>OX352299.1:3865000-4200221 GCA_947086415.1 Pammene aurita | reverse complement strand
ATACAAAATATTTTCTGAACTAAGTTTGTAATTTAACCTTTGTACCTGTAATTTCTACAAAATTACAATGAAATGACGTGCTTTCAAATAAAGTAAAAACGGTGAAAATCGGTTCACGCAATAAAGAATTATCCCATAAAAATCATCTTCCATACTTTATGCTCGCGCGCAATAGTTTACTTAATTTGCCGATAGATGTCGCTGTACGTGGAACTCTCATATCATATCCTACATGGCGGTGTTATTAACTCTTAAGTGGGGACACTTACTGTGACGGACGGAAACCTACGGAACCCTACAGTGAGCGTGGCCCGACACGCTCTTGGCCGGTTTTTTTTCTGTGGTCTAAGTAATTGAATGACGTACACGTTTCTCGATTGTTTTAATATAACGAAATCTCTTTCTCTGTGGCTCTCTACGACAAAAGTGGTCGTATTTCTGTATCAATTTTGCATGCTGACTGTAATTTTCTTTATTACGGTTCAATATATAAAAAATATATTTTTATTTAATGTAGATAATTCTACTTTTCGCAAGCCATATCGGTGATAAAAATATTGTTATTGTTTAAGTTTTTGACAAGTTGGGATAAGTAAGGCAAGACATTTAATTTGATTGTGAGTTTAGTTTTGCTTTGTATGTGATAAATCACGATCTCGGGGTCATATACATTTTATTGTAAGCGTTTGTGTCTTTCATGTAGACATCGCAAAGTAAAATAATTAAATGCTATTTTTTGCGAGTTGCATATTTTCATCACTTGAGACTCAGAATGTTAGTCCGCATGAGAGAACTTTTAAGGAAATATATTTTACGCTTCATCGGTGGCAACCATTATATACTGCTTAGATAGCGAAATTTTATAGATTATTTTACTTTCTTTACCCCTTACAACTTACTTAAAATTGTTATGGACATCTGAATTACATTTTTTTTAATGCTTGCGGTATATTTCTTTAATTATTTTCAGTATCGCTGTTTTCACATTGAATATTGATACAAGCCCGCGAACAGAACCATGGAAGACGTTAAGCTAACTCCTACAGTGACCATACTGGACGTGCTGGGAGTGGATCTGTGCGCGCGCGCAATCCTGGACTACGTGCCCGTCAGGGAGCTGGTGCGCTCGGAGCGCGTCTGCAAGCGGTGGCAAAACATAGTGCACAACTACTTGAAAGGCTGCAATACTTCAAGTTTACATTATCGTAGATATAACAACTCGGTCGGTGATATAGTAGCCGAAGAGCGCACTCACCGACGAATAGAAATCTCTCTTGATTGTTCCCGGCTATCAGCATGCAAAGCATTTGAAAGATGGGGACATTGTATAACAAAAGTTACCACAGATTGCTCTGAAGAAGAATTCTTAAAGATGATTGCAATAAGTTGTCCTAATTTGTGTTATGTAGAATTCCACAATCTAACACAACGAATCACAGCAAAGCAAATTAAAAATTGCAAGAATTTGAAAAATATCACATTTCGAAATGTGCAAAAGTCTTCTGACTGTGGCTCAGGTGTAACTTCCAGCATTGTCGATTGTGATGGAATTGAGTTTGATAGCATTAATATTGATTTGTTCGCGTCTAACGATTTTTTTAAATTCATAAAAAACATCAATTTTAATTTATTAAAGTTTGTCCCACACAACTCAGGGAGTATAGCCACCCTGACAATTGACGGTGCCGACATGACGTTGCTGAGCATTTCTCCAGAGTGGCATTTTTTCACATCCGAGACAAAATGTCATAACATCTATCTTTTATTACTTTTGGGTAAAATCGAGTACCTTCTTCAACCTCTCTTGTGTCTGGACCAGTAGGCCTATGATGGCAGATTTTGTCAGCGGATAAGTTGGTATAAACCTGATAAAATAACAGTTGCCGTCATTGTTTGTCATTTTATCAGGTTTATATCAACTTATCCGCTGATAAAATCTGCCATCATAGGCCAGTAGGACAGTTTTTGAAAAATTGTGCTCAACTGGTTGAAAATTAGACAAGTTGACACAAGTAGTGTTCTGTTCCTGCTGGTGAGTAAGGTTGCCAAAGAGCTCAAAAAGGACCCAGTGTGTTGACGATGAGGGATCCTCTTGTTCCTTTAGCCGACAACACAGTGAATCCTCCTTTTTGTAAAGGGCCGGCAACGCGCATGTGACACCTCTGGAGTTGCAGGCTTCCATAGGCTACGGTAGCTGCTTACCATCAGGCGGGCCGTATGCTTGTTTCCCACCGTCGTGGTATTAAAAAAAAAGTACCTACATAAAAAGGGAGATGAAACACATAACATTAATTAATACCTACTTGTGAATATCTCTGCAATGTCGAACTTATTAGGTTGACGTGATTTTCTCGGGCCACAAAGGTTTCCTCCTAGGTCAACAAAAAAACAAACAAAAAAGGCATTACATTAAAAGAACAGGCAAACACACGTACCAATAAAATAAATACACAAACGTTAAACTTACGTATTTTCTGAAGTCAGAAACGAAGAAAGGATGATTGCTCCAGTTTAACCTTAACCTTGACATCGCGTTAATTCCGTAAAGTTCAGTAGCCGGCGGTAACAATTTACAATCATTATCATTCGCGGTGTATGTGACGAAGTGATTCGCGATATCGGGTGACCCTGCGGGGGCAACATTGTCCCTTACTACCTTTCGGTTCGGTGCGAAACATGCGTACGCGCGTGTAGGACGTGGTGCCGGATTCTAATTTAAAAATACATTAACAATACAATAAAAATCAACACACAACAAACATTCCACCAATATTGAAGTTGTATTGGAGTTGCGTTGGAATATTTCTCAAGCAAATTCTGATATTTCTGATTCAGATGTTTTTGCCGTAGCTGTATTGCGTTGTTAATGGCCGCGATTCGAAAAATAAACACACACACTGGAAAGACACAGCTCCCAACTCAACCCAACTCAACTCAACGCTATAACGACATTGACATTTGCTATTCGAACAGATTTTCATTCAACATTGGTCTCACATTGGTCTCACATTGGTAGCACATTGTACCGTACATATTTCAATCCATACTAATATTATAAATGGGAAAGTGTATGTGTGTGTTTGTTTGTTTGTTCGTCCGTCTTTCACGGCAAAACGGGGCGACGAATTGACGTGATTTTTTAAATGGAGATAGTTGAAGGGATGGAGAGTACTTACATATACATAGGCTACTTTTTGTCTCTTTCTAATCCCCCACTTCCCTAAAATGGGGGGTGTAAGTTTGTATGGTTTGTTACCCCGAATTTAACGCGAGCGAAGCCGCGGGCAAAAGCTATTAGAATATAAAGGGTAAGTTACACTATAGTTAAATAAAACTTAATTAAGAGTAAATTGTAACTTGTAAATAAAACACAACCTAGCTATTGCAAAAGAACAAGGTCATAATTTCAGGTTAACTCAAACGTTTAATTATTAAAAAACCTACAAAAACAACAAACATATTAATTTGTTTTTAGGGCGCGTATTATTTTCCATCTAACGTCACTGGGTCATTCCTAATCAAAAGTAAAACTATCCCGAAATTCCCGTGGCCTTGTTTACGTTATGTAATAATGGCCCATCCGAGGTGTCTTCATTAATGAAGTGTGTTAGATACTCGTACTTCAGTCAGTGTTGCCAATATAGCATTTTATATGCTAGATCTAGCATACTATCATCTCAATCAGCATTTTCTTTTAGCATATAGTATATTTTTTTGCATATTTACACGAAGCAAGAAAGCAGAATACAACGATATTATTTCATAAGAAAATTAATTTCTGTTATTAAAAATTGTATATCAGTTTTCGAACGGTTATTATTTTTTACATACTTAGGGACCTGGATACATGGTCGTCACCAAGACTCTCAAAAAAATGCCCAGTCACTACATAATCCTTATACTTTTTAAGAAAATTTTACACTTTTTAGTTACACCAAATCCGAGATTATAGGGCACATATAAAATGAAGTTGGCATATTATTAGCATTTTTTTATCCTCACTCTAGCATATTCAGGACCATTCGAGTTGGCAACACTGACTTCAGTAG
This sequence comes from Pammene aurita, assembly GCA_947086415.1. Taxonomy (NCBI): domain Eukaryota; kingdom Metazoa; phylum Arthropoda; class Insecta; order Lepidoptera; family Tortricidae; genus Pammene; species Pammene aurita. The sequence continues at coordinate 4,196,172 of OX352299.1, read as the reverse complement.
TGGCCGAATGCCCGCGTTAGACGCACGTCTCGACAATCGCTACGACTGCTACGATAGATATAGACACACGCACGTGTTGGGACGCTTTACAGAAATTTGTATTTTTTCAATTCATTTGAATCGCCGAGTGAAATACTTATAATAGATAATAATTATTTTTAATATTTTGACAGCACAATATTTTCCATCCTACCTATTATTGTCAAGGCACCGGCAATACGATTTTTTTTAATTTACTAATCTTAGCAGTTAAAAATACATTTTTGTTAATAAAAATACTTTTTCATCACCTTTGCTCACAAAGCGTGCTACACGCATGTTCAGTGGGAGTTGTGAAAATTTTAGTAACTCATTTAACACTTATTTATACCTTATTTTTTCGTCACCAAGTGTGATGAAAAACCTTGTGCGTAACTCGGAAAGTAAGAATATTGCAAACTCGAGTCATAAATGCCCTCGGCTTCTTTTGGGACATCTACCAGACTCTCGTTCGCAATATGTCTCTTACCCCCCTTGTTGCACAATGTTCTCGTATTACGTACCTATGTATGTATAATAACTGCGAAAAATGTATAATTATCAAATTGTAAGTATAAATTAAATTAAATTAAATATGCATTTATTTCCAGATAACCATGATCCATAGGAATATTATAATTAAAACATACCACAGAAAATTAAACTATACTTTAAATTAAATATTGTAGTCATTCAAAATAATAATAATATCAAATAAAATTCAATTAATATGCAATATTACCATAAAAATAATAGTTAATTAATACACATACAATAAAATTACAATAAAATCATTACTAAATTATTATAACTGTTACTCGTTTCAGTTTGTTCGTTTCAGAAAACGAAATTATGGAAGATTCTCAGACAAACAATCGACTGACCATTCTGGACTTGCTAAGAGTGAATCTGTGTGCGAGTCCAATTCTGGACAAAGTTCCCGTCAGGGAGCTGTTGTGCTTGGAGCTCGTCTCCCGGCAGTGTCAAGACTTAGTGCACAAATACATGGAGAGGTGCCGTACCTTGAGGTTACAAGTACGTTAGGTCAAACCAGATGGACCGTCACGTAACCGCTGAAGCCCTCACCGCAGGATAGACGTCCCCCTTGAAGACTGTTCTCTGCCACGAGCAATATCTACTGTCGAAAAATGGGGGCAATATTTAACAAAAGTGACCACATCATGTTGCGATGAGGCATTTTCGAGGTTATTGCATCGAACTGTCCCAACTTACGTTATATCGAGTTTGATAACCTAAGGGGAGAATATTTTCCTATAAATCAAATTAAGAATTGCAAAAATGTAAAGAAGATAACCTTTAAACATACGTCTAAAGGGAAATCTTCAGATTACAACTTAAGTGTAACATCGCGTATTGTCGATTGGGAAGAAATTGAGTTCGATGATATTGATTTACAGTCGTTCTGTGAAGAAGATTTAATAGAATCTATTCAATCTACTCGTAGCTTAAATTCTCTTACTTTTGCGCCCCATAACTCCCGGGATGCAGCCTCCGTGAGACTTAAAGGAGCCACCATGACGTTGTTGGGCAGCTCCGCGGAATGGCGCTTTTTCATGGCCGAAGCAAAAAATGCTTCCATATATACTTAGTTCACTGTTTCGTTATCAACTCCAGCGCATACTTCAGCCTCTTTTATGTTTAGACAGCTATTGAAATATTAATGAAAAGCCTTTATATTGATACGTTCTCAGTGATAATTTTACGGGTATTTTAGTATTTAAATCGTATTTGTTAAATACAATATTATGTGCAACAAGTCAAATTATTAAATACACTTCCTTTCTACGTCTAATACTACTACGTTAACTTAACTATCTTGAAACCAAGTTCATTTTAGTTATTTATGGCAATGCGTTTTATAAATTCCTATCAACTTTCCAAATTTATATTGTACCTACATTTATATTTATATTTACCTATAAATGACAAGTTCTCTTTCCATTTTGTGTTCAAATTGACATTCCTTATTATGAGAGAGCCTTCTGTAACATAGTAATAGTTACTATTGTAAAATGTACTTTAGAAAATAAGGTTGTACCTGATAGATGTATGCAGTAGTTTACTCTATTGTAGTAAGTGTAAGCGTGTAATCAAGAGGACCAATAGTGTAAACTGATGAGCAAGATTTAACCTGTTCTACTCTTCTCATAGTAAGTTAGTAATAACAGGTCATCCGGGCTATATAACTATATTATGTTTGTTTTTAATTAAATGCGAACTTCACACACAAATACTACCTATCATTTAATTTACAAAACGTAATGCTAATATCAATTAGTATGTAGTCAACACAGTGATCGCAACAGATGAAATTATATTTTAGCATGCCTGTATAAATAACTTAAATTAATGGTGGCTAATATTTTAACGTAGAGAATTTCGGTTTTAAATAAAGTAATGGTTGTAATGTACATTTGAAGTTTTTTTAATATAATTTTATTTTTGGTTTCTGTCTTTTCCAACCTACTTACCTAACATATATCGTTAAGTCATAAATTTTAGCATCAAATATATCAAAATAAGCGGATATCTGAAATTCCTATCCGGGCTTAACTATCTAATAAGCTGAATAATAACCAGGAACCTTAGTTTATCACAGTTATTTTCATAGTGTAATATCATATGGTATTCTGGTTTGGGGCAAAGCAGCTGACATACAGACTGTATTTGTTTTACAAAAAAGAGCCATCCGCTTTCTGTATAACTTAAAGGCAGGTGCATCAGTTAGAGAACTATTTAAAGAAATTAATATTTTAACTGTTGCTTCCCAATATAGATATATTCTTTGCAACATAAATAATATTGTCATAGCCCTTACAGCACGAGAAATTTTTTTAGGATTTTTGGTTTGAAGTTGCATTTTTCGGTGCATTTAAGGCCCATAAAAAGACAAAAAATTACAAAAAAAATTCTCCCCCCCAAAAATTTTGTGAAAACCCACCCGCACGATCGTTTCATTTCGTTGCGACCCCTAGTAAAGTTGTTATTATTTTTTTTGAAATATAAGGGTAAATTACAGAGTTCAAAGGAGTTAATAAACATTTATTAATAAAATTTTATATTTCTTACATGTTTTACACGAAATTATTAAAAAAACGGTTTTGATTGATCATATTTTCAATTTATCATAGTCAACACAATTTAAATTTGTCGACTTGCGTCCTGACCCGCACGATCGTGCGTTATAACTTTAGGCACAAAAAAATTACTAAAATTTCTGGTTAAACTTTTAATTATCTACATTATACGACAGAAGAACGTTTAATTTAATAAAAAACGAATTTAACACATTTAAAAATCACAAATTAAAAAATTTCGTGTATACCTACTTCTGACCTGGTCGTTCGTCTCGTACACGTACCTGCTTGACGCTCACCGCGCCGACGACTGGCCCCCTAACTAAACGCACGCGGGTTTAAAATGAATAATAATCAGTGATCGGAATTGGTAGTGCCATTTCGCGGGACTTCGGTGCGTAAGCTTAGTATGGATATAGTTTTTAACCCCGGAATTTGATATGAAAATTTTAAAGTTTGTGTTTGGTTTAAAAAATGTTTTAAAGAACCTATGAAAAATGTGGTTTCAGTTAGATATTGGACGTCAAAAGAAATAGATTGACAGTAGAAAATATTGAAAAAAATATGGTTTGCTACTATAATTTCAAAGAAAGTAGTAATTTAATTACATATGTTCATTTAATATAATGATGTTGGTGTTTCGTGTTTTATTTTATGACTAGCTTTTTCCCGCGGCTTCGCCCGCGTACTAAAAGTACTAAAAAAGGAGGTTCTCAGTTAGACTCGTATGTTTGTATGTAGGAATGTATGTTTGTCCGCGATCATCTTGCGTTTCGCTGAACTGATTTAGAAGCGGTTTTCGGAAAAGTATTCTTACATTCTGGAGGTTGCGGTATACCACGTTTTGAAGACGGCGGTTCCCTCATTTTTTATTTTAAAGAAATTATTGCAATAATTGTTTAATTGTTACGCCATCAACGACTTACTACTGAGAGATTATGATTAATACAGATTTCTACTCTTGAATAGAAGCTTTTCCCGCGACTTCATTTGCGTGGAATTAGTAATCCACCCTCCTTTTTACCCGCTTAAGGAATGACTTCTGGGATAACAACTATTATATATCCTTCCCCAGAACGCAAAATATCTCCATACCAAATCATCTAAATAGGTTCAACAGTTATTAATTTCCCATACAAACTTTCAACCCCCGTTTCACCCCCTAGAGGGTTGATTTTCGAGATAAAAACTATCCTATATTGTTTACCGCGACTCAATCTATATAATATGTACCAAGTTTCATTTCAATCGTCTGTTGAGCGGTTAATAATTCGCCATACAAACTACCAACATGTTTTCTACCCCTCTAAGATTGATTTTCGGCTTAAAAAATATTCTATATTGTTTCCTGGGACTCAAACTATATCCACAACAAAATTATCTAAATCGGTTTGCGGTAAAAAAAATCTCCATACAAACCTCCAACCCCCATTTCACCCCCTTAAAAATTGATTTTCGAGATAAAAACTGTCCCATGTCGTTTCCCGGTACACAAACTATTTCTATACCAAGTTTCATCTAAATTGGTTCAACGTTTAAAAATTCCCCATACAAACTATCAACCCCCATTTCACCCCCTTAAGTGTTGATTTCGTAATCAGCCACCCGATAAACCATAGAAACAATACCCATGTTGATATTTAAATTTTGTCACCACATTTCCCCCTTATGGGTTGAATTCTCAAAAAAGCTGAAACAATTGTTTTCTCATTTATCGTTAGGAATACTCCTGTAAAGTTTCGAATAAAATAGTTGAACTAATCTCGTTTCCCATACAAACTTTGAACCCCATTTCCCCCCTTAGGAGGTACATTTAAAAAAAAATATTTCTAAGTGCATCCCTATGCCTTATAAGGAGCCTACGTACCACATTTGGAATCTCTAGAACCAGCGGTTTGGGCTATGCGTTGATATGTCAGTCAGTTTCTTCTTATATATATTTAGAAGAAGATTGCAATTTGGCACAAATACTTTCTAGAATTTTCATGTCCACAATATTAAATTTCAAAATCGATGCCATTTTCTTAGTTAACGTCCCAAAAAATCACAAAAACGACACCCATATGGATATTTAGTCATTTCAACCCCATTGTACCCTAACAGGGTATTTCACGTCCGCCACGTCGGATTTTAAAATCGTTGTTGTTTTCGTAATCAACGACCCGATAAACCATAGAAACAATACCCATATTGATTTTCAGATTTTTGACCACATTTCCCCCTGTTAGGGGTTGAATTCTCAAAAAACCTGCAACACGTATTTACCCATTTATTGTTAGGAATACTTCCGTGAAGTTTCGAATAAAATAGACTAACTAATCTTGTTTCCCCATACAAACATTGGACCCCCATTTCACCCCCTTAGGGGATTAATTTTGAAAAATCCTTTCTCAGTGCACCCTTAGACCTTATAAGCAACCTACGTGCCCAATTTGGAATCTCTAGAACCAGCGGTTTGGACTGTGCGTTGAAAGATCACTATGTCAGTCAGTCAGTCACCTTTGAGTTATATATATATATAGATTGTATTATTGGTAATTGTAACTGTTAAACGAAAGTAATTTTAAATGAATGATGTATTTATAATGAAATTATTTTTTTACTTTTGCGTTTTGGAGAAAATTTTCTGTGAGAAATACGAGTCGAAGAATCTCAAGTCTTATCCATGTTCTGTACAATGTTTAAGGTCATTCACCCGAAATGGCACTACCTATTCCGATCACTGATAATAATCGAACGCACGATCGATCGATGCCGTACTGAAGCGGCAAACTTGATTATTTTTCAAACTAGATTTTTTTAAAGTTGAACGCATGATCGTATCAGCCGGTGCTGTAAGGGATAGATATGACAATATTATTTATGTTGCAAAGAATATACATACATTCAAAAAACTTTCTGACATCCACAGCTATAACACTAGAAATAATAAATTATAATTTTAAACAAAAAAGAACCGACTTCACTTAGCATCCACCTTTCCAACAGCAAATGCTCGAGCTGCTGTAAAAAATACTCTAATCACTATGGGTGTGCCTATAATAGTTGAAGAGTTCCCTCGATTTCTCCAGGATCCCATCATCAGATCCTGACCTGGTTACAATGGGACCAACTGTGAAGTATACTCTTTCAAACAAAAAAAGAATTTTTCAAATCGGTCCAGCCGTCTTCGAATAATCGGTGAACATACATAAAAAAAAAAAAAAATATATATATATAGCAAAAACAAAGATCCCGACGAATTGATAACCTCCTCCTTCGAAATCTTGAAGTCGGTTGAAAACAAGCTTGCTATCAGAAGTAGTCGTATCCGCAAGGCATATAAGTCATTTTTTGGTCAAGGTATTCACATTTATAACAAGTTACCCGTCGATGCTTTAAATTTATCATTTCCCGCTCTTAAGAAATATTTGAAAAAAAGTTTAATGTCAAAGGGTTATTACAGGGTCGAGGACTATATGACGGACAAAGATGCATGGCCCAAACCAGAAACTACTACAAAATCATCTAAGATTTAGAGGACACAGTTCAGATAGGAAAGCATATCAAACGTTTTGTGAAGCAATCAGATTTGGATTTTATTATTATTATTTTATTTTAATTAAACAATACGTACATTGTATATCTCTCAAGCTGTTTTGATATGTCTTCTTATAGAACTACGCATTATTGTGTATCTTTAAGATATAATATTACTGTATTACTGTTTTGAAAAAATAAGTCCCGCTGAGTTTCTTGCCGGTCATAAATAATACTTCTCGGGTCACAGGTGTAGGGTTAGAACCGGTGGTAGTTTTTCTTTTTCTCTCTGACGTTCATAAGTGCATTGTAATGTGCCTAAATTGAAGAATAAATATCTTTTATCTTTTTTATCTTTTTGAAGCAAATGATAATATAAAAATTCCAGAGCTTATTACCAATATATCTATATTTGAGACACTTTCGAGATCTCTATTTAGTTTGATGATTTTTCTATATGAAATTGATACTTTTAAGCGTGTAATGAAGAGGACTAATAGTGTAATTGACTAAACAATATTTACATACATTTTGAGGTCAATACACTACGCAAGTTCACGTTCACATTAATTACGATATTTACTATGGAGAAAACATAGACACCATGACGCGAAACATTTTTTTTCACGTATTTTTTGTTTAGTAAATGTATTGAAATTTTAAATATTTAAAAACTGCATTAAATATGCTTTCTCATGATATTTATTTTATTTCAAAATAATGATATTTATTAGTTATATAACTCTCAGCAGATTTTTTTAATATGGAATTTTACATTTTTAATATCAAAAATGAATTTTGCAAGTCTGTTTTATACGCAAATGATACCACACAACCCCTAGCATCCTCTACCAGAGAGTACTTACATATTGAACTGAACCCCTGATTTAGACGTGAAGGTCCAAAGATTTTACGGACCTCCAAAACTAAAAATATTCATCGTGGGGCACTCTTATCTATGTGATTATAATGATGATGATCGTAAAAGTATGAATTCCACATAGAAAAATCATCAAACTAAATAGAGATCTCGAAAGTGTCTCAAATATAGATAAGTAGGTAATAAGCTCTAGAATTTTTAATTTTAGTCTTTGTATTTATTATCATTTGCTTCCTGGTTATTATTCATCCTACTACATTATTAAGGCCGGATAGGATTTTCAGATATCCGCTTATTTTGGTATATTTTTCTCATTGATGGTAAAAATGTTGACTTAACGATGTATGTTAGTTAGGTAAGTAGGTTGTAGTTAGGTTGGGAAAGACAGAAACCAAATGAACAAATTAAAAATATATATATATATTATAAAAAACTTCAAACGTACATTACAAACATTACTTATATTTAAGAATCTCTACGTTAACATATTTAAGCACCATTGATTCAAGTAATTTATACAGGCATGCTAAAATATAATTTCAGCTGTTGCGCATCACTGTATTGACTACATACTAATTAATATTTGCATTACGGTTACTGTGCGCGCGTTGTGTCGCATTTAATTTAAACAAACATAGTATATTTATATAGCCCGGATGACCTATTATTACTAACTTACTATGAGAAAAGCAGAGCAGGTGAAATCTTACTCATCAGTTTACACTATTAGTCCTCTTCATTACACGCTTACATTTATTACAATAAAGTAATAACGGCATACATTTATCAGGTACAATCTCATTTTATAAACTACATTTTACAATAGTAACTATGTTACAGAACACTCTCATAATAAGGAATGTCAATTTGAACACAAAATGGAAAGAGAACTTGTCATTTATAGGTAAATATAAATATAAATGAAGGTACAATGTAGATTTGGAAAGTTGGTAGGAATTTATAAACCCATTGCCATAAATAACTAAAATGAAATTGATTTCAAGATAGTTAAGTTAACACAGCACTATTAACATTCTAGCATTGTAGGCGATTTGGTACCTTACTGTGAACCTATTAATGCAATTTAATGGAAAAAAAACTAGACGCAGGAACGGTATTAAAATTTTTTACTTGTAGCATATAATATATTGTATTTAACAAATACGATTTAAACACTAAAATACCCGTAAAAATATCACTGAGAACGTATCAATCTAAAGACTTTATTAATATTTCAATCGCTGTCTAAACATAAGAGAGGCTGAAGTATACGCTGCAGTTGATTACGAAACAGTAAACGATATATTGAAGCATTTTTTGCTTCGGACATGAAAAAGCGCCATTCCGCGGAGATGCCCAACAACGTCATGGTGGCAGCTTTAAGTCTCACGGAGGCTGAATCCCGGGAATTATGGGGCGCAAAAGTAAGAGAATTTAAGCTACGAGTAGACTGAATAGATTCTATGAAATCTTCTTCACAGAACGACTGTAAATCAATATCATCGAACTGTATTTCGTCCCAATCGACAATACGCGATGTCACACTTAAGTTGTATTCCGAAGATTTCCTTGTAGATGTATTTTTAAACGTTATCTTCTTTAAATTTTTGCAATTCTTAATTTGATTTATAGGGAAATATTCTCCCCTTAGGTTATAAAACTCGATATAACGTAAGTTGGGACAGTTCGATGCAATAACCTCGAATAATGCCTCATCGCAACATGATGTGGTCACTTTTGTTAAATATTGCCCCCATTTTTTGACAGTAGATATTGCTCGTGGCAGAGAATAGTCTTCAAAGGGGACGTCTATCCTGCGGTGAGTGGCTTCAGCGGTCACCCCACAGTCCGTCTGACATGACCTAACGTACTGAAAGCTCAAAGTACGGCAGCTCTCCATGTATTTGTGCACTAAGTCTTGACACTGCCGGGAGACGAGCTCCAAGCACAACAGCTGCCTGACGGGCACGTTGTCCAGAATTGGACTCGCACACAGATCCACTCTTAGCAAGTCCAGAATGGTCAGTTGATTGTTTGTCTGAGAATCCTCCATAGTTTCGTTTTCAGAAACGAACAAACTGAAACAAGTAACAGTTATACTTAGAAAGGGATTATTATAAATTATTCGCAGGTATGTAAAAAGTATCTCAACATTAAACGCGCGCAATCTATTGGTAGCTTTAAATCGCAACTTAAGGAATATTATTTATCTCTTCCTTAGGTTTTTAAGTTGACACTGTTGTTTCTTATTGTGTGTATTATTTATATATGTATATATGTACGTATATGTATGTTTATTTTGTATTTATTTAAGTATGTATATTCATATGAATGTGCTGTGTTATCTATTTCGTCTCTTTTGTTTCTATGCACCACCTACTGCTTATTGTTTTTCTCTAGTCTCCACTACCCAAAGGTTGTCTGGAAGAAATCGCTCATTAGCGATAAGACCGCCTGTTGTTACCTCTACCTAAATTTATCTAATTGTAAAATTTGTGCTTGTAACTGTATGAGGTGTGCAATAAAGAGTATTTATTATTATTATTATTTGTATGTCTTTCCCGACCACGGAACAATTGTGTTCCGGACCTTTTGGGAGGCATATGCGGAGCCGAAGCCAACGCGCAGAGGCCCTTTCGACAATTTAATGAAAAGTGAGGGGTACACTAAGCGGATGCTGCCCCTACCCGTGTCATGGGACGCACGCAGAGGCAGCATCCGCCATGGTGTAAAGACTATTGAGAATTAATGGAGTCTAAAATGTACTAGGCTATTGGGTGAAAAGTATGGACTAACTACTGGGCTATTGGATGAAGAACCGGACGCCTGCCTAATAAAAGGGTATCCAATTTTATTTCCGGCAGACGGTGACTCGCCCGCCGCAAGATGGGCCCCCGTAAAAAGCGACATCAAAGATGGCTCAAGGGCAACACCGGTGCGTGGGCTGTGAGGTTGTCGAGAGGTGAGTCTGCGGTAGCCAGATCCCGGTAATCCGTTCAGCAGGCCGCCGGCGTTATGACATTTTACACTTCCAACCTGGAGCATAGGTCCCGCTCTTGCGACTCCACTCTGGCCGGCCAGTTAAGGCAAGCACAGAGGCGAGGGCCAAATGGAAAGGGCCCTCTGGAATAGGGGTCCGCGGTGTCGCCACTCACCGTCAGCTCGCCACAAGCTGCCCCCGCGGGGGGGGGCATTATTATTATTATTATTATATTATTATGAAAAATGTCTTATTAACTGTTTGTATGTATTGGCAATCGAACTCAAATAATTAAAAATATTTTTATCGCCGGTGTGGAGTTGACAATAATAGTAAGTAAATATGTAATCATTGCAAAAAAATACATCAATAATTGAAGAAGAATTAAAAGAACTAAGTACTAAAATGTATAAAGAAAATATATACCTCTAACTATTTCACTCGGCGATTCAAATGAATTGCAGAAACTCAATTTTTTCTAAAGCGTCGTCGCTACACGTGCGCGTGTCTATACTCGTAGTATACCTACGTATGGTCTAAGAGCTGGCCACGTCAGATGTGACACAATAATGAGAGCAATGAAACCTGTCTAGTTAGACTGCTTTACCATCCTTATTGCTAGATCCGGGCATCTGGCAGCTTTTAATGGGTGGATGTCAGAGTGACAGACCAATAAAGTTTTTAAGTTGGAAAAAAGTAATACCAAAAGAGGTAAAAAATGCCAAAGTTGTGTCATTTATAGAGGACAGGGCCTATATTTTAACATTAGATTAAAAACCATTGTCTATTATTGCGGAAACAAAAACAATAGGCGACTGAGTAAAAATTGCATTTTACATCATTTGGCACTACTTTCCCCGAACAGAACCTTCTGGATATGATATAACCTAATTAATTATATAATTTCCCATAATATTTAATTAAACCCCGAACTCTAGGATTTGTTTTCTTCAAGTTATTTGCATTCTTTGACCTCCACCACTTTACAGCTGCCAGATGTCCGGATCTAGAAATAAGCATAGTATAGCAAAATACCTACATGGGTTTCGTTGCTCTCATTATTGTGTCATATCTGACGTGGCCAGCTCTCCGTCTAGTAGCAATCGTAGCTATTGCCGAGACGTGCGTTTAACGCGGGCACTCGGCCACTACTGAAATTTCTTACTCGCTTTACTACTGAAGATAACTCGGATGGCCATTATTCGGCGATAAAACTAAGAACTTTACATAACATAAACAAGGCCACGGGAATTACGGGATAGTTATAATTTTAGATTAGGTATACCCAGTGACGATAGATGGGAAATAATACGTGCCCTAAAAACACATAAATTATGTTTATTGTTTTGTAGGTTATTTTTACTAAAGGTTTGACTACATACTGAAATAATGTTTAGGTTTAGACCTTGTGCTTTCGCAAGAGATGGATTGCGTTCTGTAAAATCATAAGAGGATCCTGCCTTTTCACCGAATAACGTTTCCCAAACTGTTTCATTTGCCAACTGTGTCATTTGTCATACTGCATTTTTTTCTGAAACTGTAAACTTTCAGGGTTTGTTTTATAGAACCATATAGGTTAGGTGTGTTTTATAACAATCCTGAAATTATTATTTTTTGAAAAAATGCAGTATGCTAAATGACACAGTTGGCAAATGAAACAGTTTGGGAAACGTTATTCGGCGAAAAGGCAGAGAATCACTATAAGTTTCAAATTACTGTTTGTCTCTATTTCTAAAGTGCTTCTAAAAATTAGGTACATATTAACTATCGATGGTGTAAGTTCACTGCGTTGATCACTAGGCGCGCGTAGTCTAGACTAGGGGTTCCCAAACTTTTTTTAGGCACGCCCCCCTGCTGCCTAAAATGAAATTCCCACGCCCCCCTTCGCTTCGATGCAAGGAAATGGAAGTAAATGAGCTAGCTAGCCCTGTTCAAATTTCCCGAGGCGCCGCGCCTCCCTTAAAATGTGGTCGCGCCCCCCTAGGGGGGCGCGCCCCCCACTTTGAAAACCCCTGGTCTAGACAGTCGCGCCTGATACACACAACAGAAGGCTAGTAGTCCCGTCTCGTTGGCAATATATTATGAGGGTTAAGTTTCGAAAATTCTAAAGTCACTTATTATTGAAGTTGGAAATACAGTGTGTACATGAGAATCTTTCAGTGCATTTTGTGTCATATTCAATTGGTGCTTTTTTTGTAATTCAATAATTTGAGGTTAACTTTTTTAGCTTGCCATAACTTGAGTAAAAGAATATTAGAGTTAGAAAATATAACTGTTTTGTATTTAGAACAGTTTTATTGTTGTACAAAACTAGTTTGTGTCATTTACGTCGAGTGCAATTTTATATAGTATGACAACGCTAAAAAACTACGTATAAAAAATTAGAGTTCATAAAATAAGGACTAACTATATCATCACCTCAAAATATATCAATAAAATCAATATGTGTCAAATTAAGCAATGAAAATTTAAGTTTCATGGTAATTTCGTATTTTTAGGCTGTTATCGTTTTAATAAATTATTAAAGTCATCAGAGTTCACATTCTAATAATCAAAAAGGGATTTTAAAGTAGATATTTCAATTTGTGTCACTTTCATCAATGATATTTCGTCTAAAATTAAACAGAAACAATATTTGCGTTCAGAGGAAATCTTCTTAACTATAGCGCGTGACCTTGATGGTACGCCTGTTCGGCTTACTTCTGTAATGACCACTAGAAGTAGAACCCCGGCTCGCTTCTTAACAAGCTAATCCATGGGTCAACCAGGCGCTGGCATCTTAGCTGTTACGATGTAGGTACTTGCTCACGGAGGCGCGCGCGGGGTGATAAAGCTGACATACTCGACAAAGGAACTGAGCGGAGGAGCGAGTCGCGGGAAGCCGGTGAGTAGGGCAATGAACTCGTGCGTGTCTCACCAATACGTACCTTTTTGAGCGGTAGCCGCTTTGTTTGTGTTTTGACTAGACTGTTGAGTACATTTTCGAAGATTTCAAGCATCGTGAATTATGGGTAGAAAACGCAACGTAATATTTTTATTAAGTTCTGTTTTATTGGAACGAAGTTCCTTATCGGACGGTTCGCGGATGGGGGGCTAGGCGAAAAAAAGTCACGTGACCGTTACGAAAAAGCATTGAGAAATATGTGAAATGGAATGAAATAAAAAAAATTAAAAATAGAATAAAGTGAAGTGAAAGTGAAAGTGAGAAGTGACAAAGTGAAAAAAGTCAAGTTAAAAAATTTCTATAATATCAAAAATCTCTAAAATCTCAGAAATCTCAAAAATCTCAAAAATCTCAAAAAGCTCAAAAATCTCAAAAATCTCAAAAATCTCAAAAATCTCAAAAATCTCAAAAATCTCAAAAATCTCAAAAATCTCAAAAATCTCAAAAATCTCAAAAATCTCAAAAAATTCAAAAACGACAAAAATTACGAAAAAGTCAAAAATTAAATAATATTACTTCGTTCTAACCGAGTGTTCCACGACACTAACGTTTTTTTTTTTACTTGTTTTATTTTTGTTTTTCTTTTCGTCTGTATTTTGTTTTTATTTTGTCATGTTGTATTGATTCTGTTTTTATTCCGTTTATTTTGTTTAATTGTATTCTGTAACGCAAATAAAGCACAAAGCTACTAGATGCCGCTAGTAGTCTCGCCCGCGCCGTAGTAACTGCATAAGATCGGCCCCGCCTACGCCGCTCACCCAGAGATGGCGCCACTGGCGAGATAGATCGCGCCAACGTTTGTCTCCCGTAGAATCATGACCCGCGGTATTGTTAACCGTCTTAATTTGAACAGCTAGGGAATCAGTATTGCGCACGCTTAAAGCGTTCACCTCGTTGAGCCTTCTAAGCGTCTCGGTACTGGTAATTAACTGTTGGTGTGTTAGGGTACTTCAACCTAGTTTGGATGCTCTGGCGCAGCAACGGCGGTCTATATTGTAAAACTAGCCTTAGTCGTAAAGTAATAAAAATCAGTATTCGCGTAAACTTCTGGCTTTATATCTCGTCCCCCCGCTTCCCGCCTTACAAGTGGCGCCCAACGTGGGGCAGTCTACGTGACGTCATCGCTGTACGACGTGACGTCACTGCCGTGCTACGCGTCTCGTGACGTCATCTGCTACGAGCTACGGTGCGCTACGAGCAACGCTACGACGTACCTGCATAGACGACCTACGACACAACTTAAATGAATCGAGGAGGCTGCGGGACTTCAAAGCCCAAGATTCCATCTTACGTTACGCGCTCTGGACGTATTACGACAACGACCTTCAAGAGAAAACCGTCTACAATGCTTTCACCGGAACAATTTGCACAACTTCTGGAGAAAATGCCCTCTGCGTCACAACATAGGGGTTCCTTCATAAACTGCCAATACAGTTACAATGGCACTAAGGATCCTGAGGTGGTCGAGGCGTTCCTGTCCGCGGTAAATATTTTCAAGCGATCTGCTGACATCGGTGACCAAACAGCACTTAGCGAGTTACCCATTTTGCTGAAAGGCGAAGCTGGAGTTTGGTGGCTCGGCGTGAAGAACAACATAACATCATGGCTGGACTTCGAGGTGTGTCTTCGGGAAAACTTTGCTCCTATCCGTGAGCCTTACATGTTGTACCTTGACATCATGCAGAAACAGCTGCCAAACCAGACAACTGAAGATTTCATAAGGAGCAAGCGGTTGCTGTTTTCTCAACTTCCGAGCCCTGGACACGCTGAAACAGTGCAGCTAGACATATTGTATGGTCTGCTACGCCTGGAGATCAGAGATAAAGTGCCACGGTCCGACGTGAGGGACTTTAAACAACTTACTAAAGCCGCTCAAGCCGCAGAACATGTTCTGAATGAAAAGGTCGCCGGAACCTCTACCTCACCCTACAGTCAAGAGACACGCCCAACAATGGCCGCGAGGAAAAACCGGTGCAGATACTGCAAGAACTTCGGACATGCCGCTGAGAATTGTAGGAAGCTGGCAGCGCATAAGGTCAGTGTGCCTAAAGAAGCTGCGAAGGCTGAAACATCAGACGCAGTTGCGCAGTATCCATCGCCAACTGCCCCGAGATTCAAATGTTACGGCTGCGGTACTCCTGGAGTAGTTCGAAGCAACTGCCCAACTTGTCATTCCAAGAAATTACCACCAACAACGGTAGAAATTGGATTCTGTTCAGTTGCATCTGCCATTGACGCCAGAGATCGGCCAGTTATTTATGTTGACATAGATGGAGTGACTAGTGCTGCATACCTAGATAGCTGCGCTAAGTCAAGTATCGCCTCATACTCTTTGTACTGCCAGCTTAGCAAACAAGGATATAAGTTCATGGAAGTAAGAGTCGGCGTAACATTAGCTGATGGCATCCAGAGGTACCAGAACGTGTTGGTTACACGGGTTCCTATAAAGGTGAATGATCGTACAGTGCTCACAACCCTATTGGTTTTGCCAGAATCACGTCGCAACCGCACACTTCTCGGAGTGGGATTTATTCGAGATGCTCATATTGAACTCAGCCTGCCTCAGTGCACATGGCATTTCACCGACAACCCATCCGAGATATTCGAGCTTTATGAAGAGAGCTTCGTGTTTGGAGAACAAGTTGCGCTCGCTGCCGTGACTCCTGATGTGGATCCTTCGCTATCACCTTCGTTACCAGAGGAGAGTAACACTGCACGTGCTTACGGGCCTCTAATGCGAATTGATGCTCCGACGCCTCCGCCTGCGAAAAGATTCCACACTGGCTTACCGCCGAATTACTCGCCAATATTGGAAGCTTTGTACAAAGATGCGGAAACCAGTCTACAGAATTATGACGAAGAATGTGATTTGGATGGCCTAGACTACACACTCTTCCCGTCAACTTCCATATCATCTGTAGATATCACATAATTAGCTGACTTTTTGGACAAGAACCAAGATGCGTTTAAGCCCAATGGTGAGCCCGTCATAGGTTTTGAACATGCAATAGAGACAGGTGAACACAAACCAGTCTCCGTGCCACCATACCGCTTGTCCCCAGTGAAGACCGCGACCTTGAAGAAGGAGGTAGAACGAATGCTGGCAGAGAAGATTATTGAACCCTGCTCATCCCCGTGGGCCGCACCTGTAGTGATGGTCCCTAAAAAAGACGGAAGCACCAGGGTATGCGTGGACTATCGGCAACTTAATGCAATCACTACGCCTGACGCATACCCACTGCCACGAATTGACGATCTTCTCCATAACGCTAAGCCAACGCCATATATGAGCACCATTGATCTTCGTGCTGGCTACTGGCAGATACGCGTCAAAGAGGAACATCAATGCAAGACTACTTCGTCACGCCGTTCGGGATGTACAAGTTCTGTAGAATGCCCTTCGGGCTACGCAATGCCCCGGCCACGTTCCAACGTATGATGGATCGTTTTAGAATCTCTCTAAGCCACATAAAGTTGATGGTTTACTTGGACGATTTGATTGTCATGTCACCAACGTTCGAGGATCACCTTAAGGACTTGCAAGATGTCTTCAATAAACTCAAGGAGTATAACCTTACAGCGAACAAAGACAAGTGTCACTTCTGCTGCCAAAAGGTAAAATACTTAGGGCACTATATAACTGCTGAAGGGATACAGCCAGATCCAGAGAAAATAAGTGCCATCTTGGGTATGCCACCTCCACGGAACCTGAAACACTTATTGTCTTTTGTTCAGATGTGTTCCTGGTATAGAAGGTTCATACCCGGTTTCGCAAAAGTCACGGAGCCACTCACGCGCCTTACAAAGAAGAACGCCGCGTGGGAATGGAAGGACGACCAGAGCAATGCTTTCGCAGAGCTTCGTAAACTCTTGACGTGTTCTCCTGTACTTGCCCAAGCCGATGAAACAAAGCCTTACACGATCAAGACGGATGCAAGCAGTTACGCAATCGGAGCAGTCTTGGTCCAGGGGGAGGGAGAAACCGAGCACCCTGTGGAATACGCCAGTCGGCTCCTGACCAAGCCTGAACGTAACTACTCCACTACTGAAAGGGAAGCGCTGGCCCTGGTCTGGGCTGTCGGCAAATTTCGAGGATATATCGAAGGTGGCAAGATAACAGTTATGACGGATCATCAAGCCCTTAAATGGCTCATGTTATTAAAATCGCCAACTGGACGCTTGGCCCGATGGGCTCTACTGCTGCAGCCATACGACATAACTATCAAGTATATTCCTGGAAGAACAAATGTCGTCGCGGACTCACTATCTCGCCCCAGCTGCGATCCGGCAACAGAGGTTGACTGTGGGCTTTGCATGGTGGTAGCAGATATGCCAGCTAAAAGTAAAGAAGTGATAAAGACAGAACAGCTCAAAGATGATGAAATAGTCAAGATAGTAAACAGTTTAGAAAGTAACAATGAAGAAAATGCTAGATATTGGAGTGGGAAGGGTTACTTCATGAATAATGGCTTGCTGTATCGGTACGGTCCAGAATCTGACGTAGAATCCAGCCAGTTAGTCATCCCCAAAACAAGAGCAGACAAACATAATTAGAGCATATCATGACGAAGCAACAGCTGGTCATTATGGGATGGAAAAGACATTCGAACGAATAGCGAAACGGTATTTTTGGAAAGGCATGAGGAAACAAGTGGAAGCCTATGTTCGCAACTGCCTCCAATGCCAGCGTTACAAATGCTCCAACCAGAAGCCTGCTGGTTTACTTCAGACTACGGCTCATAGTCAACGTTTTGAGGTAGTCGCGTTCGATCTATTTGGACCACTACCTAAGACATCTGGGAACCAGAGCTGGATCCTTATTGTTGAAGATGTTGCCACACGATGGGTGGAATTATTCGCGTTGGAACGAGCCACCGCAGAAGAATGTGCGAAGCTACTGTTAGAGGAGATAATATTAAGATATGGTACACCTCGCCGCTTCATAAGTGATAACGGTACGCAATTCGTCAGCAGTGTGATGCAACAACTGACGTACTGTCTCAATATCGAGCATGGCTTCACACCGGTGTACCACCCTGAAACTAACCCGGTCGAACGAAGAAATCGGGATTTGAAAACTCAGCTGGCTATCCTCGTCAAGGATACGTCATGGGCAGAGAAACTACCCAGTATTCGCTTTGCGATGAATACGGCTATGATGAGCTCCACCGGCTACACGCCTGCCTACCTAACCTTCGGACGTGAGCTAAGAACGCCGGATGACGTAGAGTATGATCTCCGGGACATTGTGAATAA
Source organism: Pammene aurita (assembly GCA_947086415.1). Lineage (NCBI taxonomy): Eukaryota > Metazoa > Arthropoda > Insecta > Lepidoptera > Tortricidae > Pammene > Pammene aurita. Next base: position 4,177,477 of record OX352299.1, on the reverse strand, counting down.
CGAGAACTTCATCCAAGAAATTACTCCACGACTGCTCATGATAGCTGACACATTAGTTAGAGCACGAGAAGTGCAAGAAGGAAAAGAAGAGAAAAGGAAAGAGTACGTGGACAAGAAAAGGCAAGCTTGTCCGAACTATCAGCCTGGAGACCTGGTACTAGCTACCACGCATGTGTTAAGCAAAGCCAGCCAAGGGTTTAGCTCGAAACTAGCTCCACGCCGCGACGGCCCTTATACTATCTTACGTCGACATGGCCCTAGTTCCTTCGAGATTGATACTGCTGACTCTCGTACTCCTGCTGGCGTATATCATGCGTCAGCCTTGACCCCATACCGATCTGAAGACGCTGCGCTACCAGTACCTACCCTACCCATAAGAAAGAGGGGTAGACCTAAGATGCCGTTAGCTGCAAAGAAAGAGGCAGTCAGGCCCCGTGGTAGGCCGCGAAAGGCGAAGTCATAAAGGAACACTCCTGTCCCACTCGTCGAGGCGACTTCGTAGACAGAGGGGGAGAAGTTGTAACGCAAATAAAGCACAAAGCTACTAGATGCCGCTAGTAGTCTCGCCCGCGCCGTAGTAACTGCATAAGATCGGCCCCGCCTACGCCGCTCACCCAGAGATGGCGCCACTGGCGAGATAGATCGCGCCAACGTTTGTCTCCCGTAGAATCATGACCCGCGGTATTGTTAACCGTGTTAATTTGAACAGCTAGGGAATCAGTATTGCGCACGCTTAAAGCGTTCACCTCGTTGAGCCTTCTAAGCGTCTCGGTACTGGTAATTAACTGTTGGTGTGTTAGGGTACTTCAACCTAGTTTGGATGCTCTGGCGCAGCAACGGCGGTCTATATTGTAAAACTAGCCTTAGTCGTAAAGTAATAAAAATCAGTATTCGCGTAAACTTCTGGCTTTATATCTCGTCCCCCCGCTTCCCGCCTTACAATTCTTATTTTACTCTTTTTTTTATACCACAACGTGGCCAAACAAGCATACGGCCCGCCAGATGGTAAGCAGTAGCATATGGATGCCTGGAACACCAGAGGTGTCACATGCGCGTTTTTGTAAAGGGTCGGCCTTTACAAAAAGGAGGAACAAGTTCAGAGTTCATTACCTCGGCCATTTTTAGGGTTCCGTACCTCGAAAGGAAAAAACGGAACCCTTATAGGATCACTTTGTTGTCCATCTGTCTGTCTGTCTGTCAAGACCATTTTTCTCAGGAACGCGTGGAGGTATCAAGCTGAAATTTATATCAAATATTTAGATCTATTGTCCCTTGGAGCTGTGAAAAAATCAAACTTATAAGCTAACGCAATCAAAAGATACAGTCGTTTATGCTGCAAATTTTATAGTTTTTTGGCACTCGCAAAACTTACGGGGTACTTCCCGTGAACTCAGAAACTTAAAATTTGGCACAAGGCAACGTCATATAGCATATACAATGGAAAAATTACAAAAAGTGGAAATTTTTAGTAAAATCATACAAAAACATATTTTTTTAAATTTTAAACTTACTACCTTTTTCCTCGTAAACGCGTAGAGGTATTCAATTGATATTCATGTCAAATACTCAGGGCTATAGGACCTTTCAGATGTAGCAAAACCAAACTTTTATGTCATCCCAATCAAAAGAAATAGCAATTTAAGTCGCATATTTTGAAACTGAGTACTCGCAAGAAACTCAAAACCTAAAGGGTACTTCGCGTAAACTCAGAAACTTGAAACTTGGCACGAAGAAACTTCATATAGCACAGATAGAGGAAAAATTACGAAAAGTAGACATTTTTAGTAAAATCATACCAAAAATATTTTTTTTAATTTTGAACTTACTACCTTTTTCCTCGTAAACGCGTAGAGGTATTAAATTGAAATTAGTAATAAACATACTACAACTTTTGCTTGTTATAGGTTTGTACGGAACCCTCGGTGCGCGAGTCCGACTCGCACTTGGCCGGTTTTTTTATTTTAGAGCAAAGTTTTTTAAATAAAACACGCTTATTTTAGCGTATTCTATATGGAAAACTCATAAAAAGTACATGTTATAATGACGTTCCGTTGATGGTTTTTTCGAAATCCAAATCTAAATATATAAAAGAAGAAACTGACTGACTGACTGACTGACTGACTGCCTGACATATCAACGCACAGCCCAAACCGCTGGTTCTAGAGATTCCAAATATGGCACGTAGGTTCCTTATAAGGTCTAGGGGTGCACTAAGAAAGGACTTTTCAAAATTCACCCCCGAAGGGGGTAAAATGGGGGTCCAAAATTTGTATGGCGAATCAAGATTTGTTAGACTATTTTATTCGAAACATCACAGGAGTATTCCTAACGATAAATGAGTAAACACGTGTTTCAGGTTTTTTGAAAATGCAACCCCTAAAAGGGGCAAATGTAGTCACAAAGTCTGAAAATCAACATGGGTATCGTGTTCTTTTTGAGTACTTATAGTACGCGGGCGAAGCCGCGGGAAAAGGCTAGTAATATATAAGTTCAAAGTCCATTATCTCGGCCATTTTTGATTTGAGAGAAAAGTTATAATGACGTCCCGTCGATGGTTTTTTCGAAATCCAAATAATATACAAGTTCAAAGTCCATTATCTCGGCCATTTTTGATTTTAGAGAAAAGTTTCTTAAGTAAAACACGCTTATTTTAGCGTATTCATAACGGAAAAATCATAAAAAGTACACGTTATAATGACGTTTCGATATACAAGTTCAAAGTCCATTATCTCGGCCATTTATGATTATAAAGAAAAGTTTTTCAAATAAAACACACTTATTTTAGCATACTTTATACGGAATAATAAAAAAAAGTACACGTTTTAATGAAGTTCCGTCGATGGTTTTTTTTCGAAGTCCAAATTATATACAAGTTCAGAGACCATTATCTCGGCTATTTTTGATTTTAGAGAAAAGCTTCGTAAGTAAAACACGCTTATTTTAGCGTATACTATATGGAAAAATCATAAAAAGTACATGTTATAATGACGTCCCGTCGATGATTTTTTTCGAAATCCTAATTATATACATGTTCAACGTCTATTATCTCGGCCATTTTTGATTTGAGAGAAAAGTTTCTCAAATAAAACACGCTTATTTTAGCGTATTCTGTACAGAATAATCATAAAAAGTATAATGACGTCCCGTCGATGGTTTTATTTTGAAGTCCAAAATATATACAAGTTTAAAGTCCATTTATCTCGGCCATTTTTGATTTTAGAGAAAAGTTTGTCGAATGAAACACGCTTTTACATATATACAAGTTCAAAGTCCATTATCACGGCCATTTTTTTTAGAGAAAAGTTTCTCAAATTTAACAAGCTTATTTTAGCGTATTCTATACGAAAAAATCATAAAAAGTACACGTTATAATGACGTCCCGTCGACGGTTTTTTTCGAAGTCCAAATGATATACAAGGTCCATATCCAATCGGCCATTTTCGATTTTAGAAAAAAATGTTTTTTTATTTTATTTTAGAACACAAACAGTCACATACACAAATAGATTAAAAGTACAATGTACTTAACATAATCAAATAATTATAACAGACCTGGAGGTTCATAAATATACATACAAGTTAACATACTTACTATGCTTACGTAGATTTTTTTTTTTTTACAATATATATTTTATGTTTATACATATAACAAGAAACAAAAAGAAATGGAATCATGAGCCATACCTACCTTAATTCTATGTATCCACCAGTAACGAGGGTTGCTACTTATATATCCGGAAACAAAAAAACAAACAAACGTACACGGCTGAAAATGGTTTTATTGTTTTTCAACGTATTCCCCTTGATGATCTATGCACTTTTGCATTCGCGTGAACCAATTTTTAAAGCACTTCTGCCACTCCGCCTGAGGTACCTCCATAACGTGTTGTTTGAATGCGTCGACAGCATCTTCAGCGGTCGAAAATCGTTGACCGCGTAATTTATTCTTTATATTTGGAAATAAATAAAAATCGTTGGGTGCCAAGTCAGGGCTGTACGGCGGATGACCCGTTAATTCCACATTTTGACCCTCCAAAAATAGAGTTGTTTCGCGTGACGTATGACAGCTGGCATTGTCATGATGAAGAATGATTCTTCGTCGCTGGTTAGTTTTACGAATTTGTTCAAATACTTCCGGTAAGCAAATGGTCGTGTACCACTCTGAATTAACCGTTCTACGGTTTTCTAGTGGCACTGTAGCTACATGGCCATTAATACCGAAGAAGCAGGCCACCATTTGTTTCAATGTACTTTTTGCACGAGTAACTTTCGTAGGGTTCGGCTCATTTTGAAACACCCATACCGTTGATTGTTGCTTCGTTTCGGGATCGTATGCATAGATCCAGGATTCGTCACCTGTATAGATGTTATAAACGGCTTTTGAGTCACCACGGTTATATTTTTTTAACATTTTATTGCACCATTCGACGCGAGCATCTTTTTGCTCTTTTGTTAAGTTGTGGGGTATCCAACGCGAACAAACTTTGTTAGGAATAGACGACGCGAATAGACGACGTCCACCTGACAGCCAGATAATATTCCATTGATAATAAAATCGGTAAAGGTCAGGAGATTTGTATCAACGCTACGACCTTGACAAAAACCGTGTTGACTAGGCGCAATGTGTTGTGAGAAAGCGGAAGTAATTTTGTTGTAAACTATTTTTTCAAAGATTTTAGCAAATATGTTTAATTTACTAATTGGCCTGTAATTAGTAACCAGGTGCGCATCGCCACTTTTGTAAATTGGTGTTATCAATGCTTTTTTCCAAGAAGAGGGAAGGTGACCGTGAGCTATGGACTTAACAAAAACTTGAGTCAAAGGCACTGCCAATTCACGGGCGCACATTTTAATGAAAAGGGGGTGAATCAAATCATCACCACTACCCTTTGTAACATCAACTCTCTCTAAAAACTTGAAGACGCAATCCTCGGAGATATCAACGGTATTAAGATCAATCAGGGAGTCGTTAACTACATGCGAATAATCGGGTAAAACAGAAGAATCAGTAACAAACACAGAGTTAAAGTATCTGTTAAAAAAATTACTAATTGTGTTACCATCTTTAGAAGTTTCAATTTGGTAAGACATTTGTTCTGGAAACACAATTACTTGGGAACAGTGTTGGCCGTTAATTTCAATTAGAATTGAAAATTGATCAATAAGATTGAAGATTAATTCCGTAACTAATCAATTACACTAACATCAATTTTTACTAACGTTAGTTCGCATTGATTTTGTGACGTCGTCAATTACACTAACCGTCAATTAGAATTAACCTATTAGTTACACTAACGTCTAGAAAATTTAATAAGAATTACAGTCAATTAGATAAACGTTAGTGTAACTAAATTAATCCTGTCTTACACTAATAATTAATTTTAAAACTGCATCTCGGGTTCGGAAGTCGGGACCAATATCACAAGATGGAGCTCATGCTGGACCCTAGGGCTACCTACTGGATCTCGGGTTTGGCGCATCATAGACTCATGCTGTTTGGGCTCATTCGACTTGTACTGATGAGCAGATGGTACCGGTATCAAAATCTGGAGCTCCTTTTAACTTTTACTTTCTTAGTAAAAGTCAAAGTGAAAGTGAAAGTGAAAGTGAAAGTGAAAGTGAAAGTGAAAGTCAAAGTCAAAGTCAAAGTGAAAGTCAACGTGAAAGTGAAAGTGAAAGGGAAAGTGAAAGGGAAAGTGAAAGTGAAAGTCAAAGTCAAAGTGAAAGTGACAGTCAAAGTGAAAGTGAAAGTCAAAGTGAAAGTCAAAGTCAAAGTGAAAGTTAACGTGAAAGTGAAAGGGAAAGTGAAAGTGAAAGTGAAAGTTAAAGTGAAAGTGAAAGTGAAAGTGAAAGTGAAAGTGACAGTCAAAGTGAAAGTCAAAGTCAAAGTCAAAATCAAAGTCAAAGTGAAAGTGAAGGTGAAGGTGAAGGTCAAGGTCAAGGTCAAGGTCGAGGTCAAATGTCAAAGGTCAAAGGTCAAAGGTCAAAAGTAAAAGTAAAAGTAAAAAGGAGCTATACCGGTACCATCTGCTCATCAGTACATGTGGAATGAGCCCAAACAGCATGAGTCTATGATGCGCCAAACCCGAGATCCAGTAGGGATCCCCAGGGTCCAGCATGAGCTCCAGATTTTGATCCCGGTACCATCTGCTCATCAGTACAAGTCGAATGAGCCCAAACAGCATGAGTCTATGATGCGCCAAACCCGAGATCCAGTAGCGATCCCCAGGGTCCAGCATGAGCTCCAGATTTTGATCCCGGTACCATCTGCTCATCAGTACAAGTCGAATGAGCCCAAACAGCATGAGTCTATGATGCGCCAAACCCGAGATCCAGTAGCGATCCCCAGGGTCCAGCATGAGCTCCAGATTTTGATCCCGGTACCATCTGCTCATCAGTACAAGTCGAATGAGCCCAAACAGCATGAGTCTATGATGCGCCAAACCCGAGATCCAGTAGGGATCCCCAGGGTCCAGCATGAGCTCCAGATTTTAATCCCGGTACCATCTGCTCATCAGTACAAGTCGAATGAGCCCAAACAGCATGAGTCTATGATGCACCAAACCCGAGATCCAGTAGGGATCCCCAGGGTCCAGCATGACTTCCATCTTAGGATACCGGTCCCATTGCTTATTAATACAAGCCCCCGAGTCCAGAGTCAAAATCGAAACAAAAATCAAAACCTCGTAGCTTAACCTAAATTCGCGTTTAGTTAGGTAAATTATTAATGTCAATTACCAATTCAATCTACACTAAAAATTAAATTAATGTTTCAATTTTTGAGAAAGACTAAAAATTAATTATCTTCAATTATTAGTTATTCGCAAAGGATTAACACGTTAGTTACAATTAATTTCAATTCTAATTGAAATCAATTTGCACTAAACTATTAGTGTTCAATTTTAACTAACGTGTTTCAATCTTCAATTTTTAATTTTCAATTACACTAACGTTCGGCCAACACTGCTTGGGAATTTAGACTTCATAAACGACCAAAAATAGGTAGGGTCACTATGTATTCTATCCTCTGCCAATGAAATAAAATTATTATAGCATTCTGTGGCTAATTTGTGCTCCCTTTTTTCTCAATAAAGTAAATTCGGCCCTATCGAGGGGATTACCATATATTTTTCACCTTTTATGGACTGCTAGTTTCTGTTTGCGAACTTTTATTAGTGTACGAGAAAACCAAGGAGGGTAACCAGTGTTACTATTAACCGGAATATAACTTTCAATAAGAGTCCTAAGGATCGAATAAAAAACGTAACTGAGTCCTCAACATTCATGCTATTCAAACACGACCAATCGGTCTCAGATAATTCCTTGCGAATAAGGTCATAGTTGCCGCGGTAAAAAATCGGTCTAGTACATTGGTTAAGCAACAAGCGTGGTAAATAACTCATTAAGTTAAGGGCTAGTGAAATATTCAACGCCTTATGTTGCGGATCCTCCTGCGTAAGCGGTGACGAGCAGGCACCAACAGTGCAACCAACATTGGCCATTACTAGATCCAACACACGTCCATTTATATTAGAACAATTGTTGTATTGGCTTACATCAGGTAGAGCGATGAAATCAGAAAGAGCCATAGCAGTTGGATCTTCACTGGTCTCAATATTGAGGCGATTTGAATCCTCACACAAGGACCATGAGGCATAAGATACGTTAAAATCACCTACAAGAACGAAAACATCTTCTGGGAAGGTATTCATTATCCTAGCAGCATTGTCAAAAAAGCAACGAAGAGAACCGATATGATTATCATTATGAGGAAAGTACACACAAGCAATATGTAACAGCGGCCCGCACACCCTTGGTCGGTCGGCCGGCTGGCGGCGCGAGGCACGCGGGGAGTGGGAGTGGGGCGCGGCGCCGGCGCAGCTCCGCGGCTCCACGGTGAGCCACAACTCCTCGTGCCGCGACGCCGCGCAGCACTCGTCCCGGCGCGATACACAGAGGCCGCGCCGCACCGCCATAAGCACGCCGCCGCCGCGCCGTGCAGCCCGGCCCGCTCGATCCCGTCTATATACCTCATACCTGCTATCGAAATACTCACTACTAAAAAAGTCAGGGTTCAGCCATGTTTCAGACAAACAAATGAGGTCATAGTTTGAATTAATTACACTAGATAAGAAAGAATGTGATTTTGTCCGCAATCCCCTTACGTTCTGATAATAGATTGAGATGCTATTATTATCTATCATTGATGAATAAAGTACTAAAAATATAAGAAAATATTACTTTATTATTTTTATTCAGACGAGTCAAATCAGGTATCAAAACTAGAAATGAGATCCTGTGAAATTCTAAACTAGTGTTCTTCTCATAGGGCTTACAATGTAAAAATTGGCCTAGTACACGACTTATGTAACTACTGTTATGAACACATATAAACACTAACAATGAAAATATGAAACAAAAGTTACTTTTATGCCAGTTATCAAACATAAGTAGTCATTTTAGTTTCTTTAGGTCAGCTTCGCTAGTTATGACATACACTTTAGAACTATCGCTCTTTCACATGTGTATTTTGCACTGCTTAACCCATACGTAACTAAAATTCAACTCGGCTTTCCTATCGCGGGCCTGCCTAAGTAGGATCTTGTTTACAGCCGTGAGATGTTCGTTCACGTAGACGGGAACCGCCGGGCCCGGGAGACCGACATCGGCACTGGTGAGACCGCGACGCGCACGCGCAGCCGCCACCAGCTCATCCTTGCGACGTCGCTGGCAGAAACGCGCGATGATCGCTGGGGGCCTGGGGTCCGCACGGTTACCGCCACCCGCAGACAACGGGAAACGGCGCACGCGATGTATTGAGTCGACATCAGTTTCAAGCAGACCAAAACCAACCTTCGAACATATATTATTCAAGATGGACATTAAATTCTCGTTATCTCTTTGAGGAACGCCACTAATTTCAACATTGTTCAGCCGGCAAAACTGGTCTCTGTCACGTTCATTCGCTTTTAAAATAGCAAACTCTGTCTCCAGCTGTTTCACATTAGCTTCAAGAGAAGGGAGGCGGTCAACTTTACTCTCTGTGAGGGTAAGCCGCACATCGAAATCCTCTAGTCGACTTTCAATTAGGTCGAACTTCCCTTCGAGATTGGCAATTCCCTGGTTTGCTTGGTCAAGCCCACTCTGCATTTTCTGCATTTGCACCTTAAAACCTTTAAATTCCTTCAAAAGTTCAGCCAATGAGTCATTGTTTTTCGACTGACGGCACGGGATGCATCTCCAATTGGATTTTTTTTTCTGCTGTCATCTTCTTATAAGTGTTTTCTTGCATTCCGGAGCACCGATAGTGATAGTATCCTCCACAAAAGGAGCACGGTACATCACCATCACCAATAAAATTATCACCACACTTATTACACGATGACATTTTTGGACTCAACTGTAACAGTTCGCGAATACGGCTCAGATTTCAATAGCACTAATTAATTATGCAGCTAGCGCGTACGTTAACAATGACACATAACCGGTCGCTGGCGCGCTCGATCGCTAACTTTTTAAAATAAAACACGCTTATTTTAGCGTATTCTATACGGAAAAATCATAAAATGTACACGTTATAATGACGTCCCGTCGATGATTTTTTTTTCGAGGTCCAAATTATGTACAAGTTCAAAGTCCATTATCTCGGCCATTTTTGATTTTAGGGAAAAGTTTTTCAAATAAAAGACGCTTAGTTTAGCGTATTCTATACGGAACAAATCTTAAAAAGTTCAGGTTGTAATGACGTCCTGTCGATAGTTTTTTTTTTCAAATAAAAATTATATACAAGTTCAAAGTCCATTATCTCGGCAATTTTTAATTTTAGAGAAAAGTTTCTCAAATAAAACAAGCTTATTTTAGCGTATTCTATACGAAATATCATAAAAAGTACACGTTATAATAATGACGTCCCGTGGATGGTTTTTTTTCGAAGTCCAAATGATATACAAGTTTCATGTCCAATCGGCCATTTTTTATTTTGGAGAAAAGTTTTTCAATTAAAACATGCTTATTTTAGCGTATTCTATACGGTAAAATCATAAAAAATATGCTATATAATGATACCCCATCGCTGGTTGTTTTTCGAAGTCAAAATTATATACAAGTTCAGAGTCCATTATCTCGGCCATTTTTGATTTTAGAGAAAAGTTACTTCAGTAAAACACGCTTTTTTTAGCGTATTCTATACGGAAAAATCATAAAAAGTACACGTTATAATGACGTCTCGATATGCAAGTTCAAAGTCCAATATCTCGGCCATTTTTGATTATGAAGAAAAGATTTAAAATAAAACACGCTTATTTTAGCGTATTCTATACGACAAAATCATAAAATGTACACGTTATAATGACGTCCCGTCGATTTTTTTTTTTCGAGGTCCAAATTATGTACAAGTTCAAAGTCCATTATCTCGGCCATTTTTGATTTTAGGGAAAATTTTTTCAAATAAAAGACGCTTATTTTAGCGTATTCTATACGAAACAAATCATTAAAAGAACACGTTATAATGATACCCCGTCGCCATTTTATTTTTTAAGTCCAAATTAGTCCATGTAGTCAATCTTCAAAGTCCGGTAACTTCGATGTTTTTGGGTAAAAAAATGTTTCTTATAAAACTTGCTTATTTTAACACATTCTACAAAATAAAGTATGTCATAATGACACCATTCCAACCAAAATAGTCCAGATTGTACTTAACCTTCAGGGCCCCATAACTTCGAAATTATTGAGTTAAAAAAATGTGTTAAAGAAAAGTTGCTTATTTTTATGTTATATGCGATAAGTTAATAAAAACAGCCTTATTATGACATCACACTGATGAAAATTTTATTAAGGCGCTAGGCGCTAATTGTGGCCAAAAACTGTTACTTTCTAAGGGATATATCTCAATAACGGGTCATTCAAAAATTTTGAAAAAAATATATGTTAATAACCATTTCATGTACAACATTGTCAACGTTTGAATAACTCGTGTAACGTATAGTTTCTCCGTTATTTAAATGTAACGAAATGTCGTTTGACGGTTACTTTTGCTTATATCTACTGAACGGCTCATTCGATTTAAAATATTGTTGAACTAAAAAATGTGTACTACAGAACACTACAAACTCAACGTAGGACATTTAAATTGATTAAATTTTCTTAAACAACTTGATCATAATTCCACATTTCGTGCGTTGTTAGCTCGAAAACGGCGTTGCTGGCAGTCGTGAGCTAGCTTTGAGACGAGGAGGCTGTGTCGCTCGTCGCTCCGTGCTTCCCTTGTACTACAAATACTTGTGCTTGGCCCGTGAGCAATAATATCGGACTTACTGTGCCTAAAGACTAAATAACTGCAGAGGGTTCATGCGGTGCGGGCATAACGTGTCTTGTCGGAATCAATAGCGCATAGACGTTTTATCTTTTAAGATAATATACCCGTATATGTGTTCATGTATTTACGTTCTTATAAAAAGTGTATTTTATTTAGATAACCTATATTACAAATTAAATAAAGAAATGAAATAAAAATGGAGAAAAAACAGAACTCATGCATCTTATAATGCCCTGATAACAAATGTAGTCTTGTAAGTACACTACAATTATTATGTACTAGCTGCCCGGCGTACTTCGTATCGCCTTATACTTGGAGGAGCAAAACATGGGGCAAGGCAAAGAAGTGACCATTTTTACTTGACACTATTAAGTACCTACATCATAAATTACATTATAGCGTACCTATTTAGTATACATATACGTATTGAAGAGATAAGATGACTTACTTTTTTCCTCTTGTAGCAATCATCCGGTTATTGTGTTGTTTTAGTTACTGACTGTAATATTTTTGCTTTTGAAATCAGTATAGAGTTTTTTTACATTTCATTTAAAATACACCTATACACCATTTAAGCTACTTTTTTAAAACTTATGTTCAACTGCAAAAATCTACTATTTTTATTTTATCTCAAAACACACACAATGTTTACACTTACAGCAATAACAGTTGACATTGTTGACAACGTGAAACGTCTAACATATTTTTTGTTTCTGTTATGACAGCTCATTCTCATTCATTTCATTTCAAGCAATATTTTTTAACCTCGATGCACACATTGGGCCAATGCATTGGGCCATCATGACGGGCCACGATTTCCAAATTTTTTGTTATTTTGTTAAACCCCGCATTAGTTTTGCACGTCACTATTTATTTACGATGGTACCGGTTGTTGTACATCACTACTTATGTGTAGTAAAATTTATAAATCTGGCAAGCAATTTGCCAACTTCATTCCATTGTTAAGTTTTGAACTAAAACCTAAAACTTGTACCAGCGAAACAGCAAATTATAAATATCCATTGAACTAAAACCTAAAACTTGTACCAGCGGAACAGCAAATTTTAAATATGCATTGTCCATTCTGCGGCAAATGGATGGAAAGGCAGAGTAAACAAAGTTTCTGTTCAAAATGCTCCAAGTGATTGCTAAAATGCGACGAATGTGGAATGGTAACTGCAGATTCATACAACTATTGCGTGAAATCTGGTAACAATTTAACCAGAATGAAAAGAAAATATCGTGCTGAATTACAAAAACAGAACCTTACCAACAAAATTAAATCGAAAATAGTTTTTCCACAAATGTCTGCGAATTCCCAGAAAGTGGAGCAAGACGGCGGTTTTCCTGCTTTAGAAGTAAGTTTCGAAGAATTAGATGAAATAGAAGAGAGCCAAAAATCCAGTATAAGTGTCATCACACAACACGCGAACGCGTCGCAGACGCAGAGGAATTCTGTTTCGCAGCCAATAATCACCGAACCAAGTTGCGACGACGCTCGGAGTTCGCCAGTGCTGCTGAGAAGTCCCACTCGCTCCGAGTCAAATGTGGACAGCGAGTCGGACTGACTGTCTATTTAGGCGTTAAGTATCTGAAAAATCTGTGATTTCCAAAAATCTCCGCAAGTAAGTGGAAATAACGTAATTGTCCATACATTTATTATTATTTTCACTTAGTTGTGGCCAAATCGAAAAAAAAAACATAGTAGGTTAAGTAATTGTCAAATCCAACTTGGGACGGTATAAATTTGGCCTTGTATCTGCGGAAGACAAAATAACATAATTAGCTTCTTTATCTTTACATATATTTATTTAATTGGTACAAAAATATAGTAATTTTTATACTCGTACAATTCAAATTGATACCTAGGTGGTATAATAGTTACCTTGAAAGTGGGCATAAAATTCTCCTGTACAATGTGTGTTGCACCAAATGATGTCATCTGAAAACAATTGTTGTATTTTTGGATGTTGGCTAGGAAGTGGCTAGAGTCATTATCGTGCCCCGAAATTAATGAGTTCAGTGGCTCTGGAGGCGGGACTAATTGGAGCAGTTTTACTTTTCCATTGGCACAACATAGTCCATCAGGTTCACCAATGTATTTTAATGCCTTACAATAACGACAAATGCTTGTCATTTCTCCAATTGTTACCGATTTGTCGGCACCGTAATCTATTTCCGGTTGGTAGTGGAATGCTGCACGTTCCAGGACCACAGGAGCATGGAGTCTACGTGATCGGTCCATTGCATTGCGTCGTTCTCGCTGTCGTTGTAATTGATGAGCATCACGTTGTTGCATTCTTCGTCTGTCCGCTTCATTATTATTACGTCTCGAACGCAATTGTGACATACGAATGCGGCTGTTTTCATTAGCTGCCGCTCGTTGGTCATCGCTGCGATTAGGACGCTGGCTTGCTCTTCGAACATTTGTGTTACTTCGACGACCTAAATCTGGTTTTTTCTTAGGCATGGCCACAAAACAATTTTTACACAAAATCAAGAGAAATTTGCCAGAGCACAGACCATAGACCAATCAAGCATAGACTACTTAGAAGATAACATAGAGAAGTATTTATAGCTGTAACAGACGGTCGAATTTGGTACGCTCCGTACCGTGACCTTGTTCGCTCCGAACCATATTCGATGGTGTGTACAGCGGTCCGCCGTACATTATTATTATTATTGACGGTTCGCTCTGTCCGAAGGTTTTGCCCTCCGGATTTGGTTCGGTCCGGACCAAGTTCGAACGTGTGGATGGATGTGCCATAGAAATATCGTCGGAGCAGACCTTAGATAATTCAACCAACCGCAGCGGCCATGACAGGCGTTCCCCTCTGTCGTCAAACGTCTGTTCATGTGTCACATGAGACGGTTCGGTGATATGGCGCGTCGAGCGCACCGAACACGTAATCAACTTGTCGCACGATTAGAGAGAGACAGAGCGATAGTTAGAGTAGGATACACATGTCTTGCCTCACTCTAACTATCGCTCCAGCTCACTCTAATCGTGCGACCGATCACCATGTGTATAGAGACCTTTATTATTGTATGTGTGCGTTCCGATTTAGTATTATTTCTGCCGGTTTATCTGACATGTCTCGACCAAAATTTTGTTATTCTTTAACGGAATAATTACTAATATTGAACGCAGCCGTCATTAACGTCACGTCATTGTCAAGTTGATTTGTATGGGAATAAATAATCACTCCTTTCTAATTATCATCACAATATTTCCGTGTTTTTACACTACCTAAACCTTCTGCGGTCTAATACCAACATTTCAATACCAAAATTACCTAAATCGGTCCAGCGGTTCTCGAGTTTATGGGTAACTAACAAACGCATTTCATTTTTATATATATAGATGAGTACTTATTCTGATGAGTCACGCAAAATAGGCGTTAGTCGTTGAGTTGCGGAAACCTGCTATTGCTACAATACGATGGACTAATAAGTAATTTTCGGAGTTATTATTTACGAAAATATGCGTTTTATCCAAAAGCTGTTTAAGACTTATTCTTTTTGAAAAACCTGTCCAATAATACCACACACTATCGTGTGTGGTAATAATACCACATAATATCAATCGTGTGGGTTGGAGCGAAAAAAAAATCACCTCCACTTCATTTTATTTTTCTGATTTTGTTTTACCATATTGTCGGCGTGATTAAAACACATACAAATTTCAGTTATACTAACTATCACTGAGAAAGCCTGATCGAGATTCTAATTAAAAATTGCTGATATTTAAGAGTTTAATGTAAGTAAGAATCAAATCAAATCAAATCGTTTATTCGTAAACATAGGTTATACAGGTGTTATATATATATGATGTTCCACTATGTTTTGCCCTTTTGGGCACACGAAGAACAAGAAGATGGAGCATGCATTTTATTAAATTATTACCTAAAATGTATACAAGAACAAATTTTATTGGTAAAATAAGATTAGGTACTTAAAACTAGTGTTAAATGCAGTTCAATATATATTCGTAAAATACTCCGTTAGTGAATAATATGCTTTTTGTGTTAAAAATTTATACAATTTTTTCTTAAACTCAGTCAAATTTTCTAACATTATAATGTCTCTTGGTAATTTATTGTAGATTTTATGTGCCATTCCGAAAATACTTTTAGCAAGCAGGCCCGTATTTATGGTTTGAACATTACAATTTTTCTCGCATCTGCGTGCACTCTTAAAATTTGAGAATTGGTGCTTGTTATTTTTAATGTATTTCGCAGTCTCAAATATATAGACATTTTACATGGTCCCATAAGCGGTAATCCTAAAGCTGATCTTAAATAATTTTTTTTGTGCTATAAAAGCCATCTTACGATCAGTTGAATTGCCCCAGAATATGACGCCATATCTTAAGGTTGAAGTTACATATGTGTGATAGGCGGTCAGTACAGCAGATGGATTCACTTTTCTTCTTAAATTAAACAATGCATAAGAAAAACTGTTAAGTTTTTTACATATAATATGATTATGAGTCGATTTGGTTTTTCCATGTCAACTTATTATCTAAACTTAATCCTAAAAATTTTGTTATGTCAGTTTCATCAATTTTATTTTCGTTGTATGTCACAGATGTGTAAGAATAAAGCTTTACTATCTCGCTGAAATGCAAATTTATATTAATTATCAACACAAGTAAATAAATAACTTACTACTAACGGTTAATACTATATATCAAATATCTTTAAAAGACCGGCCAAGAGTCTATCGGACCACGCATAATGTAGGGTTCCATAGAAAGTAGTTTCTCGGAGATAACTCAAAAATGGCTCAACAGATAATATGTGAAATAGTTTTCATATAAATAAGTACTAAGCCGTATCTTCTTCATTTTATTCATATTTTTTGGACTTACGGATTAAAAGTTAGATGAGGGGACTATTATTTAGACTATCGAAGCGATTATTTCTAAAAATATTGACTCAATAAAAAAGGTTTTAAAAATCCTCTATATATATACTTAAGATATTTTTAAACCCGTATCGGTAGATGTACACAATGTTCATATTTGCAAAAAAAAATTGTTTTGACATTTAGTTCAGCATATTTATGTATGGAGTGGCTCCCCTTAAAGTTTTTTTTTCAGCAATTTAGCTAAAAACTAAGTAGCGGCACAAGAAACACACCTATGGATAAACTTTCATCAATATATGTTTTATAATAAAATGGTTGTGACATACGGATGGACGGACGGACAGACGGACATGTTTCAAGAAACTTTTTTTAGGTTTGTAAATTTTTCGTAATTATATAAGTGATTTTTACGGTTGATATTCAAAATCGCTACAAAAAAATAACCATCTATTAAACACACTTGCGCAGCAAAAAAAATAAATTCACATGAAAACATCGCTTTGATGTGCATTCAGTTTTTTTTCTGCGCTAGTCAGTTTTTTTTTCTGATATGCAGAATATTTTTACCAATATTTTGCCGCTGACTGTACTTCAAATTCAAAATCTAGGTTTTATTTTATTACATAAAAATCTACTAATTGAGATCGTTATTACTTATCTTATTTAATAGGTAAGTAGCATTACTAAAAACTAGCTGTGCCCGCGGCTCCGCCCGCGTGGAATTCGGTCTGTGTCAGTAAGCGGCTAAATTCACCCCTAATTTCTCTCCAGCTACCCTGGAGGCCGAACTTGAAGTAAAGTTGACAGATGGATACGCTAGAGGACAGTAGTCCTGATATTTTTTTTTACAATTACCACTAAATGAAACTACACTCAAAAATCAATCCTTTTTTGTCCTTATAATTTTTTTTTGCCATGATTTAATCGACATAGAGTAGTAGGTGTATATCGGATGATACAGTACCACTTTTGCATATATACGTTCATGTCCACGGCAAATATCATCCAAATCGATCCTCCCGTCAAATCAGTCTAAGCATGAAAGGTAAGAACAGGCGTGGTTGCAGCGCGGTTGAAATTCGGGGGGGGGTCACAAATGCAGAAATGATTTTTTGAGGCTGCTTTTTCTATTTGAGGTGTACTCGGGGGGGGGGGGGGGGGGGCGTCCATGACCCATGCAAATTTAACTCAATCGAGTGTAGTGGCTACCCCCCCTTTTAGACGTTGAATTTTTATAGGCTACGTAGAGGTACATATAACCTGGCTGGGGATTTTCTTGAATTGGAATTAGTAATCCTTAAGGGGTGATTTCTGGGATAACAATGCAAAAAAAACCGGCCAAGAGCATGTCGGGCGATGCTCAGTGTAGAGTTTCGTAGTTGCCGCCCTGTTACAAAACATCAGTTCAAAAGGTCGTTTATTAAGGGATACTTGGCGGCGCTTACGTCATTTTACTATCCCTCACTTCCTTTCCCTATGCGTTTCTGACTGATAATTCATTATTTTTTTCTATTTTTTTGGACCCACGGTACAAAAGTTAGATGGAGGAGACGCTTTCAGATCTAATATTTACGAAACTATCAGTTTCATCCAGAAAATGTATTAGAAGACCTCTATTCTTTTTGAAATACCTATTCAATAATACCCAACACGATAGGGTTGGAGTGAAAAAAAAATTCACCCCCCATTTTATGTGTACCCTAATAAAAAACATTTTTTTAGTTTTTATTCTGTTACTTTGGCGGCGTGATTAATGCACATACTGATACCAAATTTCAGCTTTCTAGTGCGAATGGTCACTGAGCTAGACCGCGGACAGACGGACAGACAGACGAGCGGACATGGCGAAACTATAAGGGTTCCTAGTTGACTACGGAACCCTAAAAAGAGATAAATAGTAGTTTATGTAACTGTTACGTAATAAGGCCTAATTACGTACAGAAGCATATACTGCTTTATCTACACTCATATGGTAAGTTCTCTAAAACGTGTTCGAAAACGGTAGGCAATGGCTAGCATTACCACGACCGATTTTACTATGATAAGCTTTTTATCCGTAGCAGTAACGTAATTTTAACTTTTCATGCTCAATTATTGATGTGCTATGAGTTTTGATAACATAATGTACACCTGCACCCTCCCGGGGATCCGCCGACAGCCCGACACGCGCCCGCGCGACCGCCGGCACAATCGAGTTGGCCATGGTGGCGGTGCGATGGCGGCCATTCTATGGTTTCCAAATAAGGCATTTAGAATAAATAATATGAGTGTAGATAAAGCAGTGTATGCAACTGTACGTAATTAGGCCTTAAAACACTCGTGTGATCTTATTATGAAATTCGCCTGCGGCTCATTTCATGAAACCACACTCATATTTTAAAGACCCTTATTACGTAACAGTTACATAAACTCCTATTTCCAACCTAAACGGTGTCCTATAAATGTTAGATGATTTTATAGTAGTTTCTGGTTTACACCACATTAGAATCTGGTTTAGACATTAATGACATTTTCAAATATTTCTTAAGAGCGGGTAAAGATAAATTTAAAGCATCGACGGGTAACTTGTTATAAATACAAACACCTTGACCAAAAAAATTACAAACTATTTCAATACCAAATTTCATCTAAATACGTACAGCGGTTATTGGTTGTTTCTATCTAAATCGATTCTGCGGTTAATAATTCCCTATACAAATTTCCAACTCCCTTTTCATCCCTTTAGGGTTGATTTTCGGGGTGAAACTATCCTTTGGCCTTTCTTGAGACCCATACTATCTCTATACCAAATTTCATCTTCATCAAAAAAATCCTCATACCAACTTCCAACCCCATTTTCACCCCCACAAGGGTTTATTTTCGGGATGAAAACTATTCTGTCGTTTCTTGGGACTCAAATTATCTCCATACTCATTTCTATTAAAAATTCTCCATACAAACTTTCAACCCCCTTTTCACTCCCTCCAGGGTTGATTTTTGGGATGAAAACTATTCTGTCGTTTCTCGGGACTCAAATTATCTCCATATACTCGTACTAATTTGTATTAAAAATTCTCCATACAAACTTTCAACCCCCTTTTCACCCCCTACAGGGTTGATTTTTGGGATGAAAACTATTTATTGTCCTTTCCCGGGACTCAAACTATCTCTATACAAAATTTCATCAAAATCCGTTTAGCCGTTTTCACGTGATGCGCGGTCAAATAAACAGACAAACAGATAAACAGACAAACAGACAAAAATTCTAAAAATTGTTGGAACGTGTTCTGTTATCGATTCTAAGTATCCCCAGCCAACTTTTTTTCGATTATCTTCCATGTACAGACTTTCGACCCTCTTCAGCTTTATTATATGTATAGATATCACCATTGCAGTAAATACTTAATCACAGTATTGAAATAAAAAAATATCCGCAAAAGGATTATAATTATTATAAAGCTGCCCGCGCGCCTCTGTGTAAAGTCATATTCTTTGAACATCGTTCCGGTGCAGTGTGGCGGATTTACGTACGATCGCAATGAGAGGGGTAAGCGGATAGCGCGGGTACACAGCGCCCAAACGCTCAAGGACACTCTGGCGACAATCGTCTTAAGTCCAGCCCGGCCCTTTGCTAGTCCAACCGAGAGGCAAATAACGATATTTCGATTTTCGCGTTTCACGATAGCCACTCTGTAAACAAACCGCCTTGATGCATAAATTACATATTTATTAGTTACAAATTATCTGTGACAATTTGCCAAAATACTGTTTAAATGGTAAACTAGGTTTACCGTGGCACACAGATCCGCCGTTGCAGTCCCTTATGGACTACGTTTACATTAATTATCCTTAACTTACTTAAGTTTTATATTATTGCTTTCTTTACTATGAAAAATAAAGAAGAGCGACTGAAAAATCGCTGTTGGTCTTTGTCGCACTTATTACTACTATTACTATATGTATGCATAGAGTAATAATAGAAAACAAGCCGCTAGGCAGCCTGGTCGGCACATGAACCCCGCTCGCGCCTTACCCTTCCCCGCGCATGCCCTTTACGCAAAACAAGTTTTCATTCTGAAAAATAAAAATAATCCATTAATTATAATGACACAAATTTCAAACATTGTTTCGATACGCTTTTATAAAAATATTGATGCAAACTTTAATAACTTTAATATTTTATTGTACTGTCAACAGGGGTCATACAAGAAAAAAAATTAAAGTAAATAAATATCATTGATTAATATGGCACAAATTTATTCAAATAATAGATACCGATATATTAGAAAGCACAGTACCTAATCGATCAACTCTAATTTTATATAGGCTTGTAAAAGTCCACATATATGTGCTGATTGAACGTCAGTATTCCCATTGACGAAAGTGACACAAAACGCGTCCGTGCGTCAGTAACAACTTTGCTGTTACAGTGAAAAAACAATTTTGATCTCTAATTTTCTATTTAACGAATAATGTTAAAAAAAAGAAATGTCTAAGTTTCTACCTACGCAACAACCTAGGATGACACAAATTATTATTATTAGCTAAGTTGGATGGCCTGAACTCTGTATGCGAATAATAAGCATCTTTAATATTATCGAAACTTCATAATTTATCGGTACGGGTCTATAGGGTACCCAGTCTAGGCATATTATTCCTGATGGGCAGTGATTTAGAAAACATTTTTTATTTGTAAGTTTAATGGTTTAAATTTGTACTATTGTGTTTACAATGAAATGGTACATTCTGCCTTACATCAAATCAGGCATGATTGATTTGATTTATCATATTGCTGGTCCAATATTACAGGGTTCTACGTTATATTTTCTGGGTAATTAAATTTAGACTTAGTGTCACTATAACAATGTTCATATTTCTCTTCGATAAAAGTGAAACCTAGAACCCTGTAATATTGTACCAGCGATATGTTAATAGGGATGAAATTTTTTATATCAGACAAGTTCGAGAATTTCAAAATGACTCGGTATAATGTTTAGGTCGATACCTAAACATTATACCGAGTCATTTTGAAATTCTTAAATAACACAAAAAAAATGATATATTTTTGTTTCTAACATTTTTCACTATAAATGTTACGGGAAAAGGAAGAAAATCTGGTCTGTACTCATCGTTAATTTTAATTAATAATTTTAGCGACTAACGTAAGTGATTACGTTTACTACTATGGTTATCAGTATCACTGAGTACAAAAGTGAAAAAAATTATTCCGATGCAACTACAATTTCAATATTAGTTAATTATTTGTTGAGTGTTGGAGTTATGTTTGAAATTGATTGCGTTTTTAATGAATTGTTCATGTTTTTTCAAGTTAGGATACGGCACATGGGCCGTATTTTAACTTTAAAACACGTTTAGACACGATACTTCAATACAACTCCAATGATTATCTACTCGTACCTACACAATACAGCTAACCCCTAAACGTCACAATCAGAAATATCGGAATTTGCTTGAAAACTATTCCGATGCAACTCCAATACAACTTCAATATTCGTTGATTTTTTGTTGTGTTAGAGTTATGTTTGAGATAGATTGTATTTTGAAAGTATTGTTTATGTATTTTAAAATTAGTATACGGCACAATGACACATAAATCCAATCCGTTGAGAAATGTACGAAAGTATTTTCACCAAGCTGCAACGCACACGCTTCGCACGTGGTAGTCGCAGTTTACGCATTCCGATCTCAAAAATTGCATTGTTTTAATATTCCGAATATTGCTGGAAATATTTCCAGTGGAAATTTTTCCGCTACAAAAATTATTCTCCAAACATGATACGAGTACCTGCATATTTACGAAACTAGCCTGAAAATACAAGTACAACGCGCTTCACGACTCAAAAATATTTTTTTTATCAATGGGTTAAATAATCTCTAGTACCGTACAACTGTAATACAGCGTGGTCTTTAGATATTCCAGTCGTGTCGAGAACACCGCGCTGATCACATGCCACCGCCGCCCCGACACGTCACCTAACAGCATACGCTGCGCGCGCGCTGTGTCCGTTTCGATAACTTTTACCTACACCTACTATTATTTAATTCAATCGCGCAACGATTAAGTGAGCTTTGAAATTCATAAAAAAATAAACGGATAAGTAATATCGGAAACTCGGAAAAACAAACATAAGTAATTGTTTATATTGGATTTTTATAAGCTTTAAGCAGCTTTAACGAAACCTAAGTAGGTACTTTATGTTGACTAATTTTCGAATAATATGTATTATTTTCCTTATAATCGGAGTCTTGTTAAAGTGTTATAAACGCTGACTTAAGTTCAAATTATGATTTCAGAACAAGTATTCAAACATTGAAAATACAAACTTCTTCATATTTTTACAGATTATCAAGATTCAATCGCGTGTAAAAAAAAGATCTCAATCCCATTTGTGGTAATGATTACCCTATGAGGTCATGGTATAACGAAAACTGAAATCCAGAATCAAAATGAGTCAAGAGTGTTATGACCCTCTGATCTCAAAATCGACACTCACCGGAAATTGCCGAGCTCCCTATATTTAAAGTACTAAGAGTAAATGTTTGTGCGCGAGCCATCCTGAAGTATGTATCCATCTGGGACCTGGAGCAATTGATATCGGTCTGCCGGGATTGCAGCGCGTCGTCCAAGATTACCTACCAGTTTACTACTCTGTAGCTTGTTATTGTGATGCTTTTGGTCGCTTAAAGCTCTATATAACCCATCCGAAATCCGTCAGAATACTCAAGTATTTGGAATCCGACATAAAACGAGTGACCATCACGGATCGCAGCCCTGAACAGGACGTTGATAAGACCATTGCAACAAACTTGTCCAATGAAATCATCGACCGTGTCCAATTTAATGAGTTACAACTGAAAGATATTGCATATTTCTTAAATAATTTAAACTCGAAAAATATAAGGTGTTTATTTATAAACTTCAAAAAAGGATATGATTCATACATTCCTCATTATATATACTCTGAAATACATAAATCAGAACTTAGACTACATGACTATCCAATGAAATTACTGAAAAATACACATTTGTTTGTACAACGTGCAATACTCTTTGAATTGCCCGAACTTGAAGAATTGAATATCCGTAACTATGAAGATACAATTTTATGTAACACCGAGGTAAATGAAATTGAATTGAGTAATGAAATAATTGAAACCATTAGTCGTCTCAGTGACTTGAAGCGGCTTTGTATAAGCAATAACGCAAGCGAAAACGATGACTTCTTAGAGGCACTTGCACAGAGATGTAGGAAGCTGGAATACCTGGGTTTGAGAGGTTGCAAAATGGATTGCATTGGCAAAGGAAGTTTCACCGCGCGAGGGTTAGCGGCACTTTGTAGAAGATCACCCTCGGCAGTCACCACGCTAGACTTTAGTTATAGAAGATTACTGTATGAAATTATGGTCGATGATTTTATGTGCAACATTCCCTTGCGCCGGGAGCTGGAGGATTATTGCTGCATCGACCTGATGTAGCAGCATATTGCAGCACGACGCGTGTCACATCAGAAACGTGACATGGAGGTAACGCTCAAACTGAGATCGTTCTGCAATGCATCTGACGCCCAAAATCCTGGTCAGGAGTTAACAATTATATTAGGCCGGGTGTTTTACAAACATCCGCTTTAAATATATTTTGATATGAATTAAACCTAAACCTACTTAAAATTACCAATGATTTAGATATTACCTACCTGATAACTACTGTATAAGGCAAATTATGTACCCATAATCCCATAAATAGGCAGATACGTCGACTTGCGGAAAATGTTTCAGATAACGAATTGAACCAACGTAAAGGATCAAATATTTATAGAAATAAGCTATCAGAAAATTCATTTCATGACGGGAAAAAAATTAGATTAAGAAGTAAATAGGCGATTCTAAAATGTAAAAAAAAATTGATTTAAGTTTTTGATTTATTTATTGTTTTCTTTTTTTTTACATCGTAGAGCTAGAATCTTTTATAGTTGGATAAATGTCTGTCCGTCTGCAGCCACTGCATTTCTTTGTACACAAAATAATTTTCAATTGATCACTGAGTAGGCATGTGATAACTGATAAGTGTGGAACTGAACTGGGTACATGACGGTCGTTAAAGCTCAAAAAACGGCAGCCCTTTAGGTTAATCCCCCACGTCTCCACCAGCCAGCTCCCTGACGGGCACGTAGTCCAGGATCCCGCGCACGCACAGATCCTCTCCTAGCACATCAGTAGTAGACACCGAACAATAGAAATCTTGTTTAGAACATATTCTCAGGCGTTAGGACGTACCTGCGGATGGGATGAAGAATGCTTAGAAGTTATTGCATCGATATGCCCCAACTTAGTGAACGTCCCAGTTCCCAGACATAGTGGATCAAGGAACTTGACCATTGAGTTTTGTCCGGACCCTGTTATGCTGGCCTGTTATGCTATTATGTCGGCCTTAGTAGATTTGTCCTGCTACAGGAGAAGTACTTTCCGCTTGGACGTTGCGGTCGCAGGCGACGGCGTTTGGCCCTCTTTTCGAAGTATATTCTGCTGCAGGAACTCGGCCATTAGCATTCGCAGGTCTTGACGCTCGCCTTTTAGTTGGTTATCTTAACACGGCTGAACGAATCAATTTTGATTCAGTTACCAATTTGACATTGACATCGTAAAAAGCGTAAGTTTTACAATAACAGCCTGGAATTAGTAAATTAAAATAACAAACCTCGATAACCAAACGCACGCGAGCGAAGCCGCGGGTACAGCTAGTTTTAAATATGCCTGTTAACTTTTATGTTACAAATATACAATCCCACAAATTTACCGCACTATGGATGCTGTCAGCGGGTATCCCCAATGTCGCGATCACGATCGTCTGACCTCGAACCCGAGCGATGTGTTCGTTATAAAATTAACCTGTTGCGTATGGCGGTAGGCGGTAGGATGAGTACCACGTTGTTTATTAAAACCGCGGATATAAAATCTAATTCTCTCTCTCTTTATCGCTCTAATATGCAAGAAAGATAAAAAGGTAGGTACAAGGTTTTAACTATACTTTTTAACCTACAGTAGGTATTGTCAGTATAATTTTGAAATGACAAAAGTAATTTTTGAGCTTTTTTTTCCCTAAGTAAATGAATGAATCGTATGTGCCAAAAATCTCCTCGTGCTGTTTTGTTATCGTTTTACTTCTAATCACAAGTTATAACACGACCAAAGTAAGTGTAGTCCAGTCGGATATTTCAGTCGTGTTGTGTTGTGGTTTCCACGCTGTAAGCTCGCTACGACGCTACTCACGCCCTACATCCATCGTATATGTTCACTGACATGGGGCCGTCTTCTAACTTTAAAATACGTATAAACACGATCCAACTTCAATACAACTCCAATCCATTAGCAACGCAATACAGCTACGGCATAAACATCTGAAACAGAAATATCAGAATTTTCTTGAGAAATATTCCAACGCAACTCCAATACAACTTCAATATTGGTTGATTGTTTGTTATGTGTTGGAGTTACATATGTTTGAAATAGGTTGTATTGTTATTGCATTGTTAATGTATTTTAAAATTAGAATCCGGCACATTTCAATCTTCGCATTGTGGGTTCGGTTTTTTACGAGGCTTTTAAATTTGCGAATCGAAATTTCTTGAAAAATCCCTGTAAAAAAGGTAGGTGTAAAAGCTGTTTTGTTTATTTATTAGCTGAAGATTTATTATAAGTTATTCCTTTAAAAAATTAAAAAAAAAGTATCCGATCTCTTCAGTGGCCGAGGCCAGATTCGAACCAACGTTAGCTTTCGTAACCAAAATAAATAGCTAGTATGGCATTGTTATGAATGTTTTTATGATAAAATAATAGAAAAATAACCTTGATCTTCTGTCCTCAAACTGGTTAAAGGCTTTTCTGCGTCGAACCTAAAGTGCAGTATTTATTTAATCGTATGGCGATATAGTCCAATAGGCAATAAAATTAGAACAGGATTTTATAAGGCAACATCCAAATTTTGCAACCATTGCACAGCGTCGGGCGTCACTTCCATCAGGTCTTCTGGGCTTCCTGGGTATGCGGCGAGTGGACACCGTTGTATGATGTGCTCCATAGTCTGGTCCTCGATTCCGCAGTCACAGAGCGCGGAATCGTTCCAACCCCACTTATGCCGGAAGAAGTTGCATCGCCCGTGCCCAGTTCTGAGGCGGTTTAAGCGGCACCATTGTTTCCTAGGAAGTTCGGTTCCGTTGATCAAATTAAGGCGCTAGGCGCTGATTGTGGCCAAAAACTGTTACTTTCTAAGGGATATATCTCAATAACAGATCATTGAAAAATTTTGAAAAAATATATGTTATTCACCATTTCATGTACAACATTGTCAACGTTTGAATAACTCGTGTAACGTATAGTTTCTCCGTTATGTAAATGTAACGAAATGTCGTTTTACGGTTAATTTTGCTTATATCTACTGAACGGCTCATTCGATTTAAAATATTGTTGAACTAAAAAATATGTACTGCAGAACACTACAAACTCAACGTAGGATATTTAAATTGATAAAATTTTCTTAAACAACTTGATCATAATTCCACATTTCGTGCGTTATTAGCTCGAAAACGGCGTTGCTGGCAGTCGTGAGCTAGCTTTGAGACGAGGAGGCTGTGTCGCTCGTCGCTCCGTGCTTCCCTTGTACTACATATACTTGTGCTTGGCCCGTGAGCAATAATATCGGACTTACTGTGCCTAAAGACTAAATAACTGCAGAGGGTTCATGCGGTGCGGATATAACGTGTCTTCCCGGAATCAATAATGTATAGACGTCTTATCTTTAAGATCATGTACTCGTATGCATGTTTGTACGTTCGTATAAAAAGTGTATTTTATTTAGATTATAATACAAGTAAAAAACAAATGAAATAAAAATGGAGAAAAAACAAAAATCATGAATCTCACATTGCTCTGAAAACAAATTTGGTCATGTAAGTAAACTAAAATTATTATGTTTTAGTAGACGCATGCATCACGCAAAATAGGCATTAGTCGTCGAGTTGCGGAAATCTGCTAGTGCTGCAATACAATAGACTAATAATTAATTTAATAAAAAACTTCAAAGAACCGAATTTATTTAAGAATACCGTGTTCTAAACGAATGTAATATGCGTTTTATTTTAAGATTAAACACAATCTTTAATTTTATACTTTATACTAATTTCTCAAATCTAGAAATTGCGAAGTAAACTGCAAAGGATTGCAGATAAACCGGCCAAGAGAATATCGGGCTATGCTCAGTGTAGGGATCCGTAGTCGCCGGCCTGTTACAATACATCCATTCAAAAGGTAGTCTATAAAGAAATATTTTGTGGCACTTACGTTATTTTACTATAGGCATAACTCAAAAACGGCTCAACCGATTTTATTCCATATAGTTTTTATTGAAAATACGTGATAAGTATTTCAATGGCCTCACTTCCAGGAATTTTCCCAATTTTTTTGGACCCACGGTTCAAAA
This sequence comes from Pammene aurita, assembly GCA_947086415.1. Classification (NCBI taxonomy): domain Eukaryota; kingdom Metazoa; phylum Arthropoda; class Insecta; order Lepidoptera; family Tortricidae; genus Pammene; species Pammene aurita. Next base: position 4,149,819 of record OX352299.1, on the reverse strand, counting down.
ACAAAGAGCATTTTAACTTTCGAAGCTATTATTTACGAAAGTATTCGTTTTATCCAAAAGTTGTTTAAGGCATATTCTTCTTGAAAGACCTATCCAACAATGGGTTTCAGATAGGTACTTATTGTTTTACCACTTTGTAGGCGTAATTAAAACACATAATTACTCATACCAAAGCTGATTGAGAATCTAATAAAAAATTGCTGATATTTAAGAGTTCAATGTATGTAAGAATAAAGGAAAAAACGCTTTTTTTTTATACCACGACGCTGGCAAACAAGCATACGACCCGCCTGATTGAAAGCAGTTATAAAGCCTATGGACGCCTGCAACCCCAGAAGATTCACATGCGCGTTGACTACCCTAAAAAAAACTTTATTATGTCGGTGAAATGCAAATAAATACAAATTTTATATTAATTATCAACACAAGTGAATAAATAAATTACTACTAAGGGTTAATACTACCTATCAAATATCTTTAAAAGACCGGCCAAGTTTTGTATCGGGCCATGTATAATGTAGGGTTCCGTAGAAAGTAGTTTCTTGGAGATAACTCAAAAACGGATGAACCGATAATATGTGAAATAATTTTCGTAGAAAATTAAGTACTAAGCCTTCTTGGTATTTTTTCATATTTTTTAGACTTACGGATTAAAAGTTAGATGGGGGCTATTATATTTAGACTTTCGAAGCAATTATTTCTGAAAATGTTGACTTTTAAAAAAGTTTTAAAATACTCTATATATATATATAAGATATTTTTAAAGCCGTATCGTACAACATATTCATATTTACAAAAAAAAATATTTTTGACATTTAATTTGGCATATGTATGTATGGAGTGCCTCACCTAAAAGATTTTTTAGCAATTTAATGGGCTTACAGCTCTCAATTGTATGACGATTTCGTGTACAAATACCGCTCCTTACATGTGCATTTTTACTACTCGCAACTCGCAACAGGCTTAGTTTTGTTAATTTATCGTAATTAAGTGAATTTTTACGGTTAATATTTAAAATCGCAACAAAAAATAACCATCTATTAAGCTCACTTGCACAACAAAAAAAATCCAAATTCACATGAAAACACCGCTTTGATGTGCATTCAGTTTTTTTTGCTGTACTTGTCAGTATTTTTTTATTTTTTTCTGATATGCGGAATATTTTTAACCATATTTCGTAAATTCATAAATATTTTGCCGCTCACTGTACTTCAAGTTCAAAATCTAGGTTTTCATTTTTTTACATAAAAATCTACTAGTCGAGATCGTTATTACTTATCTTATTTAGTAGCATTCCTAAAAAATGTCACCGTAGTACTTAATCACAGTATTCAAATCACAAAAGATCCACAAAAGGATTAGGTATGATTATTATAAATCTGCCCGCGCGCCTCTGAGTAAAGTAATATTCTTTGAACATTATTGCGGTGCATCGCGGCGGATTTACGCACGATCGCAATGAGAAGGGTACGCGGGTGGCGCGGGTAGAGAGCGCCCAAACGCTCAAGGACACTCCGGCGACAATCGTCTTAAAGTGCAGTGGTACAAGGCCACTGCCATGGTATGGAGCACTCGTATCGTGGCCGGACAGTGCGTCTTGAACTGATTGTAATCCCGTAAACTCCCAGGATTCTCGAGGAAAACTAAAAATAATATTGTTTCACATGTGCAAATACTTAAGTGCTAAATTAACAATCTGGTCTTAAATTATTGTTCGCTAAAATCTTAATAGGATAAACATTTATGATATTTAAGAAAATAAATTAAAATCTAGTCTAAAATGTGTACCGGGTTTTATCAATATCAAAGTTTGCTATTTGCAAAATGCATTCGGGTGTTTCATTGCAAATTTAAAGTTCTTTTAGAGATTAACTTAATTAGGTATTTTGTGACAGACTTAAAAGTTCGTTTGTAGCTACTCACTAAAAAAATTCACCCCAGGGGAGTTGAACGAAGTTGAATAGTTTGTATTAAAGCGAGGCCGAAACTACTGAAGCTAGAAAGATGTAATTTACAAATCAGATTACATTTATAATGTAAACAAGTAATAAGAAGCGATTTTGATGAATCAACCCAAATGGGGGTAAAAAGGGAGTTGAAAATTAGCATGGGATAGGTTTAAAAAATTTTAATTTAAAAATAATAAAATAGCTTTCAGCGTTTTTTGACATAAAGTTTGTATAGAGATTTACTTTGTTTGTGACAGGCTTTTACAGACCCGGGGATGAACTAAATATACTTAGTTCTAATACCAAACATCACATTTTAAGAAGATGAAATAGAGTATGAAACTCTGTGTGAGGAGCCTTATTAATCTTATTATACGCGGACGAAGTCGCTAGTGCTGTATACTTCGATTGTGTTGTGTGCATAAATAAATAAACTTTACAAACAATTTTACGTGTTTTTATTCACCGATTATGGGCCCTCATGGTCTACAATAGGTACTGGTAATATAGCTATATTTACGACGAAATAATCAGTAGTGTCACCGTATTAATAAATTTCATAAATTCAACTTCTGTTATCAAGAATCTACCTATCGTAATATATTACAGGTTGATTTATTTTAGCAACTTTTCGCCAGGGCCGCTCTCGGGTCAGAGTGGTCCCATTTGTCATTCGTCACGCGACGTCGCTAAGTACCAACTCCATGCAAACTTATATTTTTCTTCACCGACTAACTTTTGAGTGCTGCCCTGTAGTTTCATTTCTTTTGGAAAATGAACTCTGTTTCCTAAAAGGTAAGGCTGTAATTAGATGAAAAGGGAAGTGTGAAAGAATTTGTTTTAGAAAAAACTTGCATTAATCATGGAAGGTTGTCGTCACATTACACCCGAAGGAATTGGACTTGTAATTTTTATCATAGTAAGGATATTAAAGAGTTTTCATGGTGGCACAGAGGAGGGTTTTACATGATGAAAAGTCAAATCATTCCATAAAATGTCTTCAGGTGCAATCACTGACTTTAATTTTGAGCCAACCGTAGTTCATGCTAAAGTTTTTTGTCCTATTTTTGTATTCCCTAATCAGTCGATCTTTTTCCCTAATGCTCATTTATCCTTATTACAGTTTCCCTAACATCGTATGGATGAAATTTTTCCCTAGTATGTTATTAACTAATATTATTTGACCTATGCATAATACTAATTTGTCATAATTATTATTTGGTTTAAAAATTATTTGTCCTAATGATCAAAACACCTAATTTTAAACGTTATTAGGGATGGCGAGGTAAACCCAAATATTATTCCGCATATCAAAAAATATTGAATCGCGCAACAAAAAAATCTGAATGCGCATCAAATCGTTTTGATCAGTTATAAATATTATTTGAAACGGGGTATTTACCATGCATATTAAAATTTTTGAACACCCGATATTTCGGCGCAGTTTCAAATAATACTTATAATGTGAATGACCATGTGAGCTTGAAATCGTATATTGATCAGTCAGTTTAGATTATGGTAATTTTTTATAAATTAAAAACAAAAATACTAGCCTTTTCTTTTTTACAATACTGTTGTCGCGAGTGCTGGGCACCGCGATGACGTCTTCCACCAATAATTCACCGCTGGCAACCCTACCAGGGAGTAGCGTATCTATGGTAAGTAGAACCATATCGAATCTATGGTAAGCATATCTATGGAAAGCAGATCATATCTAGTCTATGGGAGACGTGTCGATAGTCAGCGCCATTTCCGGACCCGTAGCTAACGAGGCAGTCAGTCTTTGCCGCCGTAACGAGCGGAATAGTGAAGTGTGTTCGTGCAATGGGGTGCAGACTCATCCTACGAAGCAGGAAACCACATGGGCTGGTTTCCCTTAAGCTGAGTATTCTCCGACTTTATAATTTGTTTCATTCTATTTTGTGACCATGTAATCTGACCTCGTAACGTAACTTATCCTTCTTGCCACTTGTCTCATGACCCGATATCAAAACCCTCCATGGTAAATATAATGATTGTCCCTATAGTTTAACCGTTAACGTATCTCCTCGCGGAGTCTAGGAAGAGATGAGACAAGTAGATATCGACAGCCCACGCCCTAAAGTATCGGCAGCCCGTGAGGCGTTAATGCCTCGAATGTGCCTGACGAGGCCAAAGAGTGTCGGCAGCCCGTGAGGCGTTAATGCCTCGAATGTGCCTGACGAGGCCAAAGGAATCAGCAGCCCGTGCGACGTTAATGCTTCGAATGTGCCTGACGAGGCCTAGAGTAACGGTAGCCCGTGAGGCGTTAATGCCTCGAATGTGCCTGACGAGGCCAAAGGAATCAGCAGCCCGTGCGACGTTAATGCTTCGAATGTGCCTGACGAGGCCTAGAGTAACGGCAGCCCGTGAGGCGTTAATGCCTCGAATGTGCCTGACGAGGCCAAAGGAACCAGCAGCCCGTGCGGCGTTAATGCCTCGACAGTCAAATGAATGTGTATGATCTCCTGGACTACTGACTTACTGACAATGTGACAATACATACTCCCTGACATTACTGACCTACTGTACTTATTTGACATCTGTAACTTACATAGATCCTATCATGTCATCTAGCAATAGTAGCTCTGTTAACTCCCATAAAGATATCCCGAGATGCTCAGTAGTGATAATGGTTAAATCATAGATCACTCAAAACCACAGGTGGTGTGCTGAAACCCTGCAGGCGTGGCCCATACTGCGAATCAGGTGAGCTCTCCGAGTGCGAGAGCAGTTGGAACCCACGGCATAGAGAAGGAGATAAAGGTAAGATTCAAACATCTTTATCTCAATCCATCGCAACGCCTTGTCATATTTTTATTTACTCTACCACTGTAGTTACGATACCTTCCCATACAGACAAGCGCTCGCGACATGGTGGAGAAAGATGCTGGGATGTATGAATCTATGCCTAAACTCGTTATGGGTCAACAAATAGTCGATGTCTTTTTGAGCTTTCAGGGAATAGAAGAAAGCTTTATATTTCAGATACGAAGAGGCAACAGAATTGTTGTTGTATTTGTTGTTAAATGTTTATTTCAGGTAAAGAAAAAAATAAATAAAAAATTTAAGCTAATATATAGTTCATATATGCTATGGAAGTATTAATTTTAAGTTTAAAGATACTTCATTTCTCATAACATAAGAATATACATATTCACTTATACATAGGTATACGAGTATACTAATTGCGTCGGTGAGGACACAATAAGTGTATTAATTATGAACTAACTTAAACTAAATAAAAACAATTTAAATTAAAAATACTTATTTGGGGGTAAGTATTGAAATGCAAAAGATTTGCAATGAAATGCGGGCGTTCCTACATGCAGCTGCCCGAGCCGAGCCGGTTCTTTTTTTTTTACGGCATTAAATGTAAACAACAAGAAGAGGATTTGATTTCATGGCGAATTGCAGATACAATAAGTCGATAAGCATTCGATTCGATCAAACAAGAGATCGGATGTTGTCTTAGAGAATTTAGCCCGGGTGGAGTAGACATACCTGTCATTTCCGATACACGAAGGTCTGTCGAAATTTGCGGGGGAGAGGAACGTCAAGTGTGTGACTGTTCGTACGTAACATACAGATAGCCACGTCAGATAAACGTCAGTCCATGCACGTGCATGATCACTGGTCATATATTTCGGCAGAGGGGAACTCCTGTCAATGGCGACTCCGGTTGGTTTAATGCTCAAAGGATGCTGTTTAACTCATTCGATTCATAATCATCGATACTCAAGAAAATTGCAGGAAAACAAACGTAAAATATACTAATTAAAATGAAATGAAAAGTGAAATATATATTTAATTTCCTTATGTATTGTTCTTACGTCAAATGGATGTAATAGTATTTAAGATTAGAATTACGAGTGTTTATGAGTGCGCATCTGCAGGGCGCTTGGTTGGTCAATCATTGGTATTATTATTTGTCAAAATCATGTAAAACACCCTAAAAACCTAAAACACATTTCTATATTCGTTTTCATTAATTTAACTATTAATTAACTTGAATAGTGATACAATTAACTACGACACAATTATGATCACCGGAAACGATTTGGTTTGTTATGTTGGTGTCAGTGAGTGTACGAGCGCTTAGGACCCAGCGTCAGCGGCGTCGGCCATTTTCGTTAGCTACAACATCGTAACGCTGCGACAAAACTTATAAAGTTTATTTTTTGCTGCGGGGTAAGTTCTTTTAATTGTTTTAATAGTGTATTGAGCAGATTATCCGTTCGTGAACGCGAATCAAATAAAGGTGTCACGCTGAACAAAATGTAAAGTAATATCCATATCCACCAAACTTAACTACGATAAATTTCACAGTGAGCGTTCAATTTTCGCCCACCCCCATTTAGATTTTGCTTTTGATGTTTCTAATTAGAATTCGTCTTGCTGGTAAATAATTTGTCAAAATTAGTCGATGCTAGTTAGGAGAAAGGCGTCCCTCTTTTATTAACGTAATTGTTAGTTTTGTATAACGAATTTCGTTTGGTACCTGTAGGCCGTCAGCCATCACGTAGTCTACCTACTCTCCACAAAGCCAGCGCAACGTCTGCCCGGTGTCATCTGAGGCGAGACTCAGTCTGTTTCACCGTAAGTACATGTTATTTATCGAAATCCCTTTAGCGTCTTGCTATGCGACCTGCGATCCATGCGAATAGCCTCTGCATTTACCATGCCTGTGCCTGCCGCCTGAAACGTCCAACTCAGGGCGTCGTGTCATCTTGGATATGAAAATGGTATTTCATTAACTGGATAAATTCAGCGTGACCTATTACAATTATTATTGCAAGATTTATAGACTAGCTAAAAGAGTAATATAATTTGGACATAATTGTGTGATAGGTTTACTTGTGAGATAAATTGAGTGAATTCTCACAGAGCTAAATGACTACATTGTTCACTTGTTTGGGAGTTGAAACAAAACGCCTTTATTTAAATTAATTTCTTGCACATTGCTTATTAATAAACAAGTAAATACTAGTACTAACTTCACCGTACTTTACTAAAGTATCATAGTCAACTCAACTTTCATAATGAAACTCTTGTTACTATCAACGGGACATTAATTTAACGGGTGGTAAGTAATAGTTATCAATGCTATATTCATATCGTGATATCAATGTTAGTTGAAAATCAAATTCAATCGTAAGACCAAGAGAGTGAAAGGTGAACGGTTCATTTAAGAGTTTCAACTTTATTTAGTAACTTTCTTCACTAATTGCTACATCAAACATTGAGATTTATTTGCATTGCCCGTCTGGAATTTTACATATTTAGGGAGCTGCTTTGCTGTGTGTGAATAAATATATATTTGTGTTGATTTTCTGCCCCAGTGTCTTAACCTCCTGCATATATTTCTTTGTGTGTATTTACAGCAGTTATATGAGATAGTATCAGTGAAATGCGCCTCATACATGATTTGATGATATAGGTTGTAAAAATAAAGGAACATTAATAGAACTCATACTTAAATACAAGTGAAACTTAAAATAGAACCACATACAAACTAAACTTAAAACTAAATTAATTACTCCTTGATTTCATTATATATAATACTTGGATCAATATTTCTTGACTTACTGACTTGTCAGAGCACACTTTGAAATTATAAATTTCTTTGATACACTCAGTAGTTTATATACAAGATAATGTTGAACAAATACACATTCCATTTTGGAACATTTAGTTCAATTAAATAACAAATAGGTTTGTTTACACAGATAAACAGAGGAATATACTTTCATTATTAAGTTAGGCATAAATTATTACAAAACTTTGATTTCACTAAGCGTTGACCAGCCAAGAGCTATCATCCTGCGACCTCAACCAACTTAGCGTTAAAACCCCATAGATTTAAGTAATTGTATGGAGTCAAAGTCTACGCTATGCTAGACTTATATAATGCTTACGGAATACCTTAATAAATGCTCACCTTAATAAAAATTCATACATAATATGGGAAACCTGCTTTAAACGCTATATGCCTGCAACGCTATGCGATGAATAACCACGCTCCGGCTCTCTTAAAACATTTCCATGAGACATTGTACGGTGAACGGTATACAATTTGGCATTACTATTTTGCTGTGTGTCTATTACAGGTCTGTATCTACGTTACTAATTAACATGGAGGAAGGCTTGAAGATTGCACTTAGATTTACTGCCGACCACTTAGAGCGTCTGTCAGTTAAGGCGAGGGAGATTCTTAACATCTTACCTGGTTCCCCTACAGATGAGTTTACCCTTGAAACGGAAATCGTAATCTCAAAGTTAGAGAGCAGCCTGAATAGAATAAAGACTGAAATGAACAACTACTTTAGAATGGCTAATCAGCCTGATGCCGACGAGATCTCAAGAGTTTCTGTCATACAGCTGACAGCTGAAGAGGATCTATGTGAACTGCAAGTGAGGATCAGAAGAGCTCGAGCCACATCAAGAGAAGCTGCCATGCCAGTGTCAGGGAAGCTACCTAAGCTGAATTTACCAGAATATAGTGGTGATATTCTAACTTGGCACCAGTTTTGGGATCAATTCGTCTCCTTGGTAGATAGTCGACGACTAAGTGACGTAGATAAGTTCATGTACCTCAATTCTGCGGTTAAGGGAGAAGCGAAGGAACTGATCGAAGGTCTTGGTACCACCAACAAGAACTACATCATTGCTGTGAACATTTTGAAAGAACGATATGGACGAGTGGAGTTAGTTAAGGATGCTCATTACGCTGCCCTGAACAAGATCAAGCCTGCCGACAGCTCTACGAGCAGCTGCCGGAACATTTTGAATGAAATAGAAACCCATCTCAGAGTGTTGAGCTCTTTAGGTGAGGATGATACTCACAGCTACCTTTGGTTCGTGATACTGGGAAAGTTTCCTGAAGAGATAGTCTACGAGCTGAAGAAAAGAGTTCAGAATGATTCGGTTCCGGAATTAAGGAAGGAGCTTGAGAAAATAGTATCCGCCAAGGAAGACGCCAGTCGATTCATTTCTCAAACAAGTGTGAGTTCTGCAGGTAACTACACTACTGAGACACTACATGTCAGTGAAAGGTTTAATAACCAGCAATTTGGAATAGGAAGAAATAAACCTGATTTACCATTAGAAGGTGTTAACCTAAAAGAATTGTGGGATTTGGAAACAATTGGCATCGTTGACTCTCCGAAGGAAAGCAGAGAGGAAGAAGCCTTGCATCACTTCAACAAGACAACCCGATTTGAACATGGCAGATATCAAGTCTCGTGGCCATGGGTAGAATACCCTCCCGACTTGGATCCTAACTTCGGTCTGGTGCTAGGACGACTCGTGGGCTTGATTAAGCGCCTAGACACTGACACATTGACTTCATACGACAAACTGATTAAGGAACAAGAGGAATTGGGAATAATAGAAGTAGTACCAATGGAGGAGGTTGTCAGCCCTAATTATCCCGTTCACTACCTGCCGCACCACTGTATAAAACAGAAAAATAAGCCTCCGCGCATAGTATACGACGCGTCATCTAAAATCAAGGACAATAAGAGCCTAAATCAATGTCTTTATTGCGGCCCCTTAATGCTGGAAGAGTTAACAGGAATATTGTTGAAGTTTAGATCACATAAATTAGGTATTTGCGCCGATGTAGAGAAGGCATTCTTACAAATAGGTTTACAAGACAAAGATCGTGACGTAACTAGATTCCTTTGGATCAAGGATCTAGACAGACCAGTAGAAAAGGATAATTTGATACATATGAGGTTTTGTAGAGTCCCATTCGGTGTGATCAGTAGCCCGTTCTTACTGAACGCCACAATAAAATACCACCTATCTAAATCAAGCTTAGAGAGTATACAACGTGTTGCTAATAATATCTACGTGGATAATATGGTAACTGGCACAGATACTGTAGAAGAGGCCATAGACTTATATAACAATACAAAACGAGAGTTTCAACAAATGTCAATGAACTTGAGGGAGTGGAGCTCCAACTCACGTGACTTCATAAAACAGGTTCCAGACAGCTGTCAAGATAGAATAGTTAAGGTACTCGGACTAGACTGGAACTTAGACTCTGATACACTTCACTTGCGACTGAAGGAACGTGAGTACCCTAGTACAAAGAGAGGAGTTCTACAATGCATCGCGTCAGTGTACGACCCTTGTGGGTATGTAGCACCCTCTACACTATCAGCGAAGCTTTTTCTACAAGATTTGTGGAAACTTAAATTAAAATGGGATAACCCTTTAACTGGAGGGGAGGCGAAGAGATGGATTGATGTACAGAAAGAACTTGAAAACTTAAAGGACACCTGCGTTCCTCGGTGCTGTGTAGAGAACCTTCGGCAGAAGAGCTATTCCATCCATTGCTTCACAGACGCTTCGACTAAAGCATATGCAGCGGTTGTCTACATAGTGCAGGGCAACCAGAGAAACTTCGTTATAGGAAAATCCAGATTGATACCAATTAAAGAAAAGGATGACCTGAAAATCCCGAAATTAGAGCTTATCGCATCTCTTATAGGTCATCGTTTAATTCAGTACGTTAAGAAGTCACTACAAGGTGAAATAACTGAACAGATCCTCTGGACGGACAGCCAGATTGTAATCGGTTGGTACTACTCAGATAAACTCCTAACACCGTTCGTATCAAGGAGAATACAAGAGATGAAGAAAAACAAAGAACTGAATGTACGATATGTCCCAACAGATTTAAACCCAGCGGACGTGGCTACTAGGCCCGCACAACCAAAGGAGGAACTGAAGAAATGGTTGGCAGGACCCGAGTTCTTATCGAAAGACTCAGTAGAATGGCCTGTCAGTCCGTCAAGTAACACGTCTCTTCTAGTTGGGGAGGGTCTGTCGAGTACTCCAATGGAAATAGAACTGAACGACAGAGGTATACAGGATGAAGCTGGTAGTTTAAATACTGGATCTGAAGAAACGTTACATAAAGACGACAGCACAAGAACTGGACCCAAAGAAGGGACGCACGAAGATATCGGCATCATATATACTAAGGTATCTGAGATCAAGGAAGTCCAAGCTAAGTACTTTCCCGAAGAACTGGCTGGGAAAGAGACTAGCCTAAAAATAAATCTAGGTCTTTTTATAGACGAAGACGGAATACTGAGAAGGATAGATTATCTAGGCCCGACACTAGTTAAAACCCAGACAGGATCTGAGAAAAGATGGATTTGCCTATTTACCTGTCTTGCCGTGCGCGCCATACATCTGGAAGTCGTGAGAGATTTGACTGCGGGAGAAGGACTTCTCGCCTTAAGAAGATTCATAGCTACTAGGAACGTACCAACAGTGATAACGTCGGACAACGCTACTAATTTTAAATTAATATCTGAAGTTATGACACGACCCTATTGTATAGAAAGGAAGATTAAGTGGCGTTTCATCCCTCAATTAGCACCATGGTTCGGGGGCTTCTATGAGAGACTTGTGGGTATGGTCAAGATCTGTATGAGAACTACTCTTCAGAAACATCTTCTTACGGACACTCAACTTAGCACCGTAGTCAAGGAGATTGCAGCTGTAGTCAACACCCGACCGCTAACATATGTCGACGAAGATCTAGAACATATACTTAGACCCTCTGATTTCATCGCCATGGGGAGAACTATAATAACTAACGCCGGGAGTGATGGATCCTTACCTTTAGAAACACTGACGAAGAGTGATCTAGTACAAAGTTGGAAGAAAGGTATCAGCATACTGGAAGAGTTCAAAAGAATGTTCATAGATCGGTACCTTTTGAGTCTGAGAGAAAGGTATTCACACTCTCCTAAACAACCTAGGTGCACCTCCAAGCTGGAGCCATCAGAGGGCCAAGTAGTACAAATTAAATCAGATAACAAAAACAGACAAGACTGGAGAGTAGGAAAAATAATATCTCTTGAGAAGGGGAGCGACAATATGTGTCGTGTTGCCCATGTTAAGGTAGGGAATAAAGTATACACTCGTTCTCTAGCACAATTATACCCATTAGAAGTAGAAGATGTAACTACCGAAGAAGCTACTGCATCATCGGTTAACGAAGAAGACTCGAGAGTTCTTGAAGATTCACAAATTTTAGATATCGACATTGAAGTCGATGAGTTGGGCGATATGCCTTTTAATGAGGAAGGGGATAAGGAAATTTTACATGATACTGAAAGTATTAATGAAGAGGGTACTCTAGAGAGAGTCAGCCCGCCTAATAATATAGCTACAGACGACAGATTAAACGCTGATGATGACACTGGCGCATCTCCTCGACCGCGACAGCGGGATGCAGCCGCCAAAGCCAGAGAGAAGATCCGGCGGTGGACGCAATCCCTGTCTTCTCTTCTGTCGGCCGTCGGGAGTGTCGCGAGTGCTGGGCACCGCGATGACGTCTTCCACCAATAATTCACCGCTGGCAACCCTACCAGGGAGTAGCGTATCTATGGTAAGTAGAACCATATCGAATCTATGGTAAGCATATCTATGGAAAGCAGATCATATCTAGTCTATGGGAGACGTGTCGATAGTCAGCGCCATTTCCGGACCCGTTGCTAACGAGGCAGTCAGTCTTTGCCGCCGTAACGAGCGGAATAGTGAAGTGTGTTCGTGCAATGGGGTGCAGACTCATCCTACGAAGCAGGAAACCACATGGGCTGGTTTCCCTTAAGCTGAGTATTCTCCGACTTTATAATTTGTTTCATTCTATTTTGTGACCATGTAATCTGACCTCGTAACGTAACTTATCCTTCTTGCCACTTGTCTCATGACCCGATATCAAAACCCTCCATGGTAAATATAATGATTGTCCCTATAGTTTAACCGTTAACGTATCTCCTCGCGGAGTCTAGGAAGAGATGAGACAAGTAGATATCGACAGCCCACGCCCTAAAGTATCGGCAGCCCGTGAGGCGTTAATGCCTCGAATGTGCCTGACGAGGCCAAAGAGTATCGGCAGCCCGTGAGGCGTTAATGCCTCGAATGTGCCTGACGAGGCCAAAGGAATCAGCAGCCCGTGCGACGTTAATGCTTCGAATGTGCCTGACGAGGCCTAGAGTAACGGCAGCCCGTGAGGCGTTAATGCCTCGAATGTGCCTGACGAGGCCAAAGGAATCAGCAGCCCGTGCGACGTTAATGCTTCGAATGTGCCTGACGAGGCCTAGAGTAACGGCAGCCCGTGAGGCGTTAATGCCTCGAATGTGCCTGACGAGGCCAAAGGAACCAGCAGCCCGTGCGGCGTTAATGCCTCGACAGTCAAATGAATGTGTATGATCTCCTGGACTACTGACTTACTGACAATGTGACAATACATACTCCCTGACATTACTGACCTACTGTACTTATTTGACATCTGTAACTTACATAGATCCTATCATGTCATCTAGCAATAGTAGCTCTGTTAACTCCCATAAAGATATCCCGAGATGCTCAGTAGTGATAATGGTTAAATCATAGATCACTCAAAACCACAGGTGGTGTGCTGAAACCCTGCAGGCGTGGCCCATACTGCGAATCAGGTGAGCTCTCCGAGTGCGAGAGCAGTTGGAACCCACGGCATAGAGAAGGAGATAAAGGTAAGATTCAAACATCTTTATCTCAATCCATCGCAACGCCTTGTCATATTTTTATTTACTCTACCACTGTAGTTACGATACCTTCCCATACAGACAAGCGCTCGCGACAACTGTGGTATGGTAAACTCTACAAAATGTCCAATGTAATGGTTCTACAATTAAAGTCAGAGACCGTACTTACGTTTTAAGGCGGAATCAGACGGTTCACTCGGATGAACATTCATCCGAGTGAACCTCGGGTGATTGTTCGGCACTTTTGGTTCACTTTATGATCAGACGTGTCACTTCGGGTGAAAGGTGCGGAATGAAACATAAAAATGAACGAAAAATGAACCGTCTGATTCCGCCTTTAGTAACATTCATTGTCAGAACAGATTTTGACAAAAGAAGATCATTTTGACAACAAATCCGTAAAAAAAGATTATATAATTAGAATACCGCTCATAGCATCGTGATTAGCACTCAATGGTCGCTTTTAAACTTTGCCGTTGACAGCAAATTTAATTATCGTCGCGATATTCTGGTGCGTTCACATGTATGCCCACGTATTTGGTGGGCTGGACGAATCTTTCTCATAGAACGAAACGATACATGTGAACGTACCAGAATATAATGACGATAATTTGTCGTCCACGGTTAAGTATAAAAGCGGCCAATGTGTTTTATACCTAATATAAGAAAAATAGACTCATCGCCTCACCGTTTGCTTTTCTTAGCGGCTCCAGAATATTTTTCAAAGTATTTTTCGTCTTCTGTGTCTACAGGGTTCAAAACCGAGAAATGGAACTCTAAGTTACTATTATTGCACGTGGCGGTTCTCGACGTACAATCTCACGGTACGATAAAGTCGTAACTGCCTACACAGCCCGTATAAAATGAGTCTTTATGGTAAACAGCAAATTAATTGTTATTCAAGCCTGTTGTTGCTTTGTATCTTAGAAAACAACGCCGGATAATGAAGTTTTTCTTACATTTGAATAATATACACTGAAAATATTAGTGCAAGCGGGTGGTAGCTAAGTGGGTCTATTTAATTCGAGAATTTTTTGAAGTCGGCTTCTACTTGTGAGACTTGACTCGTTGACTTTACAGCTACGAGTACACGAGTAAATTAAATACGTGAAGCAATGACAGCGAAAATTATATATTATATATATATATTATATATATATAATATATAAATATATAAATATATATATATATATATATATATATATATGTGTGTGTGTATAGATTTAATAGTAAGTATGTGTATATATTGGTAATTGTGTAGTTTATGTAGTAGTATGTATCGAAGTATATTTAAATACAAATTAGTTTTAGGATAAATCTGCAAGTTTTCTCATACAGCACCCACTTTAGCAAATTTCTGTTTGGTCCTATGGTTGACTGGTTGACATTAAGTCCGCCATTTGTACTTATTTTAATTGTGCAATAAAGTTTAAATAAATAAAAATGACATTAAAATTAAAGTGTTAGGTATTATTATTATTTTCTGTGATCTTTTGTGAGGTAAGCCTGATTTATTCTTGCTCCGAATACCATCTCTACTCACACAACTATTACTCCTAATTTTCCAAAATCCTCCAAACCGTAGGCTGGGGATAAACGACAAACGATAACTCGAATATGGAGGCGAGACTCCAATTTACTTTATCACCGCTTATGTCGCTCGCGGCCACTCCCCCACGAATAATAAGATCCTTAGTACAACTGAAAACCAGCTTGAATTTGGACTTTGTTACCTCACAATAAGATATATAATTGAATAAGTTTTCTATGGCTTTTACAGCTTTTTTCTGTGTTCGGTCAGGTCACTCATAAAATGGCAATCTCTTCCATCTTGTTATTGTCGATTCTTGTTTTCAAATGTTTTTGGGTGAGATGTTTTTATTTAAATGATGTATTAAGCCGGCTGTGAAGATGACTCAATTTGTGTATTATGTTTTCAACCACCTTCAATATTTCGAAGGAGGACGAGGTTCTTAATTCGTCGGGATCTTTGTTTTTGCTTGTTTTTTCGAAGACGGCTGGACCCATTTGTAAAATTATTTTTTCTTTGAACTTAACAGTTGGTCTTATTGTAACCAGGTCCTTATCTTATGATGGGATCCTCGAGAAATCCAGGGAACTCTTCAAATATTATAGACACACCTATAGTTATCTGTATATTTTTTACAGCTCGGGCATTTCCTTTTGGAAAGGTGGAATGTAATTGAAGACGGTTCTTTTTTGTTTAAAATTATTAGATTATTTTTTGGACTGATGTCGTCGTGAATTTGCAAATGTGTTGAGAACATTGTAATCCAGCATTTCTGTAGCGATAAAATGATTGCGCTTCTACCGTTGATATTGTGTTAGGACACAATATCAATCGTTACAATAGATACTTACTTATAGAATTCTGATGGCGTCTTCAGGACAAACATGGCTTCCAAAAACACTCCTGCATGATATTCCCCTGACAGTGCTCCCTTCACCCCTTTCCCCGGCTGTCAATATCTCACAATTCCTACGCAATATCCCCCTATTTAAAAAAAGTGATTGTTCAATGGTTTTTTTCGAACATATTATTTTTACGTCAAACCACAAGCACGGTTATAGTAGTTTATGCAACTGATACATAATGAGGGGCCTTAAAACACAAGTGGGGTTTAATGAAACGAGCGCAGCGAGTTTCATTATAGGATCACACGAGTGTTTTAAGGCCTAATTATGTACAGTTGCATACATTACTTTATCTACACACATATTGCAAGTACTCAAAGATGGGTTCAGAAGCCGAATTGACCTGCATTACTAGGTAGATAGATACAAGTGCTGAAACATACCCACAGGTGTAAGCTTAATAAAAATAAATAAATTAGAACTGATAAGGAAAGTATATTTATTTATTATAATATAGTTAACAGTAAACATTTACATTTTCGCAATTAAAAATGTTTCGACAAACAATAACTGACAAGTTGATAACAGAAATGGCGGCCGTACAAACTTCTGTCGCGAGTTTTTTTTTAATATTAGCCAACGAACGAAGTCCTTATTCTCATGTCATCCGAGATCAAAATGTCGTGCGGTTTATGTAAAAAAATATATCGTACTGACGTTTCGTATCGACAACATTTTAAAATCTATGGATACTAGAATAGAAACCCATTGAGATTGTGTTGGTTTTGACAGCTGTTCCAAATTTGAAACTCATAACTTAACAATATTTGAGCATGTAAAGTTAAAATTACATTACTGCCACAGATAAGAAACTTATCATAGTGAAATCGTTTGTTGTAATGCTGGTCATTGCCTACGGTTTTTGAACGCATTTTAGAGGACTTACAATATGAGTGTAGATAAAAGTATAATAAATGGCTCGTTGTAATTTCGTGCCACTCGTGCCTCCGATGATATGAACGTCCCCAAAATTTTGGAATCATAATGCCATAATTTTTATGCTTTATTAACTGTTAATCGGGCATGACATGATTGGTGGTAACTAAGTGTTTAAAACTCTCTTTTGACACAATTACTAATGCAGTACATTAACCCAAATATACCATATAAAAAAACTTGCTCGACTAAGTACCTACTTATTAAAAAACGGGATTGAGAGTGTGCTTGTAACCTTAAGAGACCAGTCGAAAACGATCCGATGGCCAGTAGGCCTATGTGTGTATAAATCATTTGTATAATTATGAGTCCTCGAATTCGATTCCTAACATAAAGTTTCTATCTATAGCCTTTTCAAGCAACATAATCCCACTCAAATTAAAGGGCATAAACAAGGCCCTTTTTTACGGATATTAGTCTAATCCCCGGGTAGTATCCGGCGCGACCCGGCAAATATAGGGCATAAAACGGGTAAGATAGACTTAGTGCATATCTTTTATATATGTTACTGTTGTTTTGTTATACCTACTTGTTTATGTGCAATAGAGTGATACATACATACATATATAAACAATTTATTTGATTACTGGAAAAGTACACAATATAAAAAAACAGTAAAAATTATAACAATAACACATCGTAGAAGAACCAACGACACGAAACCTACATGATGATATATATATTTTTTTATAGCAACGTAATGAAATTATAGAGCGATAGTACCGCTGTTGTGAAAGGCACATCACTCGCGCGCTTCGTCACGTTGATATTATAAAAAGATAGGATCTAGGTTTTGGCGTACACCTACTATCTTATGATGCTGCTGCCACTGATAAGGCCAAGAACTTGGGATTTCAGCACTTCATTATCGTATAGTCCACCCCTGCTTCGAGGAACAAAGGAAACCTAAGAGACTTATCATACTAGAAACCGGATTTTTATTTATTTTCACTTTTTATATACACTGTGCTCACGAGGAAACCGCATAATTTTAACAGCGTTATCCCGACCTTAATTAGAGACTAAAATGTCAAATAAACTTTTCTGAAATTCATCTTGTTTCGGAGTTATAACCAATTAAAAAAAAAAAATTTTTGATTATAACTCAGGACTGAACGCTTTCTTAACGGCAATTTTACCACTATGGAACTCATTATAGGCATCCCTGTTGACAGACATCAAAGTGACAGGAAACACTTTGCTTTAACTTTGATTTTAAGAAAAAAAAGTAGTTTTATTTGTTTTTAGGCATAGTTTTGTCATTAACATTTATTTTTAATTTAAGAATACATTCAGAAAACAAGAAAAAAAAAACAAAAAAATATTTTTTTGTCGGAATTGTCCAAAAGTCATATGATATTTTTTACTTTTTTTGGCCTCAGGAGTACGCTGTTAAAATTATGCGGTTTCCTCGCGAGCACCTTGTATATATATATATATTACTTTTTAGTGATAAGACTGCCTGTTGTTTACCTCTAATTTATTTTTTATTTTTTCTGTACTGGTCTTAGAGAATTCAACCAACCGGAGCGGCCATGTTTTTTTTTTTTTTATACTACGACGGTGGCAAACCAGCATACGGCCGACCTGATGGTAAGCAGCTACCGTAACCTATGGACGCCTGCAACTCCAAAGGAGTCACATGCGCGTTGCTGATCCTTTACAAAAAGGAGGATTCACTGTGTTGACGGCTAACGGCTAAAGGAACAAGAAAATCGTCAACACACTGGGTCCTCTTTGAGCTCTTTGGCAACCTTACTCACCAGCAGGAACACAACACTATGAGTAGGGTCTAGTGCTATTTGGCTGTGGTTTTCTGTAAGGTGGAGGTACTTCCCCAGTCGAGCTCTGCTCCAGATTTGAGCGAGATTGCATACGCTGAACGTGCCCTACGGCCCTACCGCACTTAGCGAGATGCCATTCGCAGTGCCCATACCTCTCTTTTTGGCATAAGTTAAGGACATACCCAAGTCCGGACGTAGTTTAAGGACATACCCCGGGTCCATGTCTGTTATTTTCTATACAAAAGAAGTCTGCCGATTTTTGCGCGGGAGGGGAACGTCAAATGTATGGCTATTCGTACGTAACGTACAAATAGCCACGTCAGATAAACGTCAGTCCACACAATAAATATGACCACTGGTCATATGTTTTCGGCAGAGGGAACGCCTGTCAATGGCCGCTCCGGTTGGTTGAATTCACTAAGGTACTGCATGGTTTTCTTTTTGAGGTGTTCAATAAATAGAGGTTTATTATGCAACTGATACATAATAATGAGGGGCCCTAAAAACACGAGTGGGGTTTAATGAAACGAGCGCAGCGAGTTTAATTACAGGATTACACGAGTGTTTTAAGGCCTAATTATGTACAGTTGCATAATACATTACTTTATCTACACCCATATTGTAAGTACTCAAATATGGGTTCAGAAGCCGAAGGCAAATGTTAAGTGCTAAGTGCTGTTACATATCCACATGATTAAAGAAAATAAATAAATTAGAATAGATAAGGAAACTATTGATTTATTATAATGGTTATTAGTAAATATTTACCTTTTCCCAATTAGAAATGTTTCAACAAACAACTGACAAGTTGATAACATTTACCGCCATTTCGGCCCTACAAATTTCTGTCACCAGTTTTCTTAAATCATAGACAAACGAACGAGGTCCTGATTCTGACATCATTCGAGATCAAATGACGTGCGAATTTTGTTAAAAAATATATCGAACTGACGTTTCGTATCGACAACATTTTCATATCTATGGATACTAGAATAAGGAGCCATTGAAATTGTGTTGGTTTTGACAGCTATTCCAAATTTGAAACTCATAACTTAACAATAAATTAGAATGTAATGTTATAAATTATAATATTACATTCTCAAATAATAATATAATTACGTTACTGCGAGAGATAAGAAACTTATCATAATAAAATCGTTTTTTTCTAAAAGGTCATTGCCTACGTTTTTTGAACGCATTTTAGAGGACTTACAATATGAGTGTATATAAAGAGTACCTATTTGTATTGTATTCTGATAATAAAGAGTATTTGTATTGTGTCTATATCTGGGAGTCATATCGAACTAAGTTTAGTGTTGATGTCGTGAGCTCTTATACTAACAGAGAATTAGTTGAGGAAATTTTAAAAAATAACATTAGACGAGGTATAAATAAATAAATAAATAATAAATAAATATCATAGCACAATCTTACACAAATCGACCTAGGCCCACAGTAAGCTCAATAACCCCGTACCCGTGTATATACCCGTTATAGACGGAGAGCTGGCCACGTCAGATATGACACAATAATGAGAGCAACGAAACCCCTCTAGTTAGTTTGCTATACCATGCTTATTTCTAGATCCGGACATCTGGCAGCTGTAAAGTGGTGGATGTCAAAGAATGCAAATAACTTGAAGAAAACAAATCGTAGAGTTCTGGGTTTGATGCAATAATATGGGAAATTATGTAATTAATTAGATTATATCATATCCAGAAGTTTCTGTTGGGCGAAAGTAGTGCCAAATGATGTATAATGCAATTTTTAGTTAGTCGCCTACTGTTTTTGTTTCCGCAATAATAGACTATGGTTTTTAATCGAATGTTAAAATATAGGCCCTGTCCTCAATAAATGACACAACTTTGGCAGCTTTTACCTATTTTGGTATTACTTTTTTCCAACTTGAAAACTTTGTTGGTCTGTCACTCTAACCTCCACCCATTAAAAGCTGCCAGATGCCCGGATCTAGCAATAAGGATGGTAAAGCAGTCTAACTAGACAGGTTTCATCGCTCTCATTATTGTGTCATATCTGACGTGGCCAGCTCTTAGACCATTAGAATGGTTTGCGTGCAGCAAAACAAAAGGGTTCACAGCTCAGCTATACGCTTCACTTTATTTCGAACAAAACGCTGATATTCTACCGAAACTTTCAATTGAGATTTCAATTCGTCTTATTTAAGAGGACAGGGCCTATATTTTAACATTAGAACAAAAAACATTGCGTATTATTGCGGAAACAAAGACAGTAGGCGAGAAACTTTGAATACACATTATACGTCATTTTGGACTACTTTCCCCCAACAGAAACTTATGGCGATGATATAATCTAATTATTTAAGTATATAATTTCTCACAATAATGCATCAAACCCAGAACTCTAGGATTTGTATTCTTAAAGTGGTTTGCATTCTTTGACCTGCACCAATGAACAGCTGCCAGATGTCCAGATCTACAAATAAGCATAGTATAGCAAACTAACTCGGAGTTTCGTCGCTCTCATTATCGTGTAATATCTGACGTGGCCAGCTCTCCGTCTATACCTACCTAATATCATAATATGTATGTATAAAAATATTTTGTGTGTACATTCAACCAATTGTAACAAAAGACCACAGTGAGTGTGAATCTTATCAGTATCATTAAAGATAATGTATAATATAAACAGAGGGGCAAAGTCTAAAAATTTTTTGTGCCCCAAGCTTAATAGCATTACTAGATGGCGCTGTACGGCCCCATACATTATGCGGTAACTTTGGTTTGCTCTGGTTCAGATGGCGCTACAGAGTTACAGCAGTGCGAGTCGGACTCGCGCACGATGGGTTCCGTACCATTATCTATAAAAACGGCAAATAAATCATTTCGGATGTATGGGAGCCCCCTTCAATATCTATATTATTCTGTTTTTTAGTATTTTTTATTATAGCGGCAACAGAAATACATTACCTGTGAAAATTTAAACTGTCTAACTATCACGGTTCATGAGATACAGCCTGATGACAGATAAAAACGGCAAAATAAAATCAAGTCTGTTGTACGGGAGCCCCCTTAAATATTCATTTTATTCTATTTTTTACTATTTGTTGTTATACCGGCAACAGAAATACATCATCTGTGAAATTTCAACTGTCTAACTAGCACGCTTCATGAGATACAGCCTGGTGGTGGTGACTGACGGACAGAGGGACAGCGGAGTTTTAGTAATAGGGTCCCGTTTTTACCCTTTGGGTACGGAACCCTAAAACTAATGACCAACATCATTATGTTCGTCTTTATATTCTGTATCTTGCCTTGTTCTCTTGTTCCACGACCCCGAAATCAGCCTGTATAGTGTATACCTACAGATTGCCGAGCAGTTCAGGGGGCTTAGCCAAGATGACAATCGTTTGCAGAAAACGAATCGAAACGGTATCCATCTCTCTATCGCACTAATATGGAAGAGTGAGCAAGTGCGTGTAGCGTTTCGTTTCGTTTTTTTCAAGCGATTGTCATCTTGGCTCACAGACCTAAAATGGCGCTTACGCTAAAGACAAATGAAGTGCGCAAAAGAGAAACCAACACGTATATGAACATTCCGCGAGTGCGAAAGAGATACACGATCATTCTCCAAGTACGACAACTTTTGACGTCCCTCTTTACACTCATACACCCGCGCAGAGCTAATATTTAATCGTGAAAAATATAATTAATCCGGTGTTAAATCACATAGAATGAAAAAAAAAAAAGACTGGTGTCGTGTTGCGTCCTAGATTGCATAACTACTCAAAGGAGAAACCTAGGTAATCACTCGTTTCACAGGTAAATATGATATTCTGATCGATGTTTTTCAAACCATATTTTAACAAATTAGCCAAATAAATCATATAAGTAACCGTTTGATACCATTAAACATTAATGATTCTTTTACTGCATGTGAATATTTTATCATAATAGTCAATATTAAAGATTATTTTGTGTAGAAATCGAAATTGTTATTCTACGCTAGGGTTTGACAAAATATCGTAGGGACATATATCGATAACTGTTCGATATGAAAATTTTAATTATAGCTTCGAAAGAATGATAGTAAATAAATAAATCTTGTATTAACATTATGTCATTAGTGTCATTACGTATGAATGTTAAATTGTGTTCTTATTGTCTTTTTGTAACCGTTTTGAATATTACATGATAGAGCCCGTCCAGAAAGAGAAGTGTCGCAAAATGTAGAAGCTCCCATATAAAACACGACACTTCTCTTTTCGGACAAACGATAAGTAGTAAATTTAAACATACCCGATTTTAGGGGCTTATTTATTACATTTACTTATTTGTAAGACACGATCTCTATCCTCTTTTTAGGGTTCCGTGGTCAAAATGGCAAAAATGGAATCCTTATAGCTTTGTCATGTCAGTCTGTCCCTATATCACAGCCATAAATATAAAAAAAGCGTGTATTGATGAGATTAACTAGATAGAGGAGGTGTTTTTTTATGTATGTATTAGATTCATAGAATTTTAATATGACCTAGTGTAAAACATGAATATAAATTTAACGTTGCAACTTATCGATCAGAAAGTCAATTATCGATAAATAATTGACCTGTTGTATTTGGCATCACTATTTTTTACGCTCACATCGACAATTTACACACACTCTTGCATTTTAGTTTTCGTCGCACTTTTGATCGTTGTCAATCCATCTTACTATACTAGATCTGTGTCTTGGCTACAGGGCCAGTAGTGTTTTGTTATTCGCGCAGGATACATATCGAATAGCCAATCGCTGCGGACGCAGTGTATTTTTGCTTGCGTGAGTGATTGTTTTGAATTCCTTTGAAAGACTGTAAGTACCTAGGTATAAAATTATATTTCACTGATTCCATTTTGACAGTTTGTGTGGATAAAAGGGATAAGATTAAATGTAGTGATGATTCAATACTAGTCTGACCTAGCACGCCTTGATGAGTACTGTAAATTAAACAGATTAGATTTGAATCCCTCTAAATGTTTTGCAATGACCTTCTCGCGCCAATGTAAACATCCTGTCCGAACTGGAATATCGATGCTCAAAAAGAATTGGAGAATTGGCATAAAACGGCAGATTCTTTGATATCCAACGAGGTATCCAACCGATTAATTACCTACTTACAGTCTGAAAATTTATATTTTTGTTAGCATAACATGAGTATATTTGGATTTATATATCATTTTACTTTTATTTATAATTGATGATACAGCCTTTACGTTACATCCGACTGAAAAGTAATATTTGCATATTTAAAGAACGAAAGATGAAGAATACGAGTAAATCATAAAACTGAAAAATAATGGGATTCATTGTTTTTTAGTCATGTAAGGGAAGGTAATGTTTTTGAGGCCAAAAAAGATATTCTGACTTGATTTTTTTTTCGTTTTCTTATAAATGTTCTTAGATAATCTAAATTATTTTTGTAAATGTTACTTATTGTTACTAAATATTTCCCCTGAACATTATGTGACACTTAACTAGTCCAGCTTTCACATGTATGTGTAAAAATCCGTACTCATAGGTCGTAGGTACGTAGTATATTTATTTTAAAAAAACATTGAAATTAGGTAACGTGTATTAGACGGAGAGCTGGCCACGTCAGATATGACACGATAATGAGAGCAATGAAACCCCTCTAGTTAGTTTGCTATACCATGCTTATTTTTAGATCCGGGCATCTGGCAGCTGTATTTCAAAGAATGTAGATAACTTGAAGAAAACAAATCCTAGAGCTCTGGGTTTCATGCAATATTATGGGAAATTATGTAATTAATTAGATTATATCATATCCAGAAGTTTCTGTTGGGGGAAAGTAGTGCCAAATGATGTATAATGCAATTTTTAGTTAGTCGCCTACTGTTTTTCTTTCCGCAATAATAGACAATGGTTTTTAATCTAATGTTAAAATATAGGCCCTGTCCTCTATAAATGACACAACTTTGGCAGTTTTTACCTATTTGGGTATTAATTTTTTCCAACTTCAAAATTTTGTTTGTTGTCACTCCAACCTCCACCCATTAAAAGCTGCCAGATGCCCGGATCTATCAATAAGGATGGTAAAGCAGTCTTACTAGACAGGTTTCATCGCTCTCATTATTGTGTCATATCTGACGTGGCCAGCTCTTAGACCATATTAGCCAAAGAACATTTAAGCATAACAGATATTTTAAATTCTGACATCAAAAAAATCACTTTTTTCACCCTCCGCCACCCATTTCAATAATAGTATCCTAATAAAGAGCTTTTCAGTCGAGTACCGTGTTTAGGTAACTAACGTAGGTAAGATTGAAAGGCTTTATTATGTCACTAATTGTAAACAATACTTTTTCTACGAGTGCTCAAAATAGGCAAGCTGGTAAGAATTGAGTTCGACGAATGCATTACAACCTGCTGCCTCTATACAGGATGCAACAAAAATAGTATAATTGGTATCGTATTGCGACTGAGAAAAAGTAGAAAAAAAAATTTATGGACGCGAAAAAAACTTTTTTTGTATGGAACACGTCATCCCAGCCGGCCGAAAAAAAAATTTTGTTTTGTATGGAGGGGTCCATACAAAACAAAATTTTTTTTTCGCGTCAAATTTTTTTTAACTTTATTTTTCACTAGCTGTGCCCGCGGCTCCGCCCGCGTGGAATTCGGTCTGTGTCAGTAAGCGGCTAATTCACCCCTAATTTCTCTCCCGCTACCCTGGAGGCGGAACTTGAAGTAAAGTTGACAGATGGATACGCTAGAGGACAGTAGTCCTAATAAAATATTTTACAATTACCACTAAATGAACTACACTCATAAATGTATACTTTTTTTTTATTATATTTGTTTTTGGCATGATTTAGATGACATAGAGAGTAGTAGGTGTATATCGGACGATACAGGACCACTTTTGTATTGATACGTTCATGTCCACGGCAAATATCATCCAGATCGATCCTCCCGACAAATTAGTTGGGGGGTAGAGAGGGGGGGGGGGGGGGGTGTCACAAATGCAGAAATTATTTTTTTCTATTTTAGGTGCACTTGGAGGGGGGGGGGGGTCCATGACCCATGCAAATTTAACTCAATCGAGTGTAGTGGCTACCCCCCCCCTTTTAGACGTTGAATTTTTATAGGCTACGTATAACCTGGCTGGGGATTTTCTAGAATTGGAATTAGTAATCCTTAATTGGGTGATTTCCGGGATAACAATGAAAAAAAAAAACCGGCCAAGAGCATGTCGGGCGATGCTCAGTGTAGAGTTTCGTAGATGCTGCCCTGTTACAAAACATCCGTTCTAAAGGTCGTTTATTTGGCGGCGCTTACGTCAGTTTACTATTCGGCACTTCCTTTCACTATGCGTTTTTGACTAATAATTCAAAAACGGCTGAACCGATTTTATTCAATATAGTTTTTATTGAAAGTTCTTATCAGGCCTCACCAAATTTCAGCTTTCTAGTGCGAACGGTAACTGAGCTAGACTGCGGACAGACGGACGGACATGGCGATGTAACTGTTACGTAATAAGGCCTAATTATGTACAGAAGCATACACTGCTTTACCTACACACATATTAAAAATCCATTGAAACCATTAGAATGACCACCATTACACCGCCATGACCAATATTATTGGCGTATGCGTATTATTGGCGCCGGCGGTCGGGGGGCGGATTTTCATTACGTTACCGTAGGTAATGAATTTTCATACGTTTTTACCACACTGTCACAGATAATACACTGATGTTACGTTATTGGTTGCAATAATGTTGGTAATTAATTACATACGGTTCCGAACGCGGAATAGAGGATTTATGATATTGGTGTAGATCAAGATATTTATTCGTCAATGTAAGCACATTACAATACACTAATGAACGTCAGAGAAAAATAAAATACGCGAGTGTCGTGGAAAGTGTGTGAATCAAGTGCGATTGGAACGAAGTACTTAATTTTATTTCATTTTTTACTTTTTCGTAAATTTTGTGGTTTTAATTTTTTTTGCATTTTTTAAAAATTTTGGAAATAGTGGAAATAGTGGAAAATTTGGAAATTTTGGAAATTTTGAAAGTTTTGGAAATTTTGTGAAATTTTGGAAATTTTGGAAAATTTGGAAATTTTGGAAATTTTGGAAATTTTGGAATTTTTGGAAAATTTGGAAATTTGAAAATTTTGGAAATTTTGGAAATTTTGGAAATTTTCGAAATATTGGAAATTTTGGAAATTTTGGAAATTTTGGAAATTTTGGAAATTTTGGAAATTTAAATATTTTAAATTTTTGACATTTTCGACATTTTTGACATTTTCGACATTTTTAAATTTCTCGACTTTTGAGGTTCTCGACTTTTTTCACTTTTATCACTTTGCCACTTCTCAGTTTCACTACACTTCACTTCACTTTATTCTATTTTATATATTTTTTATTTCATTCCATTTTACATGTTTCTCAATCGTATGGGTGTCGCGTTTTCGTGACGTGACGCTTTTTCGTAACGGTCACGTGACTTTTTTTCGCCTAGGCCCCCATCCGCGAACCGTCCGATAAAGAACTTCGTTCCAAAACTCCACCGGTTCTAACCCTGTAGGTGTACCTCTGGCCCAAGAAGTATTATGACCGAAAAGAAATTCTACGGGACTTATTTTTTTCAAAACAGTAATACATTATTAGATCATAAAGATACAAAATAATGCGTAGTTCTTCAAGAAGACATATCAAAACTGCTTGAGAGACAGATAATGTACCTATTGTTTAATTATAAAGAAAAATAAATCCTAATCTGACTGCTTCACAAAACGTTTAATATGTTTTCCTACCTAAACGGTGTCCTATAAATGTTAGATGATTTTGTAGTAGTTTTTTGGTTTGCTGCAATAACCCTTTGACATTCATGACATTTTCAAATATTTCTTAAGAGCGGGTAATGGTAAATTTAAAGCATCGACGGGTAACATGTTATAAAAATCTTGACCAAGAAATTACAAATTATTTCAATACCAACTTTCAACATACAAACTTTCAACCCCCTTTTCACCCCTTCCAGGGTTGATGTTCGGGATGAAAACTGTTCATTATCCTTTCCCGGGACTCAAACTATCTCTACACAAAATTTCATCATTATCCGTTCAGCCGTTAACTAATTAAAAATACTTGGAACGTGTTCTGTTATCGATTCTAAGTATCTCCAGCCAACTTTTTTTCGAATATATTCCATGAACAGACTTTCGACCCTCTTCAGCTTTATTATATGTATAGATAGTTTTTATTGAAAGTACCTTTCAGGCGTCACTTCCATTATTTTTTTCAAATTTTTTGGACCTACGGTTCTAAAGTAAGATGGGGGGGGGGGGGGGGGGGGTTTGAAGAAGAAACTATCCTTTGTCATTTCTCGAGACCCATACTATCTCTATACCAATTTTCATCTAAATCAGTTCAGCGGTAAAAAAATCCTCATACCACCTTCCAACCCCCTTTTCACCCCCACAAGGGTTTGAAAACTATCCTATGACGTTTCTCGAGACTCAAATTATCTCCATACTCATTTCTATCTAAATCGTTTCAGCGGTTAAAAATTCTCCATACAAACTTTCAACCCCATTTTCACCCCCACCAGGGTTGATTTTCGGGATTAAAACTATATATTATCCTTTCCTAGGACTCAAACTATATCTATCCAAAACTTCATCAAAATCCGTTCAGCCGTTTTCACGTGATGCGCGGTCAAATAAACAGACAAACAGATAAACAGATAAACAGACAAACAGATAAACAGACTAATTCTAAAAATTGTTGGAACGTGTTCTGTTATCGATTCTAAGTATCCCCAGACAACTTTTTTTCGATTATCTTCCATGTACAGACTTTCGACCCTCTTCAGCTTTATTATATGTATGTCTAAATCAGTTCAGCGGTAAAAAAATCCTCATACCACCTTCCAACCCCCTTTTCACCCCCACAAGGGTTTGAAAACTATCCTATGACGTTTCTCGAGACTCAAATTATCTACATACCCATTTCTATCTAAATCGTTTCAGCGGTTAAAAATTCTCCATACAAACTTTCAACCCCATTTTCACCCCCACCAGGGTTGATTTTCGGGATTAAAACTATATATTATCCTTTCCCAGGACTCAAACTATATCTATCCAAAATTTCATCAAAATCCGTTCAGCCGTTTTCACGTGATGCGCGGTCAAATAAACAGACAAACAGATAAACAGATAAACAGACAAAAATTCTAAAAATTGTTGGAACGTGTTCTGTTATCGATTCTAAGTATCCCCAGACAACTTTTTTTCGATTATCTTCCATGTACAGACTTTCGACCCTCTTCAGCTTTATTATATGTATAGATAATTAGAATACCATACCAATTGCCCTTAACGGATAACCAGCATTTTTGTTACATCCTGTATAATTGAGTACCTAACTTCAATCTCCCGCTGGATTGTACCGGTGCCCGCCCGGCGGCACCAGCGGCGCCGCGCCACCGGCACACTGTGGGCTGAAAATCGGCTTTCATAGAAATAGAAATCCATTTCATAATTTGTACCTTTTTTTCTTGAAATAGCTTTAGCTAGGTATTAATATGTCCCAAAATTAGTCTGAGGTAATTTGGTTGGGAAAAAAATTAATTATAATAAAATAAAATAAAATATGTATGGAGCGAATGAGAAAAATCAAATTTTCTTCAAAAATAAAAGCCTAACCGTTATATCCTCGCAGATGGTTATAGTGCCAATTATTCTTGATTTTTTGTCTTACTCAATTTTTTTCTACCAGGTGCACTTTTTTTTTTAATCGATAAAAAAAAAATCGAACTTTTATTTAGAAATAGCTTTTACTCATTACTTTGACCTTAATAAATAATTCTGAGTCCATTTGAGTCAAAAACTTAGGAGCAGTGAGCTTTTTTCGAAATAGATGTATGGGGCGTATCGGACATATCAGATTTTCTTCAAACATAAAAAATAAACCGTTATATCCTCTTCTCTCGGCTCGGATCGGATCGGCCGACGCCTGGCGACGCGTCGACGTCTGTTTCGCTCTTATTGCGTGGACATAAAGCTTTTTTCCACTGGATTTTGCCGAATCCCCGTCGATAGGTGTGGGGAAACCCTTATATTAATATTGTATCAAAATCCATTTTAGGATAGTCTGCGATGCTAAAATATGCGATCCAAAAAGCTCCATCGAAAAGTATGCGTTAGTAGTCTAGTGTCAATTGTCAAGTGTCAATTCAAGTATTAAAGTTGACGAGTAGAAAAACAATGTTTTGAAGTTGGTGGTTGACATGACTGGTATAATCTTTGATTAAAGTAAAATGAAATTTTTTAGTGTAGTTTTTTTAGATTAGACTATATACATGATGTATCTACGTACATTATTGTCATATGTAAGTTGTTTGTAGCAACACTTTCTAAGGGAAAAATAGTATCTTGACAAGATACTTGATAATAATATCTATACTAATATTATAAATGTGAAAGTGTGTCTGTCTGTCTGTTTGTTTGTCCGTCTTTCACGGCAAAAGGGGGCGACGAATTGACGTGTTTTTTTAAGTGGAGATAGTTGAAGGGATGGAGAGTGACATAGGCTACTTTTTTCTCTTTCTAACCCCCCACTTCCCTAAAATGGGGGGTGGAAGTTTGTATGCAGCATTACGGGGGCAAAGGGGAACCGTGTTATCCCGAATTTAACGCGAGCGAAGCCGCGGGCAAAAGCTAGTTAATAATATGCTTTAATAGTAGTTTATGTAACTGTTACGTAATAAGGGTCCTTAAAACATGAGTGTGGTTTTATGAAATGAGCCGCAGGCGAATTTCATAATAAGATCACACGAGTGTTTTAAGGCCTAATTACGTACAGTTGCATACACTGCTTTATCTACACTCATATTATATATATTAAATTAATTGTTCGGAAACCATAGAATGACCGCCATTGTACCGTCATGGCCTACTCGATTGTGCCGGCGCTCGCGCGGGACCAATCGAGTTGGCCATGGCGGTAACATTATGTTATCAAATTCGATGTTCCAAATTTGAAACTCATTGCTTAACAATATTTGAGCATGCATAGTTAAAATTACGTTACTGCCGCAGATAAGAAACTTATCATAGTTAAATCGTTTGTTGTAATGCTTGTCATTGTCTACGGTTTTTGAACGCATTTTAGAGTACTTACAGTATGAGTGTAGATAAAATAATAATAATCAATTATCATCTTCCTAGCCTTTTAGTTGTAGCCGTCTATATAGGTTCTTATCTAAGTAAAACACCGCATTGTTTATTCTTTTTTTCCAGTCCGATGCGTCCTTCTTATCGCTTGGTATGATAATTAGAGGAAGTGTGTGTGGAATTCGCACGAAAACTATGGAAGATTTCGGAGCCGATACTGCCGTCACCATTCTGGACGTGCTGGGAGTGGATCTGTGCGCGCGCGCGATCCTGGACGACGTGCCCGTCAGAGAGCTGGTGCGCTCGGAGCGCGTCTGCCGCCGGTGGCAGTGGGTCGTGCACTGTTACATGCAGGGTTACCGCCTCATTAACACGTTTTATAACGTTTATTACTTTTATTTGGATTTATTTCGATATCCTGATAAATTTTATTTTCCTGGGCTAACTATCAACACAAAGACTGATATATATTATGCCCACCGAAGCTTTCTTTCAGCATGCAAGGCTGTACAAAAATTTGAACCACTTGAAGAGACACTAAGAGATGTCTCTATTAAAAACATCGCAACAGATTGCCCTTACTTGCAACATTTAATGTTACACAATCATAATGAAAAATGTCCAATCCAACAAATTGAAAACTGCGGGAAGCTCAAAATAAAAGACTTATCTTGCAAAGATAAGAAAGAATTTTATCGCTACAAGACTGCCAAGACTGGAGATTTCTTTAAACTCATGATGCCAAATAATTTGACATTGAAAGGTCTACGCTCTGCCATCTACATCCTAAGGAATGTAGCGAGCTTAGAACTTGACGACCATGATATGACAAAAGTTAATTATGATTACATGTATTTACTGATAGACGCAATGCCACAACTAGAAAATTTGTCTTTGTGTAATTGGAGTTCTTACACAAAACAATATTGGTGGTTGTCTGAGGAGTGTGAACAATTAATTGAACACATATGTCGACTTACGAATTTAAGGCGTCTTCATATACGTAGTAACGCAATCGTAAACGACTCAAGATTAGAAAAGCTGGTGCAAAGAATTAGGGGCCTAAAATATCTGGATATCAGTGACGACAGCGCACACACTCAAAGGTCCGAAAAGTACAGCGCGCACGGCGTGGCGGTGCTGTGTCGAAGGTCACTCTTGGCTACTACCACGCTCTGCTTGGGTTTTATCCAGGGCTTTACAACTCGTGGCTTACAAATTTACGTTCGAGCCTTGCCTGTTGTTCAGCAGCTGGAGATGCTGGGCTGCTGCGTGGTCGTTTCGCCGCAGTGGCTGAAGGAAACCTCTCTCGCATCGCAAGCACGGGTGCACTCGCTAGAACTGAAAGTAAAAAGTTCAACCTGGGTCAATCGGTGCAAGTCGCCACAAGCCGAGATTTACGATCTTAAAATTGTGTTAGATTCAGATGTGCACATCGAGCAAACATTTGCTGGCAAAAGCAAGTATTTGTCACTTTTTTAGTAAACCGTTTTCGATGGGCTCAATTATTTTATTATTTGTTTACCCTATACAAACGCAATTAATTTTAAAACCATCGTAATGATGCATGGAAATCGTATTTGTATTTGTCACGCACACGTCTTCCCGCCGGGCACATCCGTCAGATCAGAGGAGTGCGATTTTTGAATCTCACCAAGTGACTAATTCTCACCGATGTGAGTGATTTACTATCGGAAATCACTCACATCGGTGAGAATTAGTCACTTGGTGAGATTCAAAAATCGCACTCCTGATATGCATGCGCTTTCTTCATGAAGCTGAATAAGAACTAGAACTCTAATAAATTAATGTAAGTTTTAAGCTTATGTTTAGTGTTTAATTTGTATTTGTAATTGTTGTATGAGACATTTTGATTGAATTCTTAAAGAATAAGGGCTTAGTACATAGACATAAACAAAAAGGAAGATTAGTGACGTTCATAGTAAACTAAACTGAAATGTGGTCCTGCACCTACACACTTGTAAAGTGCTACACAC
This sequence comes from Pammene aurita, assembly GCA_947086415.1. Classification (NCBI taxonomy): domain Eukaryota; kingdom Metazoa; phylum Arthropoda; class Insecta; order Lepidoptera; family Tortricidae; genus Pammene; species Pammene aurita. The sequence goes on along the minus strand of OX352299.1, from coordinate 4,116,980 downwards.
CGCTATAATGTATATGCATCATGGGCAAAAGAGATAAACCTAAATAGTTGACACGGGTATGCAAGGGAGACCTCCATATTTTGCGCATTGCACAAAGTGTGACTGAGAGACTCTGCCACACGACTAATTCAATATAGGTCCCGAAACCTATATTTAATGGCACACAATCGAGCGCCTGGTAACATATCTCCCTTTTTGTATAAATCAATGGCTTAGTATCGTTTATAAATGTTAAGTGATAACCTTAAGTAATTTGTTGTAAATTGAGACGCCTTCATTCAAGATGGTTTCATCCCATATTTAGATCTCGATGGGAGTACTATCAAGTCGTTTGCATTACAAAGTAAAATGTTTGTACTTTAAGTTTCTTTTTGAAATTTCTTTGTGTTGTTATAATTTTCTTTAGTATTTTCCGGATAAAAATACACGTGTGATAAAAATACGTTTGTTTAATTGACATTTATTTTGTTTCTCCTTTCAATAAATAGAAACTAACATAACCTACCTAACCTAACCTATGGACTCTGAATAAAAATCACAAATATCCCCTATACAGCTGCCACCTGGTAGGGTGCCCATAAGGCTGGCTGCGTTACCTCGCTGAACCTCCTTTTGTTTCTTAATATACAAGCTTGGATTCCGTTAAAAAATCATTATGGGAAAGTGATTTAGTAAGCTTTTAGATTTAACTTGGCAACCCCATACATCGATTAAATAACCAATGTGCGGTTTGGTGACTGAATGTTACATGATAAACGGTGAAATCATCGCAAATAATTCAAAAAAAAAAGAACCGACTTCACTTAACCTCCACCTTTCCAAAAGCAGATGCTCGAACTGTTGTAAAAAATACTCAAATCACTATAGGTGTGCCTATAATAGTTGAAGAGTTCCCTCGATTTCTCCAGGATCCCATCATCAAATCCTGACCTGGTTACAATGGCACCAACTGTGAAGTATACTCTTTCAAACAAAAAAATAATTTTCCAAATCGGTCGAGCCGGTTGAAAGGTAATTAAGGGGTGCGGTTCAATTTTCATACGAAGAAAATTCATATTTTCAATTAGCATACGTTTGAAAAGCATAATAAACATTTTACATAACAACAAAATTCATAATTTTATATGTGATAACGATTAATTAGCATAATACTTACTCATTTATCATATCAACATTTATTATGTTTATTTTGACTAATAACATTTCACATATTATTTTAACTGCTGTTAAAAAAGGTGGTTAGGTTAGAACTGCAACCTCGTCTAGCGAGCGCCAGAACCGACGTAGTAGTAATCAAAGGAGATATCGTCAGCTCACACCATCAACGGGTCGTGTCTACGCATAGTACCAGTGTGTCCATTTACAAACGTATATCATCTCTAGTCAGTAAACGGATCAGCTCAGTATACTAGAAAAACATGGTGAAGCTGACGACAGCTATTGATGGAGCATACTTATTTATTAGCTTTCAATACACATTGGTGCTCGCTACTACTTAATTTGTAGTGCCGCGTGACCACTTTTATTTTAGCTGTGTCCAAGTTATGTTTACGCGTTTCAGTAAATGTTTTTGTAATTAAAACTTTAATCAGGCAGGAAAAACTTTAATACGAAGGAGAAATTTTGTAAGTACTATTTACTGACTGCCCTCTATTAGGCATAACATTAAAAGTCCTAATCTGAAAACACTATCACTTATTACCGCCACATACTACTATTACTAAGTATTTTGTTGCTCTTCAAAACAAATAACTACTTAGCAATATTCCTAAACTGAAGTCCTACTAAAGGAAAATTATAACCAAATCCAAATCCGGATTTTATAAGGTTATCTATCAAAATTTCATCGTTAAAAACTTCGTATATTTTTTTTTCAAAGTTTATTGAGATTTCAGATCGCATATTTCCGTCTCGGAGCACTTCACAGTCCAACTGAATGCAACTTACAGAAATCGGTGGAGCCAAAATGGCACTTTAATATTGAATTCTGTAATAAAGTTGCTTAAGAATTATCTTGATCTATACGTATCTATATTTTTCTCAAAAGCGAAATGTATTTATCTACGTAAGTATTTATAATTCAAAATGTAAGTAGTCATAATCATAACTGAAACAAAACATTATGACGTCATACTGTTTACTGTATTCAGTCCCAATGTTTTTCGGCTTGACCTCGTGCTGTGAATTTGTTAATTTGAATTTAATAATGTAAATAAAACCCGTCCAATTTATAGTGTAACCTCGCTGTACAGTACTTATAACACGGAGGTGCCGACATATTTCAGTCGTTTTTTATTTAGCTTGAAGCATGTCAGTCGCTACAAGCGCGCAGCGTAGGCGCAACATATATATGCACCGACTGTGTTTTGTTCTATTTTTTGTTTTTTTACCACACCGATACCTTCAAAATTATGCTGGAAGACTGTAAGTACCGAAGTATAAAATAACACGAATGTAACTTTTAAGCCCAATTGTTAACTGTAAAGTATGCCGGAAGCCATTAAGAATGCCACTTTTTTATGTTCAATAAAGTTTAAATAAATAATTTTAGAATATATTTCCCTTTTTTATGTAAATTACGATGTAAATAAGACTTTGTTAATTTATCAAATGATCAAAAATCAAATCAAACCCTGCATACATAAGTTAAAAAAAGAAATACGTCATTAGAAAACATTTATTTATGATATATTTTCTCGAGATATAAAATAAAAATTAAATGTACAAAGTCCGATGTTCAATACTCGTATTTTCCAATTTACTGTGAGATATTTAATCTGGCACTTTACTTGAGCCAGAGAGTTCTAAACCAGGAGAGGCCTTAGGTATCATTTCCCCTCTGTCAAAAGTATTGGCAGGAAAATCTAGTACATCTATAAAAACTATTTCAATAATCGAATGTCACGCACTTTCGTCATCGCTGTCGATGGATAACAAGCTCCGTGAAAATGCCCTTATGCGCTGTTTTTGGATGTATAAAATGTTATATTTCATCTAGTTTACAAAAAGATGAAATACCATTTCAGATGTAAGTAAAGTTTTACTTTATTTATCATTACTTTCGTAATAAAAGATTTAACCTAAATCGAAAATCAAGCTTCGTTTACAGAATCGATTCAATGACAATCGTTTTCTTTCTGACGGGCAGTAACTATTTGACGCTTGACATTTCTCCATATTTAACGCCCTTAAGGATTGCTGTCTTCTATATTTTGTTTGAAAATACAATCAAAAATGATCCTTGGCTTTTTTGTTTGACATTTACAAAGACTGCATCCAATAATGAACCATATGTTAACGTATGTACAGTCGACTATCTATTGCTCCATTTAGTGTTATGAAGTATAAAAATAATATGTCAAATATGTTTGGTATTTTCAAGTCAAAGGTACATCTTTGTCGGTTGTCAATAAAGCGTTGCTGCCATAAAAAATCATTTAGAAATAAACTGTATTAACAACGGACAATGATGTACCATAAACATCACATGCGTGCTACCTCGCCCCCCTCAGATTTTGGCAGACTTTTTTGTTTGGAAAGATGAGGCGAAGCGTACTCCATTTATAGAGCTTTATGACTTGAGCCTATGGTCAGGAAAATCTCCCAACTAAAAAAAGCCAGTAATTCTTAACTTGAATCCAAAATAAAGCCTAATACATGTTTATTTAGGTTGCATTATTAATAAAATTAAAAACATCATTAGTATTGGTACAAAATATTGTTTATCTACACTCATATTGTAAGTCCTCTAAAATGCGTTCAAAAACCGTAGGATATGACCAGCATTACAACAAACGATTTCACTATCATAAGTTTCTTATCTGTGGCAGTACCGCAATGTTAACGTTTCATGCTCAATTATTGATGTACTCTGAGTTTTGATAACATAATGTACACCTGCACGCGCCCGCGGCCGGCGACACACGCCCGCGTGTCCGCCGGCACAATCGAGTTGGCCGCGCCGACACAATCGAGATGGCCGCGGCGGTACAATGGCGGCCATTCTATGGTTTTCGAATACGGCATTTATAATAAATAATATGAGTGTAGATAAAGCAGTGTATGCAACTGTACGTAATTAGGCCTTAAAACACTCGTGTGATCTTATTATGAAATTCGCCTGCGGCTCATTTCATAAAACCACACTCATGTTTTAAGGACCCTTATTACGTAACAGTTACATAAACTACTATTTAAATCTACTCCGATGACTATAGCAATTGATAATTATTTCGAAAATCAATTATACAATCGTCTCGGAAGCGTAATAATATAATTACCATTAATTTACATGGTAATAGTTTAAATATGTACCATTACAAATGTAGGTGTAACATATTTAAGTAGATACGTTTGACTATATAAGTATATACAGTTAATTCATATTTTCATTACTTTTCAGTTTGACGCTTCCTTTTGGTTACTAAGAACTCCTGTAAGACATTAAACCCACAATCTACAAATTAACTATGAAAGAACTCGGATCAGATGCAACCGTCACCATTCTGGACGTGCTGGGAGTGGATCTGTGCGCGCGCGCGATGCTGGGCTACGTGCCCGTCAGGGAGCTGGTGCGCTCAGAGCGCGTCTGCAAACGGTGGCAGGGCATCGTGATCAGCTACCTCCGTACCTGCCATCACACTGACATCGTATATAATGTTTATAACTTTTATTTGAAATCCTTTCGTGTAGGTTGCCCTAAAAACTATGTTATTCTGCGACCAATAAACATCTATTTTGCACACGAAAGCCTGCTTTTAACATGCAAAGCACTTCATAAAATTGGACCCCCTAAAGAGAAAGTGAGTGATCACTACTTCAATAATATCTCATCGAGATGTCCTTACTTGCGACATTTATACTCACTTAGTCCAGATGAAGAATGTTTTGAAAATAGCACGGAATTAAAGATATCAAAATTAATAAGAGATAAAAGGAAAAGTGCCTTTTCTACTAGCAAACCTCGTTTACACTTAACTGGAGATATGTTGAAGCATATAAAATCAAATGAGTTACCATTGGAAGCTATACGCTTTTCCATCTATGGCTTACGAAATGTAACGACCTTAGAACTAGATGACCATAATATCATAAAACGGGATTATGTGCATTTTCTGCTAAATGCAATGCCCCATCTGGAGAATCTGTCTTTCTGTAATTACACCTGTAAGTTTAACTCTATTATATATAACGACCCGTATGTAGTTTCTGATGATCAATTAATTGAATCAATAAGTCGGCTTGCATATTTGAAGCGTCTACATATGCGCAATAATACAATTGTTAACGATGAATTGTTAAAAGCGTTGGTGCGATGTAAAGAACTGAAGTACCTGGATATTAGCTACGACAGCATATACAAGAACTGGCCTAAGAAGTATAGTGCTCGTGGCGTGGCGCTGCTATGCCGCAGGTCACCTTCGGCAATCACCACGCTCTGCTTCGGCTATATCAAAAACTTTACAGCTCAGTCCATGGAAAACTATATTCGAGCCTGGCCTGTTATTCGAGAGTTAGAGAATTTGGGCTGCTGTGTGGAGCTGAAGGCACGGTGGCTTGAGGACTCTCTCGCCTCACAAGCAAAGATGCATCCACTCGAACTAAGAGTAAAAAATGCAAGCTGGTTCAATCCAAGCCAGTCTCAACCAACCAAAGAGATTAACAATCTTAAAATTGTACTTAATACAGATGTCCACGCCGAACAACTACTTTCTGACTTAAGCTTATAGTTTTCATTGGAAACTTTTACCGGATAATTTTATAAGGGGATGGTGCTAAGCCAACTTTTGAACAATCGTTGAAATATCTTATGATAAATTACTTTTTTATTGAAATAAATGTTTAGATTGAAATTAAATACCCATGTTTATATATTGTTGCTCATAAAACAAAACAACATCTTTTGAAAATAACTAGATTTGTAATTTTTTTACAGTTCAAAACTTATTTGAGTAAACAATGTGCTGCATAATCATTACTTTTTGAAGTGTGACAGACGAGTCAATTGCTTGCTTCGTTCTTGTCAGTTATAATTATACTACTCTTTGTTCGTTCTTATAACATGGCTTCGTAGTTCGTTGGATAACGTACAATGAAAATAGTATTTAGTTTGTATTAAGGTTAAAATTAGAAGTGGAAATTGATTCGATACTAATCTCATAGCGTTTTTCTCCACTAAGTGTACAGTCAGCAGCAGAAGTACCTAAGCGGGTGAGGTGTTCAAAATGAGCTAGACACGACTGTATTGTCCAGAGAATAAGAGCGTGTGAAGGTCATTGTGAACACCTCGCCCGCTTAGCTACTTCTGCTGCTAAATGTACGGCCTCAGCAGCGGGCGTTCGGCGGCGCTATCGTAACCGCGGATTTAAGAAGCGTTCATTGAAGCCACTCCCAAACGTGTTCATGTGTTTGCTATAAACGCGCCGCCAGACGTGCAGTCATTCTCTGCCTAAGAGCGCGACGGAGATTCATTACTATCCTTGATCAAATCAATATTATGTTTTCAACCGACTTCAAGGTTTCGAAGGAGGAGGTTCTCAATTTGTTGGGATCTTTGTTTTTGCAATTTTTTATGTGTGTTCACCGATTCTTCGAAAACGGCTGACCGATTTGGACAATGCTTTTATTGTTTGGAAGAGTATAATTCACAATTGGTCCCATTGTCATCAGGTCAGGATCTGATGATGGGATCCTGGAGAAATCGAGGGAACTCTTCAAATATTATAGGCACACCTATAGTATTTTTTACAGTAGCTCGGGCATTTGTTTTTGGATAGGTGAAGGCTAAGTGAAGTCTTTTTATAAGCTTTTATTTGTTTAAAATTATTAAATACTGAATTTGCCTCCCTGCTTAGTTGTGGGAGTTAGCTTTAGTTAGCGAGTTATATGATGCGTATAATTTCGAGTTTGGCGAGCTTATTCGCGAGATATGAAGATAGGATCATAGGATTAGACTAAGATTAGGAGGCGATCATTTATTATGGCAACATATTAATTAAACAACTTCTGTAAGGTACAGTCGGTGGAAGCAGCTTAACGGTTTATGTTAAATTAAATTGATTTTAGTAAGATGTTATTGTATAGAAAATAAAAGTGCGTGAAAATTATTTTGACCATTTTACCTAAATAAATGCTGGTGATCTGTTTTAATGGCTTAATTGGTCCATTATCCTCTTGCCCTTGTCCCATTTACATGGGGTCGGCGCATCTTTTTCTTCCACATCTCTGTCACCCGTCATCTCATCACTCACACACTTTCTTTTCATATCTCATGGCATAATTCGTATTGTATTCTACTAAAGTATGAAAAATAGAATAATTTTCACGCGAAAAAAATATTTGGTTTTGTATGGAGGGTCGGGCGGCTGGGATAACGTGTCCCATACAAAAAATAGTAGTTTTCGATACAAGTGCGAGAAGTACGTCATTTTGCACGAGTACCGAGGTTACTTGACCCGAGCTGAGAGGCGAGGGTCAAGACTCGGGACGAGTGAAAATGACACTTCCGCGTCGAACAACGTTTTTTAATACAATTGCGAAAAAACTACAATGAAATAAAATTACATTTATATTATGTCAGTGTACGAAAGACACATATTCATTTCATTTCATTTATTCATGAACAATATACATTGCATTTGAATTATGTAAATACAGTACAACTAGATTAAAATAAAGCTTCATTCAATCGCGCGTTGCTCAAGTAATACCTACTATTGGGTCTCGCATAATACTCCTTTATGTCCAATTGCGCGTAGTTCAGGTGAGTCATTTATAAGCGGGTCTCGCACAATACTCATTTATTTAAAATTCTGATCTAGAAACTCAAACTTCTTCAAATCAAACTTTACGCACGATTTGCAGCTAAACTAAACTTTTTGAGCAAATGTATTTAAAAAAAATTTTCGAGTCCAAAAAAATTTGTCCTACCTTTTCTTAGTCGCAAAATGAGACCAATAATGCCGTCAAACGGATCACCACTACATCTCTTACACCCTGTAGATGAAGTCAGCATCCTCAGTACAAACATAGCTCCCTAAATCAGGCCTGATATTCTTCTGACAGTCATCCCTTCACTCCCTTCCCCGCTTTGAATATAATCTAATACTAGTACGCAATTTTCCAGTAAAAAAAAATGGTTAAACAAAGTTTTCATTAGCTAAAATAAAATTTTACACGTGAAACCTCATGCGCGGTAAAACTAAAATAAACGGGTTGCAATCATTGCTGCAACTCCAGAGTTGTCACATGCGCGTTACCGACCCTATAATATAAAAAAACACTTAAGTATTAAAGTAGGACAAAAAAGGTATAAATAAAACGTCGATATATAAAAATATTTATAAAATTTAATAATGCCATTAATACGCGCTTGCATCATCATTCATCAATTTCATCATATTCATCATACATAAAGGATATCTTGTTTATTTAGCACAAGAAAATAAAGTTAAATTATAACGAGGTAGTGTCATGGCCAAAATAAACTTAATACTGTTTATATATGTTATGGATCAAGTGATTAGTGCGGGCATTATTTATGAATAATGCCCCGCTGTATCAGGCCAAATGATTAATTATTACCTAAATTTCATTATTTATCACATTGTCTGGTCATTATGAATAATGCTACGTGACCATAGGGCAATTTGATAATAAAGTTATATTGGACGGGTTCCGGGGAGGGAAGCAATCGCACCAGTGGGGAAATTTTTGAAATGAGCCTGAAATAATTCTGGCGAAGCTAATGACAGAAATAAAAATACGAACACAACATACGAGAACATGTTTTTTATTCTCTGCCCATAGTCGATGGACATTATGTATAAAGCCCGGACAAATTAATTGTTTGAATAACTATTATCGAAGGTTTATTACTCTGACAAATAGGGGATGGGCATTATGTATAATGCCCGGGCAATTTAATTATTTGAATAGTTATTATCAAATTGCCTACTCATAATGCCCGGGCTTTATGTATAATGACCGATTTATCACTTGCTCTATAACATATATATAAATTAAAACGCTTAGAAAGAATTATCTTCTATGATTTAGTTACATATCAAAGTAAAATCTTTGACAGAGACATAACGTTGTGACATTCTTGATTATTCTATGACTCAAGTGGCAATAGCTATGAACTTGTAACATGTTGCAAACATATAATCAGGATAAGTGTAACATACAATTAATTATACATGTTCCAAAACTAAGAAATAAACTATGTGGAACATCACCTAAAGCATCTAAAGTTAGTATACAATATTTAATTTCAGTAACAACATTACTTTCTACATACATCAATTATCTAAAACATACAGTCTTACATTTGATCGTAAGTACTTAAAAGCTTAATAATAAAATTGTTAACTTTATAAAAATTTCAAAACAATTATGACTTAACTGGTGTATATAAATGCGATAATAAGCGAATATTTTACAATTATAATAAATGTACATAAGAGCATCTTTGTCATTTAAAGTAGTGAGAGAGATAATATTATTTTCTATTTTTTTCATGTATGGTATCAATCGATTCGTTTTGTTGTGAGGAACAAATGTTTATATGGGGCGAATTGCGTGAAAGCAAGACAAAAGTCAGAAATGAGACTTAAATTCTGAGATTCGCATTTGTTTCTCAAAACGCTACTAACAAAATGATGTGTATAAGTGACGTCACGATTACATAGTCGCCCTGTTTAAAGTATGGAAAAGTTATGAAATCGCTACTTTTACAGTGAAATGTTACGTTTACGTATATGGTTGCAATACAAATTATTTTACAGTAAACTGTTAAAGATCTAATGGTATTAGGGTTTGCTCCCGGTACTCGTTTTCTATACAAATCCAGTACCGGAACCGGGAATTCCCGGTTCTCGCACATACAAAATCAGAACCGGGAGCATTCCCTAAATGGTATCATTGTTTTTTTTTATATCGTACTTTAAAAAATCGTAAAATTTTGAAACCTGATATCAGTGATATCGTTGCACTATTTCAATAGATTTTTTTAATTTTCCCTTTATTTGGATATATTGATCATTTTGCACCCTGTCGACAAAATTTTATTACATAATTCAACATGTGTCATCATCCCTATTCAACCAAGTACCTAACCACGGAAAAATTTAATATATAATGTATTTTTTTTTTGCAATAATCCAAGTAACGAACGAATGACCTAAAAATAATGACATTACGACGTCTAGATTGACAGACGTTTGTTTACATAATAAGAGACAAGTAAGGATGAATTCACTACATACCGTCAAGTGCTACAACTTTGCGTACGATACTCAATTTTGCCTGGCTTGAAAAATATGGTTTTCTTAACCAAACAGCTATTTATATCTTATTCCTGAGATGGGAGAAAGGCGGCCATCTCAGGGAATAAGAAATAAGGAGAGCGAGATCGGCTCAGTACTTCACGGGGATATGTCAGTTACAGTTCATCTCTAGAATACCGGTGCTTCAGGGCTAGGTCGTCGTGCTGGAACCAGGTCGCGTAGACCTTGTAGAGCTCCGGCGAGGAGTGGCGGCGGAATGAGAGTGGGCGGTCTCGGCTCAGTACTGCACGGGGATATGTCAGTTACAGTTCCTCTCTAGAATACCGGTGCTTCAGGGCTAGGTCGTCGTGCTGGAACCAGGTCGCGTAGACCTTGTAGAGCTCCGGCGAGGAGTGGCGGCGGAATGAGAGTGGGCGGTCTCGGCTCAGTACTGCACGGGGATATGTCAGTTACAGTTCCTCTCTAGAATACCGGTGCTTCAGGGCTAGGTCGTCGTGCTGGAACCAGGTCGCGTAGACCTTGTAGAGCTCCGGCGAGGAGTGGCGGCGGAATGAGAGTGGGCGGTCTCGGCTCAGTACTGCACGGGGATATGTCAGTTACAGTTCCTCTCTAGAATACCGGTGCTTCAGGGCTAGGTCGTCGTGCTGGAACCAGGTCGCGTGGACCTTGTAGGGCTCGGGCGAGGAGTGGCGGCGGAATGAAAGCGGGCTGTCTCGGCTCAGTACTGCACGGGGATATGTCAGTTACAGTTCCTCTCTAGAATACCGGTGCTTCAGGGCTAGGTCGTCGTGCTGGAACCAGGTCGCGTAGACCTTGTAGAGCTCCGGCGAGGAGTGGCGGCGGAATGAGAGTGGGCGGTCTCGGCTCAGTACTGCACGGGGATATGTCAGTTACAGTTCCTCTCTAGAATACCGGTGCTTCAGGGCTAGGTCGTCGTGCTGGAACCAGGTCGCGTAGACCTTGTAGAGCTCCGGCGAGGAGTGGCGGCGGAATGAGAGTGGGCGGTCTCGGCTCAGTACTGCACGGGGATATGTCAGTTACAGTTCCTCTCTAGAATACCGGTGCTTCAGGGCTAGGTCGTCGTGCTGGAACCAGGTCGCGTGGACCTTGTAGGGCTCGGGCGAGGAGTGGCGGCGGAATGAAAGCGGGCTGTCTCGGCTCAGTACTGCACGGGGATATGTCAGTTACAGTTCGTCTCTAGAATACCGGTGCTTCAGGGCTAGGTCGTCGTGCTGGAACCAGGTCGCGTAGACCTTGTAGGGCTCCGGCGAGGAGTGGCGGTGGAAGGAGAGCGGACGGTCTCGGCTCAGTACTTCTCGGGGATAGTCTTGTGGTCGCGCCTGCGAATAACGTGTTAGATAAGGTAAGCTGCGGATATACATATCTGGATACACTTTTCAATAATCACAAGTCACGCTTTTCGCTATCAACTCTGCTGATTAGAACGACCAAATAACCGAATGAGAGCATGTCGGGCCATGCTCAGTACGGGGTTCCGTTCTTGCCAGCCCGTCACAATACACTCACAAAAAAATTATTTATTTATTTAAACTCTATTGCACAAATGCAATGTAAGTTATGTACAAATGGCGGACTTTAGCGAATTCTCTACCAGTCAACCACACAGAGAAATGAAAATGTGGTGCAAATGAGGACGCATTTTTAACACACTTTAACGGCGTGACTCATAAGTACGGACCAGCTGCACGGCTAGCACGTCAAGAGACAGATCTGCGCGACTTCATGCGTTGTCGCTAGTTGGCAGCACAACTTGCGCGTGAAAGAAGCGACAGACTCGCGATCAGATGCCACTGTCATAAAATGACAGTGATTCGCGACTTTGAACTTAAATTCTTAGCACAACTTTGAGTTCTCTTCGTGTCAGTTGCAGCCGCGGGTGCATGTTATGCTACCGGAAAGCGAAATTTTTCACAGGCGCGGTAAGGTTTCCCTACTCGCGGCTTAAGTCGCTCTTGCAAGACGTGCTAGCCGTGCTGGTACTTACAATCAATAAGCCACGAACAGACGGATATGACTAAACTATAAGGGTTCCTATAGTCGACTACGGAACCCTAAAAAATGTCTATTCCAAAACAACATTCAACCAGTTTCTTACATATTCTACGACAACACACCGTTAGCGCGATGTAGGATTCCCCGCGTTCAGCACAGCGCCATCTAGCATACAATTTGGTAAAGTTTTCCTCTAAAAACTCACCTGATGAAAGAGCGGGTAGTGAGTGAGCGGGACGGCGCGCTCTCTCGCGCAGGCGCCGAGGGTCATGTCGTCGGGTGAGGTGAGGGCGGTGCACACGCAGCGGGATAAGAGAGACGCGGCTGCGATGCTGAACGCTGTGCCGCCGCCGCCCGTTATGTAGTCGTACCCTAATAAAAGAGGATAAGTTATTTTTAAAGAAACGTAAGGAAATCATGAGTTCATGACTTTAAATGAAAGATGATCATTAAAAACTATTTGCTCAGGGCAGAGTTTAATTGGAAGAAAACAAACCGTCTTTAACTAAAACAAGCTATAATTTGTACTAGATCTACTCGTAGTAATATATTTTTGATCGCTATTGTTTAAGGTAAAAACAACTTTTAAATGGAGAATAACAATTGGGTCAACGTGCCAAAAAATGCCCTAAAATATATAAATCTATATCATCTATAAAATTTCATCAATTAGGAATATATTTACCTTTCGCAGCCGTTTCTTTGTTGACGTATCCATATCCGTACCGCTCGCCAATAACTGTGACGTCGGTTCCGCCGCGGTAGCAGCTCAGTATTTCACACAATCTCTGCACACTGGACAAAATATAGTAGATTAACACATGCCAACCGAAATAAAGTCTCACTCTTCACTAATGAAAGTTTGTGTTTAGATGTTTTTTACTCGATCACGTAAAATCAGCAAGACGGATTTGGACGAAATTTAATACACAGATGGAATAAGATAGGATACTTTTTTCTTTTAGTTTGGTGCAGTCGCCATCAGAAATGGACGTAGTTTAGGGAAAAGGATCCAATCCACAAAAATCCGACGATACAATTTAAACTTTCTTTAATTTCAATGACAAAATTTGGAGGATGGATCCCTATCGCTAAACTACGTATATAGGAGCGGCCAAGTGGTCACAAGGCAATAGGGTGCATGTTCAAATATTTTTGAGTACTTTGGTCGCTCCGATATATTTGAAGGCGACTGTACGATGTTAGTTGAAAAAAGTTGAAAACGAAAATATATTAGGCTAGGTAGATGGCTACCGTTTTTGAGATTGTAGTTCAATAGTTAAACACAATCAGAGACTATAAATAATATACACAGCCACATCTTATCTTTGGGTTGGTCTCGGTCAGATGCCGCTTCAGACTTAACCCTTTATAAGGCAAAAGGATGTCAGAAATTAGGCGAAATTGAACCCTATCGCTTTGAGATAAAGTTCAAATAATGGTGGGAAAAATATTCCCTCTGCCTTATAAAGGCTTAAGAGCCTCAAAAAGTTCGTCTTAGACTGTGGGTGTCTATATTATTTACAGTTTCTGACGCAATGCAAGGGGAATTAAACCTTATGGCAATATCATAAAGTAGTCATCGTCAGCCAGAAATATCTATTAGACGTGCTGCATGTTGCGAACACAGCTCACGGCTTTCAAGATGGCGACCGTGTTTGAGAGTTTACTTTAAGAGCAAGCTAAATGAGACCTTATTTCAATTTAATAAAGTACCTAATGAAGTAATGATACTCACCCCAGTATCGTGTCATCGTCAGCCAGGAATATCCATTTGACGTGCTGCATGTTGCGAACACAGCTCACGGCTTTCAAGGTGACGACCGTGTTTGAGAGTTTACATTAAGGGCAAGCTAAATGAGACTTTATTTCAATTTAATAAAGTACCTAATGAAGTAATGATACTTACCCCAGTATGGTGTCATCGTCAGCCAGGAATATCCATTTGAAGTGCTGCATGTTGCGAACAAAGCTCACGGCTTTCAAGATGGCGACAGTGTTTCAGAGTTTACTTTAAAAGCAAGGTAAATTAGACTTTATTTAAATTTAATAAAGTACCTAATGAAGTAATGAAGCTTGACGGTAAAATTCTACCCAGAGTGAGAAGGTTTAAATACCTAGGTAGTGTTTAGGATGAGGATGGCACTATTACAGTTGATGTAAATCACAGGATAACATCGGCGTGGAGTAAATGGCGTGAACTAACGGGGGTCCTTTGCGACCCTAAAATGCCTATAAAAACCAAGGGCAAGGTCTACAAAACCGCCGTGAGACCAGTTCTACTATACGGGAGCAAAACGTTGGCAACCAAGCAAATACACGAGCAGAAACTACACACTACCGAAATGCGTATGCTTCGTTGGGCAGGTGGAGTAACCCTTAAAGATAAAGTTCGGAATCAGTACATACGGGGCAGCTTCAAGGTTGCACCAGTTACCGAGAAGGTAAAAGAGTCCAGGCTACGGTGGTTTCGACATGTTTCGAGAAGACCCGAAAATCACGTAGTGAAGAAGTGCCTTTCCATGGCTAAACCAAAAAGAGGGAAAGGTAGGCCACCAACTACCTGGCTGACGAAAGTCCAGAGGGACATGAAGGAGTTGGGCCTGTCTAGTGACGATGCTTATCAGCGAAGTGTATGGCGCCTCAAGGTTAGGAAAGCCGACCCCGAGTAACGGGAAATGGCGAGGATAAAGAAAGAAGAAGACCTAATGAAGTAATGATACTTACCCCAGTATAGTGTCATCGTCAGCGAGGCATATCCATTTGACGTGCGGCATGTTGCGCACGCGGCTCACGGCCTCTTTCAAGATGGCGAGCATTTTTGAGAGTTTAGTTTAAGAGCAAGCTAAATGAGACCTTATTTCAATTTAATAAAGTACCTAATGAAGTAATGATACTCACCCCAGTATCGTGTCATCGTCAGCCAGGAATATCCATTTGACGTGCTGCATGTTGCGAACACAGCTCACGGCTTTCAAGGTGACAACCGTGTTTGAGAGTTTACTTTAAGGGCAAGCTAAATGAGACTTTATTTCAATTTAATAAAGTACCTAATGAAGTAATGATACTTACCCCAGTATGGTGTCATCGTCAGCCAGGAATATCCATTTGACGTGGTGCATGTTGCGAACAAAGCTCACGGCTTTCAAGATGGCGACCGTGTTTGAGAGTTTACTTTAAGAACGAACTAAATTAGACCTTATTTCATTTTAATAAAGTACCTAATGAAATAATGATATTTACCCCAGTATAGTGTCATCGTCAGCGAGGAATATCCATTTGACGTGCGGCATGTTGCGCACGCGGCTCACGGCCTCTTTCAAGATGGCGACCGTTTTCGCGCAGTGACCGGTTTTTGTGTTCGGTACGCCTGTGTCCACTGCTGGTAGGGATGGGTCTGCCAACAATAGTAGATTGTGTAACAAGGGAGCGAAATGAAATATTTACGGCGAGGGCGTGTATTGAATCATTTGAATCCCAAATGAAGTGATGGAGTATATTATATAAGAGCTCGACGCTTGGGATTCTATAATAGACTCCTGAGCGTAGTGAGGGATTCAAGTGTAAACGCAAAAGGTGAAAATAGTTTTGGTCATATGTGACACATACTGCTTTTCTCACCACCTTAGAGGAAAAACTTTTTTTGTTGTTGAATCATATTCATTTTAACTTTATAAGTTCTTAGTGTGCTTCCTGATTATAATGAATTGATTAATTCAATAAGAAATTTGTTTTTAATTACGGACTGGCTGAAAAAAGCCAATGTCCAAGAACAGAAAAGTGCCAGTTTCTTTCTTCCTAGCAGGGAAGAAAAAACCCGTATACGATTAGGTGGTGTGAAAAGTATTTTTTTTTGTAGTGTTATTCATTGCATTGGTAGCGGCATCAGAAGTCATTTCTTCATCACGTCGGAACTAACCATAGGTTTTGGTTATCAAAAGTATCAAAACTTACTTCAAACCAAAAACCAGATCATTTAGCAACAATAGTGGAAACCTAAAGCTAAAACATTATTTAGGTCAATAGCTCCTCGTGGGAAACCAGTTTTCAAGCTGGTCTAACACATTCAGATGTACTCTTTGAGTAATAACAATGGAAACTCTCTGATCAAGTTATTTCGTAAGCTAATTAATTAATTAGCTCTTAGGTAATTGCCTTCGTATCATAGAACGAACAAGTTCATTGTGTCAAGTCACAATATGTATATAATTTTGAACCTGTGTAAGCTTAAACCACCTAGGTAGTGTTCTTTATTTATATTGTATGATTTATTCTTAATATTTTAATGTTTATTCCACATATTTTGCCCTTATATTAACGTTGTAAAAGTATTTTTTTCCAATAATGTATCTTTATGTATCTGGTTGTACGGCATGGCCTCTTGCGTCAATGTCAAACGTTATCGTATTCGCAGACTAGATGGAGCTAGTCGCTGTCTGCGCTCAGCAAAGTGGCTGCGTTCAACTTTATAGTAAGGCCGTGTCGTACGGCTGCGATCGTGGCCCACAAATGGTCCCGCCGGAAGATCAGCGCTGGCTTTCGGGTCAGCATAAAGCTGAGGCGGGTCCATTTCGTGGTAAACTTTGTATTATGTTTAGATTTCTATTGTTTTTTTTTTTATACTTTTATATGCAATTTTTATCACGAATAAAACGATTGATTGATTGAACCTCATTACAATGGAGTTAGTACAGTACGCGAACAGTTTAGAGCTTCGATAACTCACAAGTGCGATTTTCTTTTTTAGTTAGATAATATGATATGATTACTTATAGTAAAAAAAAAATTCTAACAGTTTTTGACGTCGCGCTAGGTATTATATAGATATTTGTTAATAACAACTAGAAAATATTATACAAGATATATTTTCCTTTACCATACTATTGCATTCAACTATTTCAACATCATCTGTCATTTTATAACAGTTTGGTCAATAGATTATGTGAGCATAATCGAAAACAATTTGTCAAAATATAAGTGACCTTGAATTCTAAACGAATTACAAATGGCTAAGACGACACATGCTCTTGACAAAACCGTTATAAAATGTGAAGTTATGTTGCAATAGTAAAAAGCGATAGCCTGGTGGAGAAACATATAACTTACATAATCTTTTCTATGTGTAGCAAACAAATACATGTATTATACCTAGCGCAATGCTAACAATTGTTAGAAAATATTTTTTATTATTAGTACTTAACGTATTCTAACAGGTCACAAAATAAAATCGGACTTGTGATTTATGTCATTTTTATAGGTTAAAAAGGCGTTCCCGTACTCCACTAAGTAAGGTGTAAAAGAGTATACATGTTTTTGGCGTTGACTGAGCATGAGATTGTTGATGTTGTCTCCAAGTTTTTTTGACGAGATTCGCCTTTGACGAATGGAATTTCCAGGTACAATACATATATTGAATCTTGAGCAGTTTATCAACCGACTTTAAGATTTTGAAGGAGGTGGTTCTCAATTCGTCGGGATCTTTGTTTTTGCAATTTTTTTTAAATGTACGTTCACCGATTATTCGAAGATGCTGGACCGATTTGGAAAATACTTTTTTTTTAAGTGTTATGCTTCACAGTTGGTCCCATTGTAACCAGGTCAGGATCTGATGATGGGATCTTGGAGAAATCGAGGGAACTTTTCAAATATTATAGGCTCACCTATAGTGATGTAAATATTTTTTACAGTAGCTCCGGCATTTCCTTTTGGAAAGGTGGAGTCTACGTGAAGTTGGTTCTTTTTTGGTTAAAATTATTAGAGTATCGTTAAACCTGTGTGGTTTGTCTCGATACGCGATTCCACAGTAGGTATTTTACATCAATTTACATATGTACAGTCGCCATCAGATATATCGGAGCGGCCAAGGTGGTCACAAATATCTGAACAACGCCTCTATTGTCAAAGCGATAAAGTGCATGTTCAGATATTTTTGAGTACCCTGGCCGCTCCGATATATTTGATGGCGACTGTACCTACTTATATTACGGTACATTATTATACTTATTTATTTATCGTATGGCTACATGTCACTGGATATAGATAGGCATTTCTTCCCTGGGGTAGTAGTAGTGGGAAAGCAGATGATAATGAAAATCCAGTGAGTGCTGCGAGATCCAGATGGGACAGTGCAGCTGCCAAGTTTGTTACTCTTTTAGCACCACCCAGGGGTCACGTGTAGGGTTGTTTAAGGTGTCTCCTTCGGACGCAGAGTAACATTGATCCCCATTGATTATTATACTTAAGTTGCTATAGTAAGGATAGGTACGTTAAACAATTGACTGAATTATTACCAGCTTGGTCGCTGAAGAACATCAAATTGGTGACGTGCCGGCCCCAGGTCCTCTTCACAACCTTCGCTCTCGAGGAGTGGAAGCCGCTCCAAGTCTTCACGGCGAAGAATATGGATTCTTCGGGTATGGGGCTACCCTGTTGATATGAAAAGTATTATATATACAGATATATGTACAGAGTTATGGTACAAAATTAAACATTCTTTAATAAACAGTAGTAGTTAAGCATTATTAGAACTTGATTGCCATCGGCTTTCTTTTAATAAGACCATTTACCCTATAATACAGACCCGGCTGGAAAAGAAAGATAAATTATCTCTGGCTTTCGAAATATGTCGTAGCTGTACTGGCGTCTAAGGTCTACGAGCATTATTAACATAATAATATAGGTATTGCTACAACTACAAGCTACGGCTTAGCACTTCTGTAGCGGTATATTATCAATTTATGTTAAAAAAACCATTGCTATACGGTCAAAAACCACCGAAGAAACAGTCGAGCACGTTTAATACCACCAAAAGACCAAAAAAAATATAATCATTATGTGCCACTACTATAGAAAAGAAACCATTTGGCGGCCGATACTTATATGCGCTTTTGTTACTGAAATGCAATATATAGGTTGGAACAAAAAAAGTAGTGGTCCGTTTAAGGGCATAATTCGTATCGTAGGTATTGCGACTAAGAAAACGAAGTATAAATTTTTTTTTTCTTTGGTACACGTCTTGAAGCCGGCCGACCCTCTATGCAAAACCATTTTTTTTTATATACTTACACACGTCTCAAACTGCCTGGGATAAGTAGCACAGTTGTCCCCGGACACTATGCAGAAGCTGAGGTCCGCAGTCAACAAGGGACCAGGGCTCTCTCTCCCGCCGTATACCAGTTGGGCCAGCTCGAAGCCAGGGTCGATGGAGAAGTCAGCTTCTAACTTGTGCTGGCCGGTTTCTATTTGATTTAGGAGGCTGGGGGAGAAAAATTGTTACTAAGGAAGTCTAACCAAGGCTTTGATTTCAAGAGCAATAGTTATTTTCACCACCACCTCGGAAACGCGCTCTTTATCCCTTGAAAGCGGTGGGGAAAGTAATTTGGTACAAGTTTTTACTTGTTTTTTCACGTTATCTGGCAGCATGGACTTTAAAGAGCATTCATTTGGCTTAATTTTTATTTATTTTATAGCTTATATTTTTCCTGTGATGGTAAATAACTATTAAGAATTATACAAGGGTGCAAAGTTGATGTTTAACCTCCCGAGCCAGTGAAAGATTCCAAAATTGAGCCAATTGCGTAGCGAGTAGTTCAAACAATGGAATCTTGAGCGTACGAGGCCCTCAAGGCAATAGAGGTTTAGCCGACTTTGCTGCCGAGTATAAGCCTGGGAGTTCATTCCACAACCGCAGCGTTCGTGGGAGGAAATTCCTCTTAAACCGTACAGACCCCTTAGGCTCCAGGGTGTGAGGATAAACACCCTGCCGGCGGCGAGCGGTGCGGTGATAAAAGGCTGCCGTGGGCATCATATCAAACAGTTCTTCAGAGCACAACCCATTGTACAAGCGATAGAACACACATAAGGAGGCAAAGTCTCTCCTTAGACTCAAAGGTTCAATATCGCTCGTGACGTTACCAAGGTGGATGGTTGAAAAGTTTGTTACCGTGCTCATTTTGGCTGGATGGAAGCAGATAAGACTATTTATTTAACCATGTAATTAATGAATAATCTTAGCTGACCGCTGACAGCTAGTTGGTAATATGGGTTAATCATTACTCGTTTATTAATTACATCGTAAAGTGGGAAAGGTGGGCTCATTATCATTGAGGGTAACGTAGCCTATTTTTATTTCCTGATTCAGGATGACTGTCTAGTGTACTCACGTCTCAATCAGTTCCATTCTCATAGCGAAACCGCTGGCGAAGTTTGGGTACACAAACCCTCCCTCCTCTTCCAACTCCTCGTACATGGCAAAGTGGTGGATGATGGTGGGCTCATCGTCGCTGAGGGGATAGCCGATCCATTTTGTATCCTGGTTATGGGGAAAGCTATTTAGTTTAAGAAAATTATAAAGATATGAACTTTCGATATCTTCTTTGAAACAGACTATAAGAGCTCACAAACTGAACTGGCTGAATCTAGTTCGATAAGTCTCCTAGATGAGATATATATAATTAGTCAAGTCTTTGATGGGGGAACACGAAATGCCGATGCTGCAATGCAAAAAAGTGGCGGATTACTTGAGATGTTTATCTAGACTAGTTAAGACTTATTATAATTATTTGCATGCTACATTGTAGTAAAATAGTTGATCTAATCTACTGTATTTACCATCTTCAATGTACACTATTTTCTGCAAATAAATGACTATTTAAAATTTATTTTGTGAAAAAAATTAAAAAACCGATTTCTAGTATGATAAGTCTCCTAGATTTCCTTTGTTCCTCGAGGCATCCGAGTACTATCAACTGTAAAAATATTTGTACTTAATTTGTTAGCACCTTATACAGGGCTGGGACCTATAAAGTGTGTATCAGTTAAAACTTTAGATGTACCCTTTGCTTATCAGCAGCCGTTAAAGCTTCCAACAGCTTCTCACATCGCACGGCTGTGTGCTCCTCCAGAAACATGACCCATCTGACGTCACCTCCTCTGTACTTGGTGACTACGGGTTTGAGCAGCGGTATGATGCTCCAGGCTCCGGGGACGGGGAAGTCCTCGTGGGTTAGGTGGACGATGGGGTTCCGCTGAGGAATTCATTATGGGATAACATACAGATAATATTTGTCACAAAAGGTAAAAAATGCATAAGATTGAAATTAATGTTGGTTGCTTGGTATTCCGGGTTGGAGCTGTGAGTAGACTGATTATGGGGTTGAGAGAAGTATTAAATATGTACAGTCGATGTCAAAGATATGTATACACATTTGCACCTTAAGCCTTTGTAATAAGGTGCAAGAGTGTATGCATATCTTTGACGTCGCCTGTACCAACCGCTTAGTGAAAAATTAAAGCACTCCCAGACTGAGCTGTGGTATAAATATGACCAAGCCAAAGCCAAATCGTTATTAATTATTTAGAATCACTGACGTGTACATAGCCAATATAATACATATAGGTGTTTTTTCAACCTTCAGCCATATTGAACGTAGTGATTAGGTATGCCATACTGAACAACTTTTTCTATTTCTATACCAACCCCGAAATCCCAAAACAAAACTTGTGTTGTATGGCCTACCTAAGTACCACTCTACCTCAGTCACCCCGCGTACTTAACGTCCTATCATAGCTTAAAGTCAACAATATACTATAATTAACCATAGATCACACCTAACTCAAAAGAGTAGATCACTATGATGATGACACAATAACCCAGGTTCCCAACCAGTGAGGTGCGCCCGTAGAGTGACCCAAGGGGGGGGCGTAGCGAGCGGTTCCAGATTTAAACTGTATAAGGCCTGTCCCGCGGCGCTGACGGTCCCCGGTTTTGACTACCCTCATTTGGGCCCCAAGGGGGGCGTAGAGTTTTAAATAGTATAACGTTGGGTGAGGCGCATAGGGTAAAAGGTTGGGAACCCCCCGTTCCACTAATAGTGACTAACCCTTTCGATGCGGAACACTTGGCTCTCGATCTCCTGCTTGAGACGAGACGCCACGCTTGCCAAATAAGGCTCCTGTTGACTTATTATGATGAACACCACATTTCTTGAGTCTGTAACAAAAGAAACACACGTTTCATTATAATTTTAAACGGAAAAGTACCGACTTCAGTTAGGCTACCCTTACCAAGCGCAAATGCCCGTGCTACTGTAAAAATATTGAAATCAATATATATTTGAAGAATTCTCTTGATTTCATCAGATCCTGACCAGGTTACAATAGGACCAACTGTCAAAAATACTCTTTCATACAAAAAAATATTTTACAAATCGGTCCAGCCGTTTTCGAACCGTATAATCGGTGAACATACATAAAAAAATAACAAAGATCCCGCCGAATTGAGAACCTCCTCCTTCGTTCGAGGTTGAAAATAATTCATCATCTACCATTTTACAGGTACAACCCGAGTGCTCGAGCGGCGGCGACCGACTGCTCGTCTGGCACTGCGTCCGTAATAAACAAATCAAAACGTATGGGAGTGACCTTAGTGGACGCTGCTCACATCCGATAAAAGCTCGATTTCCTATCTGAAGTGTGTCCTCTAAATGTTAGATGACTTTGTAGTAGTTTCTGGTTTGGGCCATGCATCTTTGTCCGTCATATAGTCCTCGACCCTGTAATAACCCTTTGACATTAAAGTTTTTTTCAAATATTTCTTAAGAGCGGGAAATGATAAATTTAAAGCATCGACGGGTAACTTGTTATAAATGTGAATACCTTGACCAAAAAATGACTTGTATGCTTTACGGATACGACTACTTCTGATAGCAAGCTTGTTTTTATTTCTAGTGTTATAGCTGTGGATGTCAGAATTTTTTTTGAATGTATGTATATTCTTTACAACAAAAATAATATTGTCATAGATATATTGGAAAGCAACAGTTAAAATATTAATTTCTTTAAATAGTTCTCTAACTGATGCAACTGCCTTTAAGTTATACAGAAAGCGAATGGCTCTTTTTTGTAAAACAAATATAGTCTGTATGTCAGCTGCTTTGCCCTAAACCAGAGTACCATATGACATTACACTGACAGGTATGAAAATAACTGTTATAAACTAAGCGAGCTGTGTCAATATTCGTTAATTGTCAAATTCTCCTAACGGCATGAGCGGCCGAGCTTAATCGAAGAGCGAGTTTTCTTATATGAGGACTCCATTGTAGATTTTTGTCCAATGTCGAACCAAGGAACACTGCTTTATCTACTATCTCTAAACATTCACCATTCAGGAGAATCTTAGTGTCCACCGGTGCAACGTTTGGCAAAACAAATCTAATACATTTGGTTTTCTTAGCATTAAGTAGCAAATTCTTGTAACAGTGTAGTATGTCTCCTTTTTTTAATCAAAATCTTTTAGTGTTTATAATTGTTTTTGTTTTGACGCGAAGAATCTAATGTATTCTATAATGCGTCCATATTGCATTAACGGGTGTATGGTGTGTGTATCTAATCTAGTACAAACAATAGGGCGAGCAACAATGATTATCGACGAGTCATCGCAATCTCGCAAAGTCACCCACGTCACTTGTCAATATCGAGTTAGCGGCTTCCATGCTAGGGTTGCCAACTAACAGAGATGATAAGCTTTTTCTAGGAGCAGTACAAAAGATAGTAGACAGTAGAAGTGACTAAAGTGATGTAAGTGTAACCGTTATATTTTATAGTGTTAGTATGTCTCACGAAAGTTTAAATTTAATAAGTGATAAAAAACATATTACACGCAGTAAATGGCTCTAAAAATTCTTATGAGTAAGTAATTGTGTGCGTGCTTCCCGTCAAGTTGGCTATGGCACGAATCACCGTTGAAATCGACAATTTGTCTTCTTGTAAGTATTTACGCAATGTGTAGATACCTATTTTACTACCGTACGCGGTTTTCGCGCGCTGCGTTTGAAATGTTAGTAGTATTTAATTAAGTTTTTGGATGAATTAAAAAAAAACTTTTTATCAAAATATGCGATTTTACGGCACTATTCTGTTAGGTAGCTAAATTACGTCTGAAAAGTATTACTTTAGTGTACTTACCACATTTTTTTGGATTAACATTAATTTGTGAGCAATAAACTGAGGTAAAATTCATAATTGAGAGGAGACATTTAACAGCACTTTACATCCATTTGACAACGCTTTGTACCCCAAATTATTCCATTAAATTATAAATTCTAACTTAGCAGCATTGTGAAACGGCGTGAATGTAACACTACTACTAGTGACAACCCTAAGCCTCTGCTTACGGGAACCGTAGGTTAGCGTCGGATTATGATAAATCGGTTAGAGCCGACGCGGCGTAATCTGACAATCTGACACGGATAGTCCATTTGAGGTATCTAACGTCACATCACATGCAAATTGGCATACGGACCATGCAGGTGATCTCTATCGATATTAATGTTATTTGCAATATAAGGAATTTGTGTGCGTCAGAATGATTGGTTGACTGTTGAATTCAGCATTGATTGCTTACGTAAAAATTGCTACCTATTTGCTAGTATTTGCTACCATTTACCAAACAATTGGTACCTCACTATAATAAAAGATATCACTTTTTTTTTGACCAGTCATTCTGACATCAGGATGTTTGGACAAAGTACATATTTTCCGAAAGACGCACAATTTTCATGTTATTTACTAACCAAAATTTGCTACCTAATTGCTAGCTACATTTAGCTTAAAATCAACTCTGCAGCGTTACAGATCAAAAAGTTTCGCGTATAATTATTTTTTGGACTACTTACAACATGAACGCCTGTGCGTATCAGCAGAGCAATCCAAATCTGTGGTGTATTTCTGTTTGTGTCAGGCGCTCCTTTTTCTATAGGGTTTTGTGGATCCGTGTCGTAGTAGTCGGTGGTGTACATTATTTATACGGACGTACGTTATTTATACGGAAAATGATGATGATGGAATTTCCATTTGCAGAGCTAATCCTTTAGGCTCTAAGATTAATTTAAGAATGGGGGGCCAATCAAATTTCTGATGCAAATTTATTGACGAAGTGGGGGGTGCCCCCCCATAATTAATTAAAAATAAAATAGAGCTATATAGTCTAAGTTTGATATCATTTTCGTGTAAAGCAAGGATGCCGAATTTATTTTTAGTATTTTATTTATACCTTTCCATATAAGAAAACTGAGAAAACTTAAAAAATATGAAATCAATGTTTGATATTTTTTTGAATAAATGCCTATATTTTTTTATTTATGGTCGTAACATGAAAAATATATTTTCACCTATAACAATTATTTTTCTCACTTCCCACAAAAGTAGGAACATTCATATTTTTTTACAAAAACGGTTGAAGTTAACACAAAACTTTCAATGAAGGAAATATTCTTCATGAAATTCTCTACAATTCTTGCCTTTGCAGTATGTTGCTAAGACTTATAGTTTTCAATCTATGTGTCGCGAAAATTTTAACCCCCCCTTTTTACCCCCACCGCACCATAAATTTAGGTGGCTCTGCTTCCTAAAATGGCCTATGGGTCCTAAAGTATCACTATGCAAAAGGAGATCCCATCATCACTAAAATCCGTATAATGCCCTTTGTTGTCATGTGCACCACCGACTATAGTTAATTAATATAAATATAAAACGGAATCTAATTGGTTGACTGTACCTAATACATTATGCTCCTTGCTAAGATTTTTTGGTTTGTTATCTATTTAATAGGTAGTGATGTTGTATTGTTTGAATTATTTATAATTTAATACACCACAGATTTGGATTGCTCTGCTGATACGCACAGGCGTTCATGTTGTAAGTAGTCCAAAAAATAATTATACGCGTAACTTTTTGATCTGTAACGCTGCAGAGTTGATTTTAAGCTAAATATAGCTAGCAATTAGGTAGCAAATTTTGGTTAGTAAATAACATGAAAATTGTGCGGAAAATATGTACTTTGTCCAAACATCCTGATGTCAGAATGACTGGTCAAAAAAAAAGTGATATCTTTTATTATACTGAGGTAGCAATTGTTTGGTAAATGGTAGCAAATACTAGCAAATAGGTAGCAATTTTTACGTAAGCAATCAATGCCGAATTCAACAGTCAACCAATCATTCTGACGCACACAGGAATTTGATATTACATTCCATACTCTCATTTCGAACTTAAAGCCAAAGGCGTATTTTTAAATACGTAAAATGCTGTAAATGATTATATTTCTTTGTTTTTTTAAAATAATTATTAAGTACTAGCTTTTGCCCGCAGCTTCGCTCGCGTTAAATTCGGGGTAACAAACCATACTAACTTCCACCCCCCATTTTAGGGAAGTGGGGGGTTAGAAAGAGACAAAAAGTAGCCTATGTCACTCTCCATCCCTTCAACTATCTCCAGTTCTCCACTTAAAAAATCACGTCAATTCGTCGCCCCGTTTTGCTGTGAAAGACGGACAAACAAACAAACAAACAAACAAACACACACACACACTTTCCTATTTATAATATTAGTATGGATATGGATGTATTGGTCATGCCTTTTTATTCAAATTTATCGAAATAAACGTATGTCGCGTCGGTAAAGTTAGTACTTAGGTACAGTCGGCACCATAAGGTGTAACATAAATGCTCGTGATCCGTTTAAGGACATAATTGGTATTCTAATTATGAAAAACTAAAAAAAAATCTCCTACTTTTTCTTAGTCGCAATAAAATACCAATTAAATTATGCCCTTAAACGGATCACCCGTATTTTAGTTACACTCTGTATAGTTAGTAGCAGCAGGCCTATGAATCATGCCCGCGCGAGCGAGTTATATACCTACGTTTTGCGCCTCCCTCGAGGGAGCTAAAGTCAGTGGGCTACCAACGCGCTCACTGAACGCACGTCGTAGGTTTAATCTGTTGGTTAGAGAGGTGTAATAGCAAGGGTGTTCATCTCTGTCAAAAAAATTGAGTTTGACACGACGTATCCTATACGTTTGCCTAAGTGAGAAAGAGAACTTGTTATGCGTTAAGAAGGAACAACATGATTCGTAACGTCAAAGAGGGACCTCTGTATCGTACAGTCAAGTGTAAAAATATGGGTGTACTCATCTTACTCAAAAATATGTCCCATAGTATTTTATTCCGTTGTAATATTTAAGTGCGTAGTACCATATTTATGAGACCATTTTTTCGATACGTATTTTTGCACTTGACTGTACTATTATTTACTCGGCGGTAATAGTAGTTAGGACACTTAGGGTATCGAGGGAGGGTCAGGGAGAGGCAGGGTACACGACAGATTGGGCCCGAGAAATTGCGTAGTATAAGGCGCCATAAAGGTTAGTCGGAGCCACACACTTGTTTTGATTGTGAATTCAGTTTTGATTTTCTCAATTCATAGACAAAACACCCGGAAATGCTTAAATTTTCTTATGGTTGCGAAAATTTGTCTATGGTACCTGAATTTTTGTATGGGGTCCATAGCCAAATTTCCGCAACCATAGATCAATTTAAGCATTTCCGTCTAAGTTTGTCTATGAATTGTAGAATTCAGTTCAAGTGTAATTGTAAATAAATAAACCAACCACAAGATCACGTAATTAATAGAAATATAGTGTTTGCTTAAATTTTTTAAGCAGTTTGTATCCTGGCATTCAATTTTGTATAATTTTCGAACCATGCCCGTATAATGAAAAAAAATCGTCTGGCAGCCCTGGTCGTACCGCGCGCGACGCTACTCGGAACTCGGAACAATGTCATCACGAAAAAAAAAAAATTATTGCGATGTGGTTGGATGTAAAAATAGCAAAGCTAATAAAAACTTTTTTTATACCACGTTAGTGGCAAACAAGCATACGGCCCGACTGATGGTAAGCAGCTACCGTAACCTATGGTCGCCTGCGACTCCAAAGGAGTCACATGCACGTTGCCGACGCTTTACAAAAAAGGAGGATTCACTTATGTTATAATAATAATAGACATGTTATCTTTATTAATCTCTCAAATAACTATGATGATATCTCTAAAAGGCGATTAGGATAAGATTGATATAGCTGTCAATCCATATTAATTTTGACAGTGTGTGGCAAATCTGTCAAGATTAATCATACTCTCATCGCGGCAACAAAATATCAATCAATATTACTCATGTAACTATAATTGTTATGCACCATGCGAACCACTTAAACACTGAATCAATGCAAAATACCTATTTCCTTAACTATAAAACATTTCCAAACATAGGCGACCCTAGCTATTGTGCGGGTGCACGGGAGGTGCGGGGTGCCGCGCGTTGAAGGTCGCTCCATTGTATCATTGCGTAGGTACGTAAACCGTAGGTATTTGCTTTTTCTATGAGTGATTCATATCTGTTCATAAGAACTATTATATAATCTGTGGTAGCAGTCTAAGTCGCCAAATATATCGTAACACATCCTTACTGCCATATAGATTAAGATCTGTACCGATATATTTGGCTACTATGTTACGCTGACTGTACTTGCCTATACAGGATGTTACTGTTAAAAGTCCGGTAATGATTTGAAAACGAAAATCGCTAATAATGAAATAACGCACATGAATTGTATTTGATATCTTTTTATTGCAAAAAAATACTTTTGGTATACATTTTTTATTATTTAATACCCGAAAACTCAATTCTTGCAGAGCTTGTTTAGTGAGGACGTTGATTCGTGCAATCTTGTCGCGTAATTTTTTATTATTCGTTATCCCCTCCAATATATTTTATATTATCTTATTAATGTATGAAGCCAAGTTTATTTATATATTTTAATTTTAATTTTTATGAAATACTTAAGTACTTTCCCATAAATACCACCTAAACTTCGCCAATTTTTCCTAAAATCGTTCAAGGTAAACATACTCTTGCTTTAAAAATATGTATGAAAATGAAAAAAACTGTTCCACTTATTCCTTAAACGACTCGTTTTCCAACGTATTTATATATTTTACATACTAGTTTCGGGAGCGGGAGATCGTGCGCAGAGCTGTGTCCGCCTCCACCATCGACGAGGACGCCTCCACGTGACCACGACCGCTCTGCCAAGAGCGAAACGACAGAGAAGAAGATGCTAGTTTAACATAATTACAATCAATAAAAATCTTTTCACCTCTCCAAGCAAATATCGCGAAACAGCTGTTAGATTAAGGTGAATTAATAGATAAATGAAACATAAAACCACAAAAGTGTTCCACTTATACAGTTTAAAAGGAACTATCTTTCAATATATGTACGAGTATACAAACTAAAAGTAGTCTTAGTTAGCTAGTTATCCGGCGTTTTTCCGCAAATTGACATCCAGTGTGCCTATTTTGCGTGAAATGGGGGTACCACTATTATTCCAACCACCCCAGCTCCTCTACGAAGCTCAGCAGAGTGGTCTTATAGAATAGTTATAGTTAAGTAATCTTATTAGTTACTGTAAAATAGTATCAAAAATCTAAGCGAAATCGAAAAAAAACTTTACCGGACTCTTAAATCCAAATGGGGCAGTATATTGAGGGTCTATTACAATTAGGTATTTTCCTACATTTGTTAAGAGGAACATCGATCTTAAAGACGAGAAAAACTGTGTTCTTATGAAAGTGTTTAGCAGTTAATAACTATGTTTAGGTGTTCTAAAGTAGGCTTGGTGCAAGGATCAAGTATAAATTATTCAATCGATAACCGACGGAGCGCGAGTGACGGCTAGATTAATGGCGCCTTCGGACCGATATTGTAGGAGTTAATTAGGTTTTGTGGAATATCTTGCTTCTTGACGAAGGAACAATGTAGTTGACGTTAAAAGTTTACACTTTTCCTTACTCCTATGTTACGAGGTGCAAAAGCGTAAACATAACTTGTATATATACTCGTATATACAGGGTGTAACCGTTTAAGGGCATAATTAGTATCGTATTGCGGCTAAGAAAATATAGGAGAAAAAATATTTGGACGCGAGAAAAAAAACTGTTTTGTATGGGGCTCGTCGTCCCATGCGGTCAACCCTCCATACAAAACAATTTTTTTTTTCGCGTGAAACTATTGTATAATTGGCATCGACTGTACTGCAGCAGAAGTAATAGGGCTGCTCAAGATGAATACACATTGATGTTTTAATTGTTATATGTATTAGTCACTAACCCCCTTATTCATAAAAGTCTCTCAGACCGCAATTAGTTAATTTAGGTTTTTCCTTATTTGTCACTTTGACACTTGTGTTTGTTGGAAACAGGTTAAACAAATTCTTCTTTTTAAATAAATATATAAATTCTTAAATTATAGGTTAGTATTATTAACTTAAAAAAAATGTAATGACTTTTTTATGAATAAATAATTTGATAATCATAAATTAACTAATTGAGGTCTGAGAGACGTTTATGAATATGAGAGTAAGAGTATTGTCGATTGTCAAATGAACAAGTAATGCATTTTTTTCAAATCCATTGCAAAAGACTTCCCTTAGTTTACTTTACATTAAAAATGCTGTAGAGTCAGACCGCATTTATTTTGCACCGACTAAAGTGTAAAAGTGGATACCCAGTATAAGCGTCAAAATTATACGAAAAAATTCTTTTATGGCGGCAGACCATGCAAAGACACACAGACTAACATGACTTACATTGTCGCGCGACTCTCCATACTTCAGGAGCGACTTGAAATATGAAGTCGCGCGCGACAACGCATGCTATGCTAAGTCGCTTAGCTAGCTGGATCATAGAACGTTGGCCTATGGCCGGCTTAGTAGACCAAACCGACCAATTGAGCGATTAATCTATCGTAACATATATTTTTCAAAGAAAATCCAAACTTAAGTTAAAGACTGTATTGACAAATATAAGGACAACTGCAACAAGCTGTTTTATTTGCTTTAAAAACATAAATTATTTATTATGTTGTAGATGATATGATGTTAAATCAATTTCTAGAATTATTTTTTCGGATCACTTTTGATTTCATAAACTGAGAGGCCATACACAGGAGCAACGAAAAATACTCTTGGACAAATACATACGAGAAAACGGTATGTCCATGAGAAAGATCGCTAAAATCGTGAGGGTGTGTGTTTCTGCGATTTAAATTGCATTAAAAAGTTTGGGTAAGACTTCTCTTTTAATGACAAATCGAAAAATCGTCGAAAAACTGGCTCGAATAATCGCAATATCGACTCAAAGATACATCGAAAAATCAAAAACTCACTCAGTGCTTCAATAAGATATGTGGAAAAAAGTAGAGAACTTGTGTAGGAATGGTTCAAAGGGCCAAGAATCGCAACGACTGGGTAGCCCTCGGAAGCAACGGAAGCCAAACCAACTCCAAAATAGGCTGCAAAAGTTAAACACCGTCTTCGAAATTTATATGACACAGTTTTACTTAAAAATGAACAGTGCATAATTCTAAGCGACGAAAACCCCTTCAAACTAGATTTTTTGTTCTACCGGGCCTGTAGTACTCTACTATTCGCAAAGGAGAACACCTGAATGAGAACAAAACGTCAATTTTTTCCGAAAAATTTGGATCTAAGACAATGTGTGGTAGGTAATATGCGAATGCAGTATGAAATCTACGGCGTTCGTCACTACTTCCACGATGACTGCCAATCTTTACATAAAGAAGTGTGGACAAAATGAATTTTGTCACTGATTAGACGCCACAGGGGCTCTACTTTATTTTGGCCCGACTTGGCTAGTTGCCACTGTGCCCCCTGCATCAGAGAGTGGATGGAAACCCACGACGTGCGTCATGCTGCTGCAGCTGAATCCGCCAAATTACCCTTAGGTACGTCCCATCGAGGACGTGATGGGCAATCATGAAGAGAAAACTTCGGCAAAGCTTCACGGAAGCGGATTCCGTAAAAAAATAAAAAAAAACTTGGCTCAAGCGTCGAAACTGGTCACAGTAAACGTTGTCCGAATCTGATGAGAAACGTCCGAAGCAAACGACGAAAAGTCGCCCGAAAGCAAAGGTTACAGGTGTCTTAGTCAACACTAAAACGTTTAAAAAGGCCTTCCAACCAAATGCCCAAAACATACTTACGCCAAATAATAAACTTTTAAAAAGTTATTACACATTTCACTTGTCCTTATAATTGTCAATACACTCTTTAGTGCAATCTCTTATCCACTTGAGTAACTAGTTTGTGGCCACAATACGTGAGATTAACTCGACACAATGCGAACTTTCCTTTGTCGGGGACAGATTCCGTAAAACATTCTCACGTTCTGGCAAAAGGTGTACTAACTAGACAACTCTTCCAGGCTTTCATGTATGGCTGGAGCTAAATCTTTGGTAGGTAAAAATACGGTCTTGTCAGTAGGTAGAATATTGGTAGGACTATTAGAAAACCTGTGAACATCTGCCCACCTGTTCATGCAAATACGTAAAAACGTCACAGACAACACTTTGATTCTCATACAAAAATTCAGTTACCATAGACAAATACAAGTTTCTAATTTTGGGGTAATATTAAGTAAATTAGTGTATTTAGCCATCTTGCGGAGTACCTACAGCTTCAAGTTTAGTTATACGTGTCTAAGTAACATTAATAACAGCAACCTATTACAAAATAAACCTTGTTTAACAGTAAAACTGAAGTATAATCTTGGGATACGGCATACGGCACTGCCCATTCAACTCGAGCTGAACATTCAATAAGGGAATAAAATCTTAGACGCATCGAGTACCTACTACGAACATTTAACGACGTCATTAGCTTTAGAAATGTATTTCGCATAGTCTTCGTATTGTGTTTGAAATCCGGGACAGTTGATGATATCAGATATATTGGAGCTGCCAAGGTGCTCAAAACATCTTAACATGCAGTTTGACACCTTAAATAGTACAAAGTTTTTGGACACGGGTATGTCCTTAAACTACGTCCAAAAGTGAGGTATTGGTACTGCGAATGTCATCTCGCTCAAATTGCTCAAATCGCCGACTGGGGAAATACCTCCACCTTACAGAAAACCACAGCCAAATAGCACTAGACCCTACTCATGGTGTTGTGTTCCTGCTGGTGAGTAAGGTTGCCAAAGAGCTCAAAGAGAACCCAGTGTGTTGACGACGAGGTAACCTCTTGTTCCTTTAGCCGTCAACACAGTGAATCCTCCTTTTTGCAAAGGGTCGGCAACACGCATGTGACTCCTCTGGAATTGCAGGCGTCCATAGACTACGGTAGCTGCTTACCATCAGGCGGGCCGTATGCTTGTTTGCCACCGTCGTAGTATAAAAATAAAAATAAAGTATCCATTTCGTCTATTTGTACCAAAGTGACTGAATGCTATGAATTCTTCAAAATAGAAAAAATACCTGCCGCTGCAAACGATTTATCGACTGTCGTGTCGTTTACAGCACATATAATAAAAGCCCCGCCAAAAATAAAATACTATCACGCTATCGAGTAAATCACGGCCTAAGGATTACTTAAAATGCACCGAATTATCAAGAAACATTCATCTTTCGAGCCATATATTCCGCCTCGAGACACGGTAAAGCACCCGAAATGCGATTTTAATGTGTCGCACCTCAGGACCGAAATTCAAAAATTTCTTAGAACAAGTAATCCAGTTTAAACATAACTGTAGATTACGTACAATGTTTACAAATTCAGAGGTCAAATTATACTATAGAAAGGTGACTTGTGTGGAGAATATTTTGTGAATACAGAGACAGGTGATCGCCAAAGCTACATTATTCATGCATCTTCCTCGGGGCATTGGTTTGATTCGAGAATCCGTAGATAGCAGGCTATATAGGAATTCATTGATACCACCACCTAGAATCCAATGAACAAACCGACCAAATTGCAGGTGTCCCTAAAACGATAATATTGAAAGACTCCAGTCCGTTACCTATTATTTACGGGTAAATTACTAAACTGATTTTAAAGAAATCGGGCATTCGGAAAGTTTAAGATCTTCAACAAACGCAATTTTTTTCAAACTTTTATAGCAATTGCACAATGCAAATATAAAGTACAAAAGGCGTAACGCCTAAAAGCATTATCTACCAGTCAACTTTAATGTTGGAATAGTTATTTAGCTTCTGGAAGAAGGGTGAGGAAATGACTTAGTTCAAGTCTTGCGCCGGCGGCACCTAAAGGAATAATGACTATACAACAAGTTTGACAAGAAAATATACTAGTATAGTTTAAATATAACACACGAACATTATACCGAGCGGCTGCGTCTAAACTCGGTATAATCTTGAATGATAGTCGATCTCCGGTAGTACTAGATGGTACTGGTAGGAGAGGTATGCGTAACTAATCGCAGAGCGTATTTATTCTGGTTCTCCTGAGCTTTCGACTCTAAGCTATTTGAATAACCACCGCAGATCTTGATAGCTCAGCTTTTATGAGCATTTTAATGGAATATCGCGATTTATGCGAGTTTGAGTGTGAGCTTAGGCGGTGATCTGCATTTTTATAAGACGGTAAACGGATTTGAGCGATCCGTTAATGTCAAATTGTAATGGGGTTGTGAAAAATTGGGAGCATAAAAGTGCAAATTTACTTTATTTATATCTTTATAGTTAATTGCACAAATAAAATGATTAATGGTGGAGCTTATGTTATTTACGTAGACGTTTCGGTCGTGTTTCAGAGTTATAATAACCCAAGTAAGTGACCATCCTGGACTTGTTAGAGGGATAGATCGTGATATGGTCACGTGCACATTTCCACAATTTGCAACAATGCAGCGCGCAATAGTAGATTGTACACCAAGGGGATAAAGCACTGTTTTATGTCACGGGCGCGATATTGAATCCCGAACGGAACGAAGGACTCCAGACTTTACTCCCGAGCGCAGCGAGGGGGTTATGAGTCCTGACTGAGTCCTGAGTGCAGTGAGGGGTTTAAGCGCGCCCGTGACAAAAACAGCTTTATCCCCGAGGAGTATACTCTACTTTTCTCACCTCTTGTGAGACAATAAAATAGTTAAGGCTACTACTAGAAACGGATTTTTATTAGGGTTCCGTAGCCAAATGGCAAAAAACGGAACCCTTATATATCCGTCATGTCTGTCTGTCCGTCCGTATGTCACAGCCATTTTACTTGGAAACTATACGACATATCTGAATAAAATTTACACATAAGGTGTATTTTGTATGCCGCTACTTAGTTATTTAGTTAAATATGAAAAAAAAAATGGGGGGGGGGGGCTCCAGACATGTAACTAAATAAGTTTTTTTTTTGCCAAATATCAACATGTGATACATCAATCGATAGGTCTTTAAAAATAACATTGAGGTTTCTTTGACCATTTTGTGATTAAGTGAATATTTTCTGAAATAATCGCTTCGAAAGTCAGAAAAATTGTGTCCCCCCCTGTAACTTTTGAACCATAAGTCCAAAAAATATGAAGAAATTTGAGGAGATGCACCTTATCATATACTTTTTACGAAAATTGTTTTGAACATTATCGGTTCGGCCATTTTTGAGTTCCAAGAAACTTCCTCCATATGCATCAGATACGACCTTTTGGTATTAGTTTGGTTCTTATTCCATTGAAGGTACGGAATCCTCCTATGCGTGGTCCGACACGCACTTGGCCGGTTTTTTAAAATAAATCAAAAGTATAAATTGATTCTTGATACATTAATCCATTTAATCTACACTCATATTGTAAGTTCTCTAAAACGTGTTCGAAAACGGTAGGCAATGGCTAGCATTACCACGACCGATTTTACTATGATAAGTTTTTTATCTGTGGCAGTAACGTAATTTTAACTTTTCATGCTCAAATATTGATGTGCTATGCTATGAGTTTTGATAACATAATGTACACCTGCACCGTCCCGCGCATCCGCCGACAGCCCGACACGCGCCTCCCCGACACAATCGAGTTGGTCATGGCGGTGCAATGGCGGCCATTCTATGGTTTCCGAATACGGCATTTCGGATAAATAATATGAGTGTAGATAAAGCAGTGTATGCAACTGTACGTAATTAGGCCTTAAAACGTAACAGTTACATAAACTACTATTATTCGAATTATATCTTCTATTTTTATAGAACCTGCAGTTTTACTCCGTATACTGCAGCTGATATGACACTCGCGGCATTTGTTTTTGGTATTTAAAATTGAGGTGGCCAGCACGATTTTCAAATCAGTTCGACGCCGCGGCGCGGGCCCGTGCACCGTGCGGACTTTACAAAATTAGACTTTAAACACATAACAATAAGAACTATGGGAAGTGAAATCACATTATTAACCAGCGGGTTATAATGAGATTTAGTACAACATTATAACCCGGCTAAAGCCAAGGGCTATAATGATTTGCTTTCGGTCAGGTTTGCACGATATAAAATTACAATGAAATAAAATTACATTTATATTCTGTCAGTGTACGAAAGACAGCTTCATTCAATCGCGCGTTGTTCAAGTAATACTATTGGGTCTCTCAGATTACTTTTTAGCACTAGTGCATAAAATCAAACTTTACGCACGATTTGCAGCTACATAAACTAAACTTTTTGAGCAATTGTATTAAAAAAATATTATTTGGTACTCCGTAAGGTCCTCCTTTATAGGGTCGGCAACTATATGCTTACTTATCATCAGGCGGGTCATAAGCTTGTTTGCCAACGTTAAAGCATTTTTTAAAAAGATTGTGAGTAGTATAGATTCACCGTTTCTACCACATGGATTTCCCACCACCAACAATGGTTAAAGTTAACATTATAATAATAAGATTACTAATTTAAAATATATGTCACATTTTCAGATTTATTATTATAATGTTAACTTTATGGCTGCAATGTAACCATTTTTCATCATTACGACTATTACTTACAGTGCCCGGATGAATATCGAATACCCGGAATCCAAATAAAATATTATTTTCATCCGGTTGTAACCACTCTATATTATGTCCTCTCGCGAACTTTAGGTATTTTAGCTCACCTAATTCCGGGCCCTGATTATAATATATAGATATTTTGTTAATGTAGGATTCGGTGTGTGATTTATTGCATTCCTGTTTATACCAGTTATGTAGGGCGGTGCGATGTTTAAAGACTCCTTTGGTGCTCTAATTTAAAGTCGCAATTTCTATTATTAGTTTTTTCTTTATGCTGTCGGCTTGAGAACTTTACCTTTTTTGCTAGATGTCCTTTGAAGAAGGTAATAATTTACTTTTTATTCGTTTCTGAGAAATATATAAATCAATCATCGGGTTTGAAGTCACACGCGATTTTAATAGAAAGTAAATGCACAAAAGATCTGTCGTTTAAATTCTTTAGAATTCTTTTGATCTTTCTTATCTTTTGTTAGAAAACATTCCGCTGCAAACAAAAATTTACCTGTCCCCGAAATCCTGTTTAAACTCGTCGCTACCTACCTAGGTGGTCCTCTGTCCCCACCAGCCGTGACCTTTTTTTCAACACAAATTCATATAAAAAGGCTGAGGCTGGGGAGTAAATTTTAGAAACGAAGTGAGCTGCTAATCACGTGTTCAATTACGATTAAGTTAATAAATTTCTTAATTTTGACTAATCAGAGATAGAATTTGAAGGAACATTTTAAATTTCAAAGTATAAAAAACTTATACTGATTTTTAATCTATATGTATAGCATGCACATTGGAAATGATAATTGTGATGTTGAACTTCTTCAATTATGTGAAGACGCGGAGAAGGAATATTTTGAAAACCAAGAAATATATAATTTGTGTGAATCTTTAAGTCAACAAAAATATGAAATGTAAGTTAATCAATCTGTTTAAATATTTAATTCATTATACATTTTTTTTCTACCTTGCATCTTGTTGGGGTGGGTGATCTAAGTTATAACCTGTTGTTACATGTTTCCTTACCTGACTTATGGATACGGAGGGGATAGTGGTATAAAAGTGGGTCCCCAGTTTTGAAATTATCTATAGCAAATTGAAGTTTCAGTGTTTTGTACCTGTGGTGTTGTGTGATTCAGTTTTGCAACATGGCATTTTATCTTGAGCCTAAATTAGAACGTAGCGAGATAGCAAGTTTTAGCAAAAAGTTAATAATCCAGAAATTTCATAGACACATCCGATTGTGGTTTATTGATGGCTTATTACCTGATTCAATTTTCGAAGATCAAGATATTAAACCATATTATACCCCATGTGAGGGTCATAGAAATCAAACACAGAATATTCATATATCAACTACTGATGTAGTAGACGGAGTCCTACCAATGCAAGCGTATTGTTTGCATTGTAAGAAATATACAAGTTAGTATTTTGTAGTTATTATTAATCTTTGTTTCTGGTAATCATATTATAAGTAATGATGTAATTATATTATTTGTGACATTTTATTTTATTTATTTAGATCCAAACAAGTTGGAGGCGGAATAGAAATGGCAACTACGGATCCTGTGTCTAAGGCATCAACAAAGGAGAGTCAACCTTCAACTAGCAGTGATTCAGCATCAACTTCTACAACACAAGCTTGCTGTATTGACGTAAGCACAAAAAATAATGACAAAATTGAATGTTCCGTGTGCCATGTGTATGTGGTAAAAAGATATTTAGCAAACCATTTGAAAAGCAATAACCACAAAAACAATGTTCTTAGTTCAGACAGCGAATTAATCAACGTTCAGCTAATTGAAAATGCATTCCGAAACAGGGTTGCTACGTACAGAATATCAAGTAATAAAAATTATTACCAACCCTTTGAAACCCCCGAATCGTTTTTAGAAAAAAATAAAGATACAATTTTTACTTTATTAAATCGATCCGTTGCAGATCATTGTGCTTTAAAAGTTAATTTTATTTTAAATGCAATTTTTTGTCAGGATACCAAACAGTTAAGAAATACATTTGATTTTCAATTAAACAATCAACTTTTTAATGTGAGCAGTGATAAAGATTTATTTTTCATATCCCTCGTAAATGAAATAACAGAGAGATTAACAAACTTTGAAAGAAAAGATAGTGGATGGAGTTTGGTAAACATAAACCACTTAGACGTTAATGTTAATAAATATAAACCATTGCGTGGTTCTTCATATATTGAATTACCACGTGATATAACAAACAAAAGAGCAGTAATAAACATCAAAAACAATGATCATGAATGTTTCCGTTGGGCATTGCTTTCGGGTTTATATCCATCTAAGAAAAACAATCACGCTAATATGGTGAACTGTTATGTCAAATATAAGGAGAAATCGAAGTTTGGTGACATTCCTTTTTCTATCAAGTTTACTGATATTCAGAAATTTGAAAAGTTAAATGATTTAAGTATTAACGTGTTTGGTTTGGAGTATAATTCACAAAATAAAAGTCATGATATTGTTGGTCCTTTACACATTACAAAATGTAAAAAAACAAAACATTTTAATTTGTATATATAACAAAGGGGAATAGAGGACACTATTGTCTAATCAACAATTTATCTCGATTAGTATCCGCTCAAATAAATAAATCACAACATGCTGTTAATATATGTGATGGTTGTTTGTCAAATTTTTCATCTAATCAGAATTTAGTAGAGCATCAAAAGAACGATTGTTTTCATATATGTACCAATTTACCCTCTCAAGAGGATAAAAGGAAAGATTGGTTTGACAAAATGACTACTTCAAGTCAACTTAATTTCAATAATTACGAGCGTAAATTACGAGTTCCTTTTGTTGTGTATGCAGATTTTGAGGCATTTTTAAGTCCTATTCAGTCAGAACAATCTAATGAACAAACCACTAAAGATAATAGTCACTCTCCAACACCTGACAGTGATAAAGATTATGGAGATGATGATGATGATTATGTGGATGATAAAATCAAACGTAAACGCAGACGTATAGACAAGCGTTCCTCAACCATTAACATTCAGAAACATCAAGTTTATAGTTTTGGATACTATATTAAATGTGCATATGATGACAAGTTATCAATTTATAGAACATACAAAGGGGAGAACTGTGGTCAAACGTTTATGAAATGTATTAAACATGATTTGGAGAGTATTTGTAAAAAGAATACATTTTCCAAGCCCCCTTTACCCTTAACAACTTTAAATAAAGAACACATTGCAAACAGCAAAGTCTGTTTCATTTGTAGTACATGTTTAAACGAGGATTCCTGCGTTTCCTATAACTGGCATACCGGTGTTTACGAAGGCGTTGCACATTCACTTTGCAATGAAAAGTACAGACCCCAAAACTTTGTACCTGTGTTTTTTCATAACTTAAGCAACTATGACAGTCACTTTATAGTACATGGGCTTAATTTTGAAGATGGTGATATAGAACTAATCCCACAGAACAAAGAAAAATATATTTCCTTTTCCAAAATGTTAAAAGTGAATAACCGTACAGTGAAATTAAGATTCGTTGATTCCCTTAAATTCATGTCTAGTAGTCTTGAAAAATTAGCTAAAAACTTAACAACAAACCAATTCAATGAACTAAAATTAAATTTTCCAAGTGAAGAAGACTATAAGCGCTTGATACGTAAGGGTGTGTACCCATATGAATACATGACATCATTTGATAGTTTAAACCTTACCGCCCTTCCTCGTAAGGATTTATTTTATAGTTCTCTGACTAATAGCCACATTTCAGATGAAGATTATGAACATGCTGTGGGTGTGTGGAATCACTTTATTTGTCAAAATATGGGGGACTATTCAGATTTATATCTGAAAACAGATGTTTTGCTACTAACTGATGTATTTGAACATTTTAGAAATGTATGTGTTAAGACCTACGGTTTGGATCCAGCTCATTATTACACTGCCCCAGGATTGAGTTGGGATGCCATGTTAAAAGTTACAAAAATAAAACTTGAACTTTTGACGGATATTGATAAAATTGCTTTCATAGCAAAAAATATTCGAGGAGGTATATCCCAATGCAGTCACAGACATGCAAAAGCTAACAACAAATATATGTCAAACTATGAATCAAACCAACCGTCTTCTTTTCTTGTATATTTAGATGCAAATAACTTGTATGGATGGGCTATGTCTCAACCTCTTCCTACAGGTAAATTTGAACGGGTGAATGTAGAGACGAATTTTAATATTGCAGATGATGCTGATCATGGCTTTATCTTAGAAGTAGACATTGAGTACCCTAAAGAATTACATGATTATCATTCGGATCTACCATTCTGTCCCGAAAATGTATGTTTAGGTAATTCTAAAGCAAAAAAATTAATACAAAATCTAAACAAGAAAACAAACTATGTCATTCATTACAGAAATCTTAAACAAAGTTTACAAAACGGATTAAAATTGCTTAAAATCCATTGAATATTAAAATTTGAGCAATCCCCATGGTTAAAAAGTTACATAGATTTAAATACCTACGTGCGATCCCAAGCATCTTCTGAATTCGAAAAAGATTTTTTCAAACTCATGAACAATTCAGTGTTTGGTAAAACTATGGAGAATGTAATGAAATGAATAAACATCAAATTATTAAATCACTGGGAAAATCGTGGTAAATCTCAAGGAGTTCAATCTTTAATTGCAAAACCTGAATTTCATAGTTTATCTGTTTTTTCACATGATTTAGTAGCTGTTCAATTGAAAAAAACTAAAGTTTTATACAACAAACCAATTTACCTAGGTTTTTGCATTTTAGATCTTTCTAAAACTTTAATGTATCAATTTTATTACGACTATATGAAAACCAAATATCAAAATAATTTGAAATTGCTTTACACAGATACTGATAGTTTACTATATCAAATATTCACAGAGGACTTTTATGATGACATAAAATCAGATCTTAATTTATATTTTGATACTTCTGAATACCCAGAGGACAACGTGTATGGTTTCCCTCTGGTAAATAAAAAGCAACTTGGTGTTTTCAAAGATGAAAACAATGGGGAAATATTTAAGGAATTTATTGGTTTGCGTTCAAAAATGTACGCCATAGATGTACAAAATAAATAAATTAAAGCTAAAGCTAAAGGTGTCAATAAATGCGTAACGGAAACGTATGATCTTGATAGTTTAAAAAAATGTTTATTTAAGAAAAAAATTAAATATGATACAATGTTACGTTTCAAATCAATAAAACACATTTTATTTACACAGAAAATTACCAAAATAACGCTTTCCCGTAATGACACGAAACGATATTTGTTAGGAAATTCTATTGATACTCTTGCGTGGGGTCATTATAAAATTCCTCATGTTGTACTTTAAAATTTATTTAATTTACACAGAATATTCAATGAAATGTATTTATTTTTTGTGCAATGTGTATAATTTTTGTAAATTGTATGATTTAGTTTAGAAGTTAAAATTATCTTGTGTCAATATTTTTTTTGTTATGTGTTATTTTTAATAAATGTTCTTGATAAAAGGAGAAACTTTAAAAAAATTGTCATTTGAAATTAATTCCTTTTCATAACAACACACTCCTCACGTTAATTCAAAATGATTCATTTTACCATCCCTTCACCACTATTGTAGCTGGTCCGAGTGGTTGTGGAAAAACTAAATTTGTTACAAGTTTTCTTGAACATTCGAAAGAATTATGTAATGTTGAGTTTGATGAAGTGATTTGGTGTTATGATGAAATGCAGCCCCTATATAATCTAGAAAATGTGATTTATAGTCAAGGAATACCTGATATGTCCATGTTTGATGTACTGAAGCCCAAATTACTTATAATAGATGATTTAATGCGGGAATCAAATGGGCGACTGGTTGATATTTTTACAAAAGGTAGTCACCACAGAAATTTAAGCCTGTTTTATATTACTCAAAATATATTTCATCAGGGTAAAGGTCAACGTGATATGTCTTTGAATACAAGTTATTTAGTGTTTTTTAAGAATCCTAGAGATAAAACACAAATACGTTATTTGTCTCGTCAAGTATGCCCAGAAAACTCAAAGTTCGTTGACGAAGCTTACAAGGATGCTACTAAAAACGCTCACGGCTATCTTATGATTGATCTAAAACAAAACACAGATGACATGTGTCGTTTTAAAACTAAAATATTTCCATTTGATGGCCATTGCACAGTGTATATCCCAAAGAAAGGATTTAAATATAACAAGGATCATCAAGTTTCAGTCAGTTCTAAATGATGCATTCTCGAGTAAGCACCTATAAACATTTACTGGAAGCCCTGCATTTACTTAAACCAAAATATCGCACTGCTTTGCTTAAATCGTGCGATGAAGATGAGATCAACATCATGTGTGAATGTATCTATAACGTTCTAAAGGGTAAAATTCCTTTAGATAACAAAGAAAAATCTAAATAAAAAAAATATAAGGAAACATTACGAAAACTAGTTTCAAAAGGCAAAAATAAGCTTAGAAAAACCGTCATTATTCAGAAAGGGGGTGCATTTTTACCAATAATTTTAGGTGCAGTTTTAAGTGCATTGGTAAACTCCTGATCTTAGACACGATGGAGAATACAAAGAAAATGTTATTAGTAGAACCTGAATTTATTGAGACTTAAAAAAAGTGAAAATCAGGTGGAAAATTTATCATCCCGTCTGGATGGAGAAATGCAAACAATTCTTAGAAGAAAAATAAATGATCGTGAAAAGTGGGCATTATATTGTCAAGCACTACAACGATTTTTACATTTTGCTGAGGCAGATCGAAGACCATTTAAATTACCAATAGTGATGGATGAAGTGAACTACCTTACTAACGATAACTACAACGTTGCTTCGAAAGTTAACAAAAAGGAGGAAAATGTAAAAAAAGAGGAAAGTATCCGAAAGGAGGAATCATTTACTCAGAACTTAAGCGGAGACGCAAATTCACCTGTGCCGGAAGAATATGTTTATGCCACACCTCCTGGTGTATCAAAGGTTCAATTACCTAAACGATATTCTCCATCCTATATTATAGATGTTATACCTAAATCGTACAGGACAAAAAGTCAGACGCTACTGCAAAACATTGTTCTGAATAGACCTAAAATTTGGTGGAAGGAGAACGGTGAAGTAGTTACAAATAGTCAGACAATACCAAATAGCAATATTCTCGATTTGGTAGGCGATGTGATTAGACCGCCTAAACGCTCAAAACCAGTGGGATGGGAGGATTTCGCTCGTCTTTTAAATGATATAAAAGTTCCATCGTCATGTATTGGTAACCCCGAGACTTTAGAATTTATTAATAAAATTCAATCTAAACCTGAAGCTAACACTTCACAGGCTTCTATTAGCGCGCACAACCTATCAATTAAAGAAAAAAACGCATCTACTCCTCTATCTACTAAGCCAAAAACGAGGTCTCAAAAGAAAGTTGATTGGGAAAGATGGACTCCTTATTAGACATAAATAGAATATATTACGATATATCAAACCCGGCTGGATATAGTAGTTTAAATAATGTTATGAAGGAAATGAAAGGTCAAATGAATAGAGAGGAAGTGAAAAAAAAGTTGCAGTCCCAAGAAGCGTACACTCTACATAAACCTGTTCATAAACGTTTCTCGCGTAACAAATACATCCTGTCAAACTACAATGAACTATGGCAAGCTGATCTAAGTGACATGCGTACCTATAGTCAATACAACGATGGGTATAAATACA
Organism: Pammene aurita; assembly: GCA_947086415.1. NCBI lineage: Eukaryota > Metazoa > Arthropoda > Insecta > Lepidoptera > Tortricidae > Pammene > Pammene aurita. Next base: position 4,072,300 of record OX352299.1, on the reverse strand, counting down.
TTCTTTGTGTTATTGATGTATTTAACAAATATGCATTTGCGAGACTTATGAAAAAGAAGGATGCTGAAACGGTTAAAACGTGTTTTGAAAGCATATTCACGGAAGCAAATGCAACCCCTAAACATATTATATCTGATAAGGGTACAGAATTTGTTTCAAAGATGGTGAGATATTATTTTAAAAGTAAGAACATAAATTATTGTACAACTAACAACCCAGACATTAAAGCTAGCATAGTTGAAAGGTTTCAAAGAACTCTCAAAACTAAAATGTGGCGTTATTTCACTCATAAGAATACTTACAATTACACTAATATATTACAAGATCTGCTTTATTCATATAACCATAGCTATCATTCCAGCATTAAATTGCGTCCAGTTGATGTTAACTCTAGTAATATAAGGACTGTTTGGTGTAACTTATATGAAAGAAAAAATGATAAACAACCTTCTTTAGAAAATGCAAGGCTAAATGTAGGTGACCATGTTAGGATAACTAAATATAAACATATATTCCAAAAGGGTTATGAAACCAATTGGAGTGATGAAATATTTGTGATTGAATCAGTTATCAATAGGTCTCCGTGGGTTGTTTATACTTTAAAAGATTTGGAAGGTGAACCAATAATTGGTACATTTTATTCTTAAGAATTACAAAAAGTAACTCACCACCCCTCCATCAAATATAAAATTAATAAAATAATACGCTCGCGCCATATTGGTGGCAGAAAGGAAGTGTTCGTGAAGTGGCGAGGTTATCCTAATAAATTTAATTCCTGGATACCGTCATCAAGTTTAGAAACAATATGAGTGAAAACAGTTTTTGCTTAACTTTGTTGAGCAATAGCTCATCGGAATATTACAATGATAATACAACTGCGCACTTTTTAACAAAATTACCTAAAACCATTAAATTGGAAGGAGAATGGGTCGTGGGTTTTAGTAAGAATTTCAATACCCATGCTCCATGTACAATGTTCAAGAACATGAAAATACCATTTATATTAAAAAGAAAGTTCGAGGACCTGCAGACAAGACGGATAAAATCGTTGATTCAAAAACTCACATACCAGCTACTTCGTATGATAGTCTTGATCATTTTCTTGATGCATTAAATGAAACCCCACAGCTAAAAAGCAAAGTTAAGTTTAGATATGATAAAATTACAAAAATGGTGGGGATATCAACAGATAAAGAAATAGTCTCAGTCACAACAACACCCATATTAAGTCTACAATTAGGATTTCGACCAAGATCAAATTTAAAAGAAATGTCAATTGGAAAACATCCTGCAAATTTATACTTAGGTTTACCCTCACAAATATTTGTTTATACTGATATCATTCATCCACAAGTGGTGGGAGATGTAATTACATCATTACTGAGAATAATACCGTTAGACCCAACTAAATTTATCTATGGTGCTTACAAAACACATATTTTCTCACCTGCTCACTATGTACCCGTATTACGAAGAGAATTCGATACTATAGAAATAGATATAAGGACAACTACTGGAGCTAGAATACCATTCCAGTTTGGATCTTCTTGCGTGAAGCTACACTTTCAAAGGGTAAAATGAATTATAAAAGATCATCTACGTCTTACCCATATGAACACTACTATTCACACCAAGCTGGTACGGGTATATGAATAGTTTATAAAGGGGTACCATATCAACGAGAACATGGGATCGGGAGTTTCTTGGGTGGTCTTTTTAGGTCTGTGCTACCATTATTATCGAGTGGTCTTAAAACAGTGGGAAAAGAAACTTTAGATGCAGGAATCGGTCTTTTATCCGATATGGTAAATTCACGACCAATGGATAGTTCTATTAGATCTCGGTTCAATGAAGCAAGCGCCAACTTAAAAAGAAAAGCAGATGAAAAAATTGATTCTTTGATGTCCCCGTCTGGGTATAAAACGTCCACAAAAAGACGTGGACCATTCATTAACTTAAAAGCATCGCACCGAAGAGGAGGTAAAAAATATAGGAAAAACAATATTGAAGATATATTTTCAAACTAAAAAATGTCATTCTTACATAGTCATTCTTGTGAGTGTGCCAAATCTGAGTTAGACTTATTTGCTTTACCATCAACTCAAACAAGCATTGAAAGTGGTCAGTGGATTCATTACAAACCAATTTCATCTCTAAGTGACGATGGTCCTATTGAGTTTCAAGTTCCTGGGTCAGGTGATGACTACATTGATCTATCACACACTTTGTTGTATATAAATGCCAAAATATTGAATCAAGATGGTACAAAAATAAAACCTGATGCAAATGTTGCCCCGGTAAACAACTGGTTACATTCCCTGTTTAGCCAACTAGACATTTATTTAAATCAGAAGCTTATATCACCTCCAAACAACACTTATGCTTACCGAGCCTACATGGAAAATCTGCTTAATTATGGTTCAGCAGCCAAAAAATCTCATCTGACTTGTGGATTGTGGTATGAAGATACCCCCAACTATATGGACGCCGTTGACTCGACTAATAAAGGGTTTCACGAAAGAATGCACTTTGTTAAGGAAAGCAAGGAAGTTGAAATGATTGGTCATTTACATGGTGATATGTTTAACCAGGAGAAATTTCTAATTAATGATGTAGAAATTAGAGTTAAATTAGTCCGTTCGAAAGAAACATTTAATTTAATTTGTCATAAGGATGGTAAATTTAAAGTACAAATAACAGATGCCAGTCTCATTATCAGAAGAGCAAGAATAAATCCTAGTGTATTGTTAGCTCATCAAAAAGTATTAGCATCAACAACTGCGAAATATCCGATAACAAGGGCAGAAGTTAAGGTTCTGACATTACCCGCAGGTATACAAGGTAAAACGTTGGATAATATATTTCTCGGGCAAGTCCCTAAAAGATGTATTATTGGATTCGTTTCAAACTCTGGGTTTAATGGTAATTTAGCTATAAATCCCTTCAATTTTCAACATTTTCATATGAATTCATTTAGTTTGTACGTAGATGGTCATGAAATTCCTTCTAAAACTTTGCAACCCTCATTTAACTCTCCGGGTTTAATAGCAACTGCATATCATACTTTGTTTTCTGGAACTGGTATTCATTTCCATAACGAAGGTAATGCTATAAGCAGATCAAACTATGTGGGTGGTTATTCTTTATTATGTTTCGATTTGACTCCTGATTTATCTGCAAGTTCAACTTCACACTGGAATCTTGTAAGACACGGAAGTGTTCGAATCGAAGTTCGTTTTGATTCAGCTTTAAGTACTACTATCAACTGTATTGTGTATGCTGAATTTGATAACATAATTGAAATAAATAAAAATCGTGATATCACTGTAGATTATAATAGTTAGTAATTAAATAAATACAATGCATTCACTCAATTTTATCATTACCACTTGAACATTGTCTGTAAAACCACCAGTGTTTACTTTTTTAGATTTATTATTATTATGGATTCGAATGAAATACAATTTTGTATGAATAAAATAAACCCGAGGTTTAAGTCAAATGTTTTTGCTGCAAACCGGATTCCTGTTTGGGTTAATCTACCTAATTTTATTATAAGCAATCTGGATCCTGATTCAAAGCCCGGTTCTCATTGGATTGCAATGCACATTGATGTGAATGGATATGGCGAATACTTTGACTCTTTTGGTCGAAAACCTACCGGTTATCACAGGTTATTTTGAAATAGAAACTCTAAGAGGTGGTTTTATAACCATCAATCACTTCAAAATTATTTTACTTCAGTTTGTGGAGAATACTGTTTAGTTTATCTTTATTTTAAGCTTCAAGGGAAAAAAATGTCAGATTTTTTATGTCTGTTTTCTGATAATTCTTTGTGTAATGATTTAGTTTTAAGGAATATGTTTAAATCAGTTTTTGTGAATCAAAACAATGTGTTATGAAAATAAATTGGGTTTTATTTTATTTCTTACAACTATAATTACAAAATATTCCTACGACCTAAGACAAATGCAGTGACGGAGAAAGAAACACAAAATAAGCAGTTAAAACTACATCTAATATTAAACGTTCAATAAATGAGTAATAACATTAATATACAATAAAACAAGAAAGAAAGTGAACATTTTTTATAAGTGAAAAAATTAAGTAACTTATTGTAGTTATAAATAAAGCACTGATTAAAACTATTTTTTATCACCCTTATCAGTCTCTATAAAATATTTTACACATTTGGTTTTAGATGATAGTTCCTTCGTTATATTAAATATAACATCCCGAGCACTTTGTTCATGTGAGTCACCTTCGTTAGAATAATATTTAACACGATAGTCACAGTGTTTCCAGTGGTCCAGAGGTCCAACGTTTCATATTTTATTCATGTCGTATACTTCGATCTTTATGAGGTGTGATGCATATGCCCCATCGTCCTGACCTGAAGTGAGATATGAAACACCGTCTTCTTCTTTTTTGGAGACCGTTGAAGATTTCTTATACACTTTTGTCTTCTTCTTAGGCCTTTCAAAAAAGCCATCAATATTATTTGATTGACGCTTCTTCGCAATAGCTTGCTTCACTTTGAAAGCCAGCGTCCCCTCTTCATCACTTGCTTCGTCTTCATTTTCATCAACGTAAAAGTTTTTGAAAGTGTTGTCGGAAAACTGAAACAAAATTCATAATTAATATTAAAGACTTAAAACATACACACAACACATAAATTTTTTAATGCAATAATTATAGAGTAATACTATTTAAATACTTACATCCATTATGAATAGTCTTCGTTAAAACTTCAAAGCGTAGAAACTAAGAGCTCTTAACTGAACTGGAGATCCGAAGGTACTATATAAAGTTACCCACAGCCTCAGCCTTTTTATATGAATTTGTGTTGAAAAAAAGGTCACGGCTGGTGGGGACAGAGGACCACCTAGGTAGGTAGCGACGAGTTTAAACAGGATTTCGGGGACAGGTAAATTTTTGTTTGCAGCGGAATGTTTTCTAACAAAAGATTAAATTATCAAAAGAATTCTAAAGAATTTAAACGACAGATCTTTTGTGCATTTACTTTCTATTAAAATCGCGTGTGACTTCAAACCCGATGATTGATTTATATATTTCTCAGAAACGAATTAAAAGTAAATTATTACCTTCTTCAAAGGACATCTAGCAAAAAGGGTAAAGTTCTCAAGCCGACAGCATAAAAAAAAATCTAATAATAGAAATTGCGACTTTAAATTAGAGCACCAAAGGAGTCTTTAAACATCGCACCGCTCCACCTAACTGGTATAAACAGGAATGCAATAAATCACACACCGAATCCTACATTAACAAAAGATCTATATATTATAATAAATAATGGGAACTTCGTTTACGGAAACGTACAGCATACTTACAGGTTGAAACTTGTTCAAAACACAGTCATGTTTATTGTCCACCAATAAATAGCAGTCGGTTGTCACATATACCAAAGTTATTTACGAGTTATAAAAAAAAAATAAGACAACACAATTATCTAGACTAGAAATAATCTAAAATGAATAAAATAATATTTCAAAAATTGGATTTGCATAAAATAATTTACCTAAAAAGAAATTAAGACAACACAAATATCTAGACTAGAAATAATCCAAAATCAATAAAATAATATTTCAAAAATAGAATTTGCATAAAATAATTTACTAAAAAAAAAAAATTAAGACAACACTAATATCTAGACTGGAAATAATCTAGAATCAATTAAATAATATTTCAAAAATTGGATTTACATAAAATAATAAATTTTAGGCAAAAACTGAAAACGAATAGATACTTAATAACTAAAATTGATGGGGTTGAAACATATACCAGAAGTTTCATATTGTGTTGTAACACATATAGATACGTTGAGATTTGCTCATATATTCGCGAAATGTGAATTAATTACTTTAGGTATAAATTTGATACCTACTCCAGTCCAGACTAATAAAGGGTAATGTAATTGTGTCAGTTCGCGGGGCTTGTTAGATCATTAAAAATCTCGTTAAGTTATATGACCGTTTCTACCCCATTGATTTCCCACCACCAAAACTATACCTAAACTATGGAAAGTTTAGGTAGTATACCTAGTCTTTCATAAGGAGTAACCAATTAAGCAATTATAAAACCTATTGCAAATACGTAAAGAACAAACTACAACGTAGGAGTATGCCTCTACCGAGCTCGGTAACAATGCGATGTTGCCGAGTCGAGCTAACAATAGAGACAATAGAAAAAGGTGAGCAAGGGTTCTATTGTGGTGTCGAAGAGCGTGTATTGTTTAATTAGCGGAGTGCCTAAGTGCTCAAGGAGGCTCCGGGCACTGTTGAGACCTAGTGCAATCGATCTAAATGGGGGGCTAAACGTACTAAAACATACCAAACTTTTTTTTTTTTTTAGGTTTCATAGCCCCGAAAAACCACCATAATCCCGAAAAACCATTGTTTTGGTGGTGGGAAATCCATGTGGTAGAAACGGTGAATCTATACTACTATTGTGTCATCTACTTTACACACTATGTTGTGCTAGATAAGTATTAATGCAGGAATCATTAGACTAGTTGTTATGAGATTAAACGCGTGAATCACTGCGTAGATGGCGCTGCACTAGTGTAACAAAAAGCTTCTTGTCGGTTACGCTTTAAACTAAACGCTGGTACGCAAAAATAACCACCGATGCCAAATAATAGTATAAATACTTACCTACATCAAACGCAAAGTAAAAGAGCCCCATTAACCGCTCCAATATTTAAAAGGCAATATAAAATGGTTTATTAATGGACAACAATCCGCACTCCGCTTCTGCCATGAATAATTTTCACGGAATGGAGGCGAAAGAGGTCTGCCATTTTTTATTGGCACATTCGCGCCGGTGTTTTAGTAAAATGCGAGGGTGGTATTCCAATTACTTAGAGAACGCGGGCAACATTACATAGCTCGGTCAAATAAGAAGTTTTTTAGTCAAGTATCGTATCAACGCATATAAAAATACTAGCTTTCCGCCCCGCGACTTCGTCCGCGTATAATAGCACCTTCGCACCCCCATTTAACCCCTTCAGGGGTAGAATTTTCCATAACGCTAAAAGGACTTTTATTGTATTTTAATAAGTTATCTTCCCACAAAGCTCAAAAAAGTAATTTCCCTCATGCAAACTTAGCACCCCTATTTAACCCCCTCAGGGATGGAATTCTCCAAAACACTGAAAGTAGTTTTATTGTGTATTATATTAAGTAATATTGCCACAAAGTTAAAAGTCTCTAGATCAAAAAAATAATTTCCCCATACAAACGTTGCACACCTTTTTAACCCCCTCAGCGGAGAAATAATCCAAATCGCTAAAAGTACTTTTATTGTATTTGAATAAGTTATCTTCCTACAAAGATAAAAGTTTCTAGCTCAAAAAAAAACATTTCCCCAATACAAACTTTGCACCCTTTTTTAACCCCCTCAGGGGTCAATCTATCTTAAACGCTGAAAGTCTTTTTTTCGTACTGTAATAAGTAATATTACTACAAAGTTTGAAGTCTCTATCTCAAATAAAGAAGTTTCCCGCATAAAAACTTTGCACCCCTATTTAACTCCCTCAGGGGTGGAATTATCCAAAACGCTGAAATCACTTTTATTATTTTTTATATATCAGCGAACGTACGAAGTTTCAAGTCTCTAACTTAAAATTTAAAATCCTATACATACAAACTTTTAACCCTCTTTTTACCCCTTTAGGGGATGAATTTTTCAAAATTGCTTCTTATTATTTTTATAAATTATAAATGTAACCCGACCTGCAAATTACAACTTTCTAGCTTCAGTTGTTACGGCCTCGCTTTAATACCAACTTTTCAAACCCGTTTCAACTCCTCTGGGGTGGAATTTTGAAAAACGTTGTAATTAGTTTCTTTGCTTTTAAGTTCTTAGCCTGCAAACGAAAATTCAAGTCTGTCACAAAAAAAAAATGAATCTCTATACAAACTTTCAACCCTTTTTTAACCCCGTTAGAGGTTGAATTTTGAAAAACGCTGAAATCACTTTTTCAGTGAAACGCTGAAAGGACGAAGTTTCAAATCTCTAACCTTAATATTTAAGCTCCATCTATACAAACTTTCAACCCCCTTTTTACTCTCTTAGGGGTTGAATTTTTCAAAATCGCTTCTTATTTACACGTTATAAATGTAACCAGACCTAAAATTTTAAACTTTCTAGCTTCTGTAGTTTCGGCTCTGCGTGGATCAGTCAGTCAGTCAGTCAGTCAGGACAAAGGCATTTATATATATAGATAGATAATCCTCGAAAAGTTTACAGGTTTGGCATTTATTGCCCTCCTCCCCATTCCGACGTTTCGGCACAGAATAATATAATAGTATTTCAAAGAGAAGGTAGTCTTCCCTACAAAATCAGTCTTTGATAGAACTTGGACAGATGAACGGTGACACATGACGTCTCCATTTTACCTTTCGACGTTGTAGGGTTGACAAGTACGCAATTACGGTTGAATTTAATTCTAATTATAAAAAGTGACTTGACACATGACTGACAGTTAAAATGTTGCCTGGAATAGCAAAAATAAAATAGTCATGGGTATATGTCGATAAAAAGTATCGAAAAGTGTAATGTTGTACTAAACACTACCAATACGATTCCATTTAAAGGATCCATAAACGTTAGGAAATTAAATCATCATGTCACAGCCTGAAATGCTACAATATTCAAATCAGACAAAAGTTTTGAAATACTTTGTCGCTAATAAATCGTATAGTTATGTTATACAACACTAGGCTTCTCCCGCGGCTTCGCCCGCGTACTATAAGTACTCAAAAAGGATAGGATACCCACATTTGCCCCTTTTAGGGGTTGAATTTAAAAAAAAACCTGAAATACGTGTTTACTCATTTATCGTTAGGAATACTCCTGTGAAGTTTCGAATAAAGTAGTCTAACAAATCTTGAACGTTGGACCCCCATTTTACCCCCTGAGGGGGTGAATTTTGAAAAATCCTTTCTTAGTGCATCTCTAGATCTTATAAGGAACCTACGTGCCAAATTTGGAATCTCTAGAACCAGCGGTTTGGGCTGTGCGTTGATATGTCAGTCAGTCAGTCAGTCAGTCAGTCAATTTCTTCTTTTATATCTTAGTCTTGGTATACTGGTCAATGCATTTACAAGGAAATCGCGAGTTCTCAGTTCGAGGCGGACTACAAATAGTTTCATTTTGGATGAACATTGTTCTGGTTCTAATTCTTGCACGTCCAAAGGAATCCGTAATCCGAGGCAACACCACTTAATAATTGAATTCAACACTTCTACGAGTAATAACAACAAAACGTAACGATATTTACGAACAGTCAGAAGACGATATTTCTCAAAAATACCTACTTAACTACTTCTAAAATAGAAGAAAAGATACTTGGATAATTATTCGTCCGCATATAATTCGGTTATCGTGTGGCCCTTTAAAAAGGTTTTTTTTTCGGGATAAAAAGTAGTTAAGTATCCTATGTCCTATTCCTCACTGTAAGCTACCTCTGGCGCCATTTTAGAGACTGAACGGCAGGCATGTGTGTCAAGAAATCCCAATATATGTCCTATTCCTCACTCTAAGCTAGAGTCTGACCATTGAAATATTACCCAAATATTTGGCGGGAAATTCAAAAAATCATGGGCTGGTCACACCTTGTATAGCAGGAATAATAGTTTTGATACTAGAAAATACTAGAGGTTTAGGTAAACATACAGAAGTCAACGAAGTAAACAAGCTTCACAGGGTGTTAGAAAGATCTTTCACCGACTGCAACAAGAGAAATACATTCTGAAATTAAATTCCCCAAAACATGCTCAGAAGCAGGTAAAAACAATTTAATAACTATGTACTCGAGTTCCCTATTCACTAGTTTTAAGGGATGTTTTAGTTGGTTTACGTACTATATAGACATGTTTCGCGAAAATATATTTATTTATATTTTTACATAAAATTACTACTGACCAGTCAGTCCACAGATTTCTCCTAAATATTGGATTTCAGTAAGTAACTTCTTACGTTCCATTGATATTTTCCAGAACATCTAGTTTATCCGTTTCTTTACACACTTGTCCTGTTTATGAAATTCAGGTATTAATAAATTCACGTACTTAATCAAAGTTATAGGCAAATGTTAGAACTAGTACTTTAAGTATCAAAATATTAATAGAGCTCCAACCTACAAAATTGTTGACGACTTGTAAACATTGCAGTTTTTCGTTATACAACCATGATGTTTACTATGGATGGGTTATACTCTAACAAAATGAGCAGAAAAAATACTTCCACAGTTATTTCATAACCTAGTAACGGTTCTGTTATGTTTATTTATTTTGACAATCATTACATCTTTGTCACTCTCATTGTTAGAAAATTAAAGTTTGTCTCTTTCTCACGCGGGTGGCGGTAGCTCATTGGCACGTCCGCATCTCACGCTGGCCGGTGCGCGACTAGCGACAGTTGTTTGAATTCACTCATATTAAGTGCTTCACTTTTGGAGCGTACATAACCCATCTGTCATTATTATATATCAATTATATCATAGTATACAACACGCTTCACGTCAACTTTGCACATCGTCGTAATTATTTACGAGCCCAAATAATAGTTTGCGGACCACTCGGTATTTTTAATATTATTTAAAATAAACCCCTTAGAAACCGTGAACAATTTGAAATAATGACATAAATTGACGTCTGTTGTCAATTTATGTCATTATTTTTATATTTTTTTTAAATCATAGACAATTGGTGATACAACAAGGAAATATCTGTCAACAATATTTGGCTAATCAGATAACCTCTGGCGCCATTTTACCTCTGGCTCATTTTACCTCCAAATCTACCTCTGGCGCCATTTTAGAGACGTGCATTCAGCAAGATATTCACTCACAAACTGAACGGCAGGCATGTGTGTCGAGAAATCCCAATATTGGCCCGACGGCCGTGCGCTTGGAGAATTTAACTAACCAGAGCGGCCATTGACAGGCTTTCCCCTCTGCCGAAAACAATGGTCAATAAATATAACCAGTGGTTATATTTATTGTACGGACTGACGTTTATCTGACGTGGCTACTTGTACGTTACGTACGAATAGCCATACATTTGACGTTCGCCTCCCCCGCAAAAATAAGCAGACTTTTTTTGTATAGAAAATGACAGACATGGCCGCTCCGGTTGGTTGAATTATCTAAGCCATGCGCCCGGTATTAACCCTACGGCAGGTGTATGAGTAGCCGCCTTTAGAAATTATTATTGTCTACAACAATTTGTCGCGTACCGCATAGTTTTATCAACAAGTAGTCATTCCGTAAAAGTAACGTATTTTCCACATCATGTTGCAGCAATTTTCAGCCTTTAAGCCTTAATCAAGTTGCAGCGACAATATCGCAACCAATAAGTCGCGGCGTTTGTAGAACTCTTAATAAATAAAAATATCGATAAGAACAGCACTCGCCGAATTGCGGCAACATTTGTGTTTGTTGACTTGTCAAGTCACTCCGTACAATTATAAATTCTACCTTAGCATTATTGCTGGAACTGCCCCAATCTGCATCAATCTACCTAATCTAACGATAATTTTAATACAAAACTAGATAAATGTCCGATTCATTACCTTATTTGCCCAATCTAATTATTATTTTAGTACAAAACTACTACTAAAATATGTTATCTTATCTGTGGTCATGCCGCAAATAAACAAAAGGGATTTTGACAACGCTGAAAACGTATCCGATTCGTTCCAAGGCCGTAGCTGTCACTTCGTGGAGATGGACGCCCTTGGTTTTGGCCAGCTAATCGAAGGAACTTAAGCTGGCACTAACTTTATTTGATATATCAGTCTGCAACTTGACGGCCCGCGTAATACGCTTTCCCACTTAAGACGAGTGTTTGGCTACCCTCCTATCAAAATCGTTTTAAACGAGTTTTACTGAATTTACTAGGTCTCGTTATACTGGCGCCAGAACTGGAGTCATGTGCGCTCGCGCACCCAATGGGAATACATGGTCAGTAGAGCTTTTTAATTGTGTTAATTAAAAGCGTTAATTAAAAGCGCTGTGTTCGTTAAAAGCTTGAGGATTGTGGCTTGTTTAGCAGTATCAGTTTATATGATTTGATAGGATTTATGTTCAACAATAGAATTTTGAACAACCTGTAAGTATGTGTTATTTGTACAACAATCACAAATCGCAAAGGATTTAGAGGCCTTTGCTAAGCGGAAAAGAGTGTTTTTGATGTGATGACGAATCATGATACAGTTTCCAACTCTATTGTGTTCCGTGACGCATCTCGTTAGTATTTTGGTTGGGATAAAGATATAATGCAATAAATAATTAGAGAAAAAGTTTTCAAGGATCCTAATAAATACATTATTTAAGTAACTCAAATACGCTTCTATCAACGTGCTACCATATTTTAGCCTGATAGTGATATTACAAACAAGAATCTTAACTATCATAAGTGTCAAAAATACTGCAAGTGTCCGTCAAATAATGCTTCAATTACCATGTGGATTAGGGCTTGCGATTCCGGTATTTTTTGTATGGCCAATTCCGGAATTCCGGAAACAAAAAATACCGGAATTACAATCCTTAATATCAATATCAAGGAACTAAAAAAAAGAACTATCTGGATTGTGGTTTGGGTCCAAAACTTTACGCCAAGTAATTTCACACTAACAACGGACAATAAACAGGCGTTCAATATTAAGCCAGCAATACACGTGGCTTTATTGCTCAAACATCTATTTCATCCCTCTCCCTAATATATCAAACGAAAGAGATGCACACAACGCGATAACAAACCACGAACTGAATTGCTGCAGCAGAACCGTTCCGCAAGATACATAAAACTGAAATAAAACAAACGAAAGAAATAACTTTGCGAACAGCAAATCAAGAATAACAGGCAGCATTCCCGTTCAACACGAGTCGCACGCGCAGAAAAACCAGAATAGTAGTATTGAAATCCTATACGATTTGACAACGAGTCTCGAATTAAGTATTTATAATGGGTTACTACGTAATTTAGGTCAATGTTTGCTCAATTTTTCGATCAGGTTACGATGATCATTATCACGAGCGCCCTCCCGCGGCTACAATAATAAAATAAGGTAAACAAATATGCCTGCGTGTCTAGGTAAAAAAAAATTAACAAAAAATAACCGATTTCACTTAGTCTCCATCGTTCCAAAAGCAAATGCTCGAGCTGCTGTAAAAAATACTCAAATCACTATAGGTGTGCCTATAATAGTTGAAGAGTTCCCTCGATTTCTCCAAGATCCCGTCATCAGATCCTGAACTGGTTACAATGGGACCAACTGTGAAGTATACTCTTTCAAACAAAAAATAATTTTTCAAATCGGTCCAGCCGTCTTCGAATAATCGGTGAACATACCTATATAAAAAATAAAATAATAAAAAATCTCGACGAATTGATTTGATGACAAATGAAAGATTTCGAAGGAGGAGGTTTCCTTAGAAATCTTGAAGTCGGTTGAAAAAGCAATTGACAGATGACAAAATATTAGTAAAGAAATTCGTTTTCACTGAAACATAAGTAATTAACGAATATTTTTACTAGAAATAAATGAAAAGTCTGTATATAAGCTGATAATAAAACCATGGTGCGTGATTGCGAAGCAATGAACGTAAATTTGTTTGTTGACATTATTTTACTTTTTTATTGACCCCGAATATAGGTAAGTATACTAGTTCTCCAATTACTCGACTCAACTGCACACGATAAGCGATTTGAATAACATTCCAGAACGCTCCGTTATCTTATCTTCAACTTGGTACTGACTGAACTACTGAGCGTATCAATACCAAAATGATGTATGACAATACTAACGAACACGCACATTAGTAAACGTCATAGACCTTATCTCTTTACAATAAGGTTCTTTATTTATCAAGCTTCGACGGTACGAAATGCTGGTGCTTAAGCTCTTTAGATCATGACTGCAGAACTGCGCTCTGGTAAAAGTCAAAAGTCGATGCATTTGAATTTTATTTGAAACTGAAGAATTCGCTTCGCAGTACTTTGGAGATTTGAAACGTTATTTTATTGAGAGCTTTGCCTGAAGCAACAATCATTGAGTTAGGTAGTCTACATCTACAGCTGACAAGAAAAATGATAATGTGTCACTGTGAATGGTAATTAAGTACCTTTGAAAGTAAGGAATAGAATTTATAACTATTGTTTGTATATATGTAGTTATTTAGTTAATAAAAACCCGGTGGTTATAATGACATTTTTAAGGGTTTTCTCATACTGTTTCATTTTGCCAACTGTGTCATTTGGCATACAGTATTTTGTTCCGAATCTATAAGAATTTCAGGATTGTTATAATACAAACCTAACCTAACCTAATCTATATGGTTCTACACGATGATTATCAAACAAACCCTGAAAAGTTTACAGTTTCAGAAAAAATGCAGTATGCCAAATGATACAGTTGGCAGATGAAACAGTTTGGGAAACGTTATTCGGCGAAAAGGCAGGATCCCTTTTTTTAAGTAATATCAATTTTGCTTTAAAACAAATAATTTTAAACAAAAAATAACAGACTTATTTAGCCTCCACCTTTCCAACTGCAAATGCTCGAGCTGCTGTAAAAAATACTCAAATCACTATGGGTGTGCCTATAATAGTTGAAGAGTTCCCTCGATTTCTCCAGGATCCCATCATGAAATCCTGACCTAATGAAATCCACCAACTGTGGAGTATACTCTTTCAAACAAAAAAATTATTCTCCGAATCGGTCCAGCCGTCTTCGAATAATCGGTGAACATACATACAAAGATCCCGACAAATTAAGAACCTCCTACTTCGAAATCTCGTTTAATTAGGCATGGCAAAACTCCCTTTGCACCAATTGTGTTGCCCTCACATGACACATGGAGTGTAGAAATCCAAGACATCGAAATTATAATCTTGATACTTTTGTGAGGCGTAATGTCAAGCTCTGTACTGTAGAGTGTAGCGTACTATATCCATACATTCTGCGCGAAACTAAAAGCCCACTTTCAGACGGGGAGATCCCGGGGGTTCAGAATTATTGATAACGTTTCGTCGACATCTCTTAAATCCTTTACGGATTTAAACTTTTTGGCGTAACCAAGAGCGTTATGTGTTTAATTGGACAAAGTAAATCTCTCTCATTTCGAACTAAATACTTATGCGGAATACCTATTCTTGATCATTTTGATAGGTTTTAATTGCCCACTCTCCTTCTACCGTATACTTTACATACACAAATGCACTTTATTTTGCGTCTAGTATCTTTTCCGAGAATTGGCAGAGATCCCAACAAAGGCTAACTAATACATCCACCATTTGTCTTGTACACAATTTAACGCCTATAAATTCTTAAACCGAAAAGCCGCATTTAAGCGTTGTCGCCGAGTGGCATCAATAATTCCGGGCTCGAGGGACGGGACCGAGGTCCTCGGTTTTAGAACCGTCTGCTGCATACGTTATTTGTCAAACTAGAGATTTTCCCCCGAAACTACCAACATCAAGAAATGTTTCTAGATGTTTTTTTTACTTTTTTTAATGTTCCATTGTTTGAAAAGTTGAAGAGTTGATCGGCTTACCTACGAGGTTCCGTATTTAAATAATAAATAAATAAATAAATATTATGGGACAATCTCACACAAATCAACCTAGTCCCACGTAAGCTCAATAAGGCTTGTGTTGTGGGTACTACGCGACGATATATATAATAGATAGATATAGATAAATACTTAAATACATAGAAAACATCCATAACTCAGGAACAAATATCCGTGATGAACACACAAATAAATGCCCTGACCAGGATTCGAACCCGGGACCTCCGGCTTCATAGGCAGGGTCACTACCAACTAGGCTAGGAGGCCGTTATTTGTTCGGTATCTTAATCTTTCTCTAATATTTTCCATAATTTGTAATGTTGACAATTAATTACGTGTAAATTATGTTATTTACTAATATTTGATTATATCTAATTTCCTTATCCTATAAAATTTAACTTGCCATTCTAAGACAAAATAATTTGTAATATGCCATTCTTTAATACTTTTGATATCTTTTTTTTTTTTTTTTATACCACGACGGTGGCAAACAAGCATACGGCCCGCCTGGTGGTAAGCAATTACCGTAGCCTATGGACGCCTGCAACCCCAGAGGATTTACATGCGCGTTGCCTACCCTTTAGGAACCTATACACTCCTTTTTTGAAGAACCTCATACTGTAGCCCACTGGGAAAACCTCGGCAGGGAGTTCATTCCATATCTAGCTAATTGCTATAATAATTCTACTGACATATTGTATATAAATTGCTTGCTTGTTTGCCGCTTGCTCTATTTTACATTGCATGCCTATTATAAGGTAGAACATAAGGACACCTGTTTATAAGACCACCAATGTAAACACTATGTTCTAGCAATAAAAAAATTTCATTTCATTTCTAATCAGGTTTAGTATTTGCAAATAAGAAGTTAAAAGTACCTATATTTGCCGTATCTTAATATTTCTGAATTTTGTTTCAAAAAATCTTGATACTGGAAGGCATTAAGCATTGTCGCCGAGTGGCGTCAATAATTACGGGCCCGAGGGACGGGACCGGAGCCGGATACCGAGCTTTTAGCACCTTTTGGTGTATACATAGGCTGCTATTTATATATCCGGAAACCGGGATTACAATCTTCTTAAATAGCATATTTGACCTCCATGGTAAAATTTGAACTTTTTTAAGTACTGGCCGGTATATTTTTTCTTTCTTATTAACGCTCGTGTTTTGTTTTTGACGGGTTTTAAATGTCATCTCGCAGCAAGAATGGAACTCACTCGTGAAAATATTCGTGCTATGATTTATTATGATTTTCGGCGTGGTTTAACGCAACAACAGTGCATAGATCAACTAACTTCAACTTTTGGTGATGAAGCCCCATCTAAAACTACTGTGTATCACTGGTTTAGTGAGTTCAATCGTGGACGTAGTATGCTTACGGACGAAGTTAAGGCAGGTCGCCCGAAATCGGTCGTTGTACAACAAAATATCGAGGCTGTGCGAAAACTTATAATGGACGACCGACATGTTACGTACTGCGAGATAGAGGCGACTCTGGGTATTTCTATGACCAGCATTAATAGCATATTACATAATTATTTGGCTGTAAAAAAAATTTGTTCGCGTTGGATACCCCACAACTTAACAAAAGAGCAAAAAGATGCTCGCGTCGAATGGTGCAATAAAATGTTAAAAAAATATAACCGTGGTGACTCAAAAGCCGTTTATAACATCTATACAGGTGACGAATCCTGGATCTATGCATACGATCCCGAAACGAAGCAACAATCAACGGTATGGGTGTTTCAAAATGAGCCGAACCCTACGAAAGTTACTCGTGCAAAAAGTACATTGAAACAAATGGTGGCCTGCTTCTTCGGTATTAATGGCCATGTAGCTACAGTGCCACTAGAAAACCGTAGAACGGTTAATTCAGAGTGGTACACGACCATTTGCTTACCGGAAGTATTTGAACAAATTCGTAAAACTAACCAGCGACGAAGAATCATTCTTCATCATGACAATGCCAGCTGTCATACGTCACGCGAAACAACTCTATTTTTGGAGGGTCAAAATGTGGAATTAACGGGTCATCCGCCGTACAGCCCTGACTTGGCACCCAACGATTTTTATTTATTTCCAAATATAAAGAATAAATTACGCGGTCAACGATTTTCGACCGCTGAAGATGCTGTCGACGCATTCAAACAACACGTTATGGAGGTACCTCAGGCGGAGTGGCAAAAGTGCTTTAAAAATTGGTTCACGCGAATGCAAAAGTGCATAGATCATCAAGGGGAATACTTTGAAAAACAATAAAACCAGTTTCAGCCGTGCACGTTTGTTTGTTTTTTTGTTTCCGGATATATAAGTAGCAACCCTCGTAAGTATTGGGTATCCTACATTAAATTCAACAAACTCGATATTCTATGGTAAAACGGGAATATTAGTGTTTATTTGTCGAATTTAAAAGGACAGTTTATTGGTCGTTTTTATACTTTATCGTAGACGTCGACAATATTCTGTTACCGTTGACGATAAACGATGACGGTAAAAAACATATTTTCTTTCTCAAATTTTGCGTTAAGAGGAGTTTTGTCCAAAACGGGTAGCCTACCTAAAAAAGGTAGATTGGTTAGTGAGCGTACTACGATTATTAGTAATTAATAATGTTTGAATGCGAAAAGATGAGCCTGAGCCTGACTGAGAATGAGGGAGTCAAGGGACTCAAGCGCTGGCAGGATAAGACAAAAAATGTTGTCTTTTTTTTATGATTGACTTTATTAGATGATCGTTTCTCGTAATTAAAATTTTTCATTTTTAGCTTATTCGTTTTGGGCTTTCCTACAGCTCCAACACATTCTGTTCAGAGTCTTGATACTTGAAAGCATTTGAGTTGTCGCCAAACAGCATCAATAATTCTGAGCCCTCGGAGCAAGGCCGAAACCCCTGCTTTTAGATCCGTCTGGTGCATGTGTTAAAGTCAAACTAAAGATTTTTTACGACATTTTTGTGAAATCGTTTGCGGCGCATTACGTGTTTCATCCTTACCACAAGTGTGTAGCGACAGCAACTCGCGCGCGAGATACGCTATGCATCTCTTTCTACCTGTCTTAATTATTTATTAATTCGAAAGAGACAGACAGTGATTGTGCACGCTAGGGATTATCGCGACACATTCGTATTCGATACCTATTGTTAATAGTTACGTGCCGGCGTTATAGATGCAGGCCGAAATTTATAAATAAATGTTTTCTACGATAATTCTGGGTTGCTAATTGGCTATAATATGTAATCCCAAGTAAGTTACTACACATATAATTTAAATTTATATTTTTCAAAAGTTTATGATGTTAAATCGCATGGGACTTTTCCATGCAGAATTGAAGCGCTGATGGCTTATCTTGATTTATCTCTGCGTTAACATTTTTAGATACTTCGGTAAACATTCAAACACACATGTTTCACGTTTTCGGTTGTGGGCACAGCCGATTGGCGTAAATTATTCAGATCGATTTATTGTACGAGTTTGTTGATGGAAGGCTAGCAAAATAAATGTAAACGTGTTAAAATGTTACGAACAATTATATTTACTATGGGTTATACTGTAACAAAATGAGCAGAAAAAATACTTCCAGAATTATTTCATAACCTCGCAACGATTCTGTTATGTTTATCTATTTTGACAATCATTACATCTTTGTCACTCTCATTGTTTGAAAATTACAGTTTGTCTCTTTCTCACGCGGGTGACTGGAGCTCATTGGATCTCACGCTAGGCGGTGCGCTACTGGCGACAGTTGTTTGAATTCACTCATTTTAGGTGCTTCACTTTTGGAGCGTACATAACCCATCTGTCATTATTATATATCATAGGTTACGGAACTGTATCGTAACTGATGAAAAAGAACCCTAGCGTGAATGTGCAATAATCGTGACCAAGTGCGGGTAGTTCGGAAAACCCGCGCGGCTAGGAGATGCTGATACAATTCCTCTCCAGTCTGCCTGCGACCACGAGCGTTACGACACGCTCTAAACGTCAGGAAAATAATAAAAGTAAGACATCATCATCATATCAGCCGAAAGACGTCCACTGCTGAACATAGGCCTCCCCCAAAGAGTGCCACAATGACCGGTCCTGCGCCACCCGCATCCAGCAGACTCCCGTGACCTTTACCAGGTCATCAGTCCACCTTGTGGGGGATAAAAAAGTAAGTGTACGCGATTAAAACCCGTTTTTGTCAAAATAATGATGGAAAAGAATTGATAATCGGAAAAAACTTTTTTTAACCTTTAAAAACTTAAGGCCCAAACTACTAACTTAATGTAACTTTTCTGATAACTTTTAGAACGCCAAAGTAAAGGCCAAATATCGTATTTTTGATTCAAGACAGTAATTTGACAGTTCTCTCCATACAAAATGATTTATAATGTAGGGAAGAAGCAGTCAGATTAGTGTCTTGAATTAAAAATACGATATTATACCAGTTAAGTTATTGCCCCTCATTATTATCAAATCAACATTCTCATAGTAAACTCTACACACAAAATAAATGACAAATATAAAATCAGTGTCAATAGAAAAGTAAAATAATGTAAACAAACATATTTACCTTCGCAATAAAGCACTTTTTAAGAACAATCATGGTTTCATTGTCAAGTTATACACATAAACTTGTTATTTACATTCATTTTTAGTAAAAAATATCCGTTAATTACTTCAGTGAAAAAGGATTTCTTAAATAAAATTTTTGTCATGTGTCAAGTGCTTTTTTTTACTAGAAATTCAGCCATATTTGTTTACCTTATTTCACTTTTCTATTGACACTAACCTTACACATACTGCTAAAATCATAACAAGTCCTAAAAATACTTCAAAACTAACATCATTCATTACTGACGCTATACACAACGAAATACGCAAATGTATCTGACACAATCTTAGTTGTAGAGCTTACCACATCTACATTCTCTCCGTTGTGAAGGATATTATTACAAGCGACTGGACATACATCGATACCGATCGATGGAAGATATATTTCTTAGTAAAAGTCGGATGGAGAAGACGAAACTTCTGGCTAGTACTTATGGCCTTTTGTCTCCAAAGCTTTGTAAAAAAAACTTATGAAAGTTTCCCGAAAAGCCCTAAAATGTCTCGTGATCAGGCCGCCAATTACCTATAATGAACAAGTCGAAAGCGTTTGTACCAAAGTGGGTGAAGCGATTTAAGAAGACAAAGAACGTCGACTTAACTGAACATGAGAAAATAAGGCTTGAATGTACTGATTTAAACTTACACGATTTTCACTCATTATTTTGACAAAAACGGGACTTAAACGCGTACAGTTACTTTTAATATTTCCCTGACGTTTCGAGCGTGCCGTAACGCTCGTGGTCGCAGGCAGACTCAGGGAAATAATAAAAGTAAGTGTACGCGATTAAGTCCCGTTTTTGTCAAAATAATAAGGCTTGAATGTTTCATAAAAGGTCTGTTTACTTTTAGTAGTTTGTATGAAAATTCCATTTAGGTAAACGTCCTAGTGCCTGACACGCTAGTGTCCAATAGCGGACACCCTGCTATCACCTTTATTGCGAATGACTTTATTTTACAGATGACATGTACTGGGGACAGTAAAGAGCGCTCAGACGTTTACCAATATATTCTTAAAATTTTGCCGGTCACGCTCTTATCGTACATAGTGTATATCTCTTCCGTAGCTGGTAAAAATAGCTATTCGTTCTAGCTACATTAATACATTTTTATTTTACATTCACCAATCACCACTTTCTACTTCTTATTTTTCCCATTCACCCAGTACTTACTTTGCGTCTCTTAAAAGGTTGTCACTACAGAAACCATCTGCTTTTATTCCCCGCGTTTGAGGCGAAAGGCCCGCGGGCGCTCCATTAGCGATAAACACTTTGATTATGGACATCGCCTTTGTTATTTACTGTTTGAGGCCAAATCGTTTTTAAAAGGTCTTAAGTGACGTAGTTTTCGTAATATAATAGGTAATTTTAATGCCCATCACCTTTGTCATTTACTGTCTGCAACTTCTTTGTTTTTAAAAGGGCTTAATTGACGTAATTTTCTTGATAAAATAGGCCACTTACTCCTTTATGTTTACTATTAACGACCGACTTGCTTCACGATGAAAGCTTCATTTTAAAACGCGATATAAGTATTGTTTTGTATAGATCAGGACTTGTAACTAAAAAAAAGTAGATAATTTAAATAAATAATTTTAAACAAAAAAGAACCAACTTCACTAAGCATCCACCTTTCCAACACTAAATGCTCGATCTGCTGTAAAAAATACTCAAATCACCTTAGGTGTGCCTATAATAGTTGAAGAGTTCATCATCATCAGATCCTGACATGGTTACAATGGGACCAACTGTGAAGTATACGCTTTCAAACAAAAAAAAAATTTTCGAAATCGGTACAGCCGTCTTCCAATAGTCGGTGAACATACATTAATAAAAATTAGCAAAAACAAAGATACCGACGAATTGATAACCTCCTCCTTCGAAATCTTGAAGTCGGTTGATAAGGAAGCGGCGACACTTTAATTTATTTCTAAACTATGATATCTATTGTTTTATAAGTAGTAGCTAAATTTATCTTATCTTTCACACAACTAATCAAATAAGGCAATAGTTTTTTTTTTTAACAGAATTAACTATTCAATTTTGTCCCGCCTGTCATGTCATCACGAAATATTATCACGGATATTTATTTATTCTATATAATACAATAAATGTATTTAAAAGTTTCATATCATACACAATGCAGTTTAAATTGAGATTTATTTTAAATACAACATTGGCGCAGTCGATAGGATAGGACGGTCCTAAAGCCTAACAATTAATAAATGATATAATCAATACAGGCCCTCGTTTCATATCACGTTCATACGTTGAAAAACTAAATATACATCTGCTATTATGAATTTATAGTGGTGCAATAAAGAGTGTATTAAAAATTAAAACACTGCAGAGTATGATTTCATTCCTATTGCGCAATGTAAATAAACCAACCATAAGTCTGACCTCTAGGTCCGTAAGAACTACATATAATCGGAGGTCATTTAGTGGTTTGAAGCGAACGCGTGACAAGCGATAAAATATCATGGCAGGAAATATGACCGAAAGTTTAATCGCGATGACAACCGGCTACGGGCGGATTATACCGAAAATTGGGCTATAAAGTTTTGGCCAGAACCGCGATTGTTTTAAGTTTGTTCTGTTGGTATTAAACTGCTTTAACTAAAACCTTAACTGCGCTGGTAGTCCTGCGTACTACTTCAAATCTTGTTAATCTAGGCCGAGCGATTTCTTGGATTGAAAAAAAAGAGCGACCGAGAGTTACAATCAATATAAAATTAAATTGTTTTGATATGTTTTCTGGTAGAACTACGCATTATTATATTCCTTATAGGGACCGTGCGCGTTGGAGGGTCTGCCATTTGGTCTAAATCGAAAACTGAAACTACGCCACGCCAATAGACAGTGCTGCCTCCAATATTTGACTCACATGCCCTTGCACATTGTAGATGCTGCCATCTAGTTGACTAATTTGGTAACTTTAATATGTCATTTGCACATAGCGCTAAAACAGGGGCGTCCTGCCCTCTTCAGTTTACGCAAGTTTCCTATATTTGATGTATTACGACTGTTGGCAGTCATATTTCTTCTCGGATCAGAGGTGTACAATCGAGTACAAAAAAATATATCCATGTTTTCACCTTATTGCGTTGTAGTAAGGTCCAAAAGTGAATAAATCTTTTTGTAGTCGATTGTACTAGGGTCAGAGCCGGTGTAAGTAGTTTTATTTAATTTTACTAGTTCACTTGGCAATACTTGGCATATAAAATGACCCTTGTGACCTTGTGACCTTGTGACTAAATAAATCTTTGTTTTCACTATGTCTCTCTCCATTGTATCCGTTTTTCCCGATGCCCTTACCACATATGAGGGCTAATGAGGGAAGGGTTGGCACATCGCTTATCACCTTATGGGTGCGTTCGAGAATATGTGATTTTTTAAGTAATATGTACATTATTATCGGTTGTTAATAGGGTTTATTTCTAAATTATTTTTATGGCAGTTAACGTCTTATTAACAACCGACAATGCTGTGTACCTTTGATTGAGAACATCACATTTAATAGTTTCAGCTAGTGTTTATAACATTTCTCAAACCAGCACGGATATATGAAGCACGTTCTAAACCCTATTTTATTTTTTTAAGAGCGCATGACAGCTAACGTTTTTATCTAGATAGCTAAATGTTAAATTCAGGAAGGAGAACCTCTGTACATGTACTATTACATATTCTGTGTTAATATACATTTAACAATAGCAATAGAAAAGAACACGGTTGAATGAAGGAAACTTTCTGATTATATGTTCAAAACGCTTGTTTGAACTCCGTTCGGTAACAGACCTGTAATTATGTAGAATAAGCAACTATTACCCGAACAACCCTTCTTTCAATACGCGATTTGCCATCAAATATTCATAGGCAGGGTTGCCACTATGGTTACTTACTGTTTCTTTGAAATAACCGCAAATGGAAACCAGACGCAGGTTTTGAAGTTATATATCGATATCGCAATAAGTATTCAGTTAACTATTAATTAACATAGAGTAATTACTTTTTGAAATTTCTTCGAGCCGCAATGTATTGCGTATACACTAATTTGACACATCATCAATTGTGACGTTTAAGGGCAAAGTAATCATGTAGGTAGCGATACATTGCATGCTGAAATATTTTTATGAAAACAAAATCGTGTTTTAATAAAATTATGAAAGTATGTTTTTATACTACGCTTAGCATATGCGGTATATTATCGACTGTCTGAGATGTAGGTGTTATTTTTTATCAACCGACTTCAAGATTTCGAAGGAGGACGTTATCAATTCGTCGGGATCTTTGTTTTTGCTTTTTTTATGTATGTACTGAGTACACTGATTATTCGAACACGGCTGGACCGATTTGGACCGATTTGTCCATTGCAACCAGGTCAGGATCTGATGATGGGATCCTGGAGAAATCTAGAGAACTCTTCAACTATTATAGGCACACCAATAGTGATTTGAGTATCTTTTACAGCAGCTCGAGCATTTGCTTTTGGAAAGGTGGACGCTAAGTGAAGTCAGTTCTTTTTTGTTTAAAATTATCTTATGGTGAACACTTTGAACTTTGTTGTGAAAACTTTACGAAGTATACGCAGATCAGGTACAGGATCACAAATGGTCACATATTGCCACCAAGACCTACGGCTATTATATATTCTATGGCCAAGGGGAAAATAGGTCGCGACAACCCTGCCGATCGCTACTCAATATTGTACGAGTATGAGCCGTGTAATAAACTTATTGTCTTAGACGTGGGTCGGCCCCGACGTGGATTAAACTATTGGTCTAAGAGCTGGCCACGTCAGATATGACACAATAATGAGAGCAATGAAACTCATCTAGTAAGATTGCAATACTATCCTTATTGCTATATCCGGGCATCTGGCAGCTTTTAATGGGTGGATGTCAGAGTGACAGACTCGAAAATTTTTTGAATTGGAAAAAGGTAATACCAAAATAGGTAAAAACGGCCGAAGTTATCTTATTTATGGAGGACGGGGCCTATATTTTAACATTAGAACAAAAAACGGTACGTAATATTTCGGAAACAGAAACAGTAGGCGACAAACTATAAATTACATTCTACGTCGTTTTGGACTACTTTCCCCCATTAGAATCTTTTGGCAATGATATGATCTAATTATTTATATATTTTTTCATAATACTGCATCAAAACCAGAACTCTAGGTTTTGTATTCTTAAAGTGGTTTGCATTCTTTGACCTCCACCACTTTACAGCTGCCAGATGTCCGGAACTAGAAATAAGCATAGTATAGCAAACTAACGAGAGGGGTCTCGTCGCTCTCATTATTGTGTCATATCTGACGTGGCTAGCTCTACGTCTATATGAGCTATTAAGGATTCTGGGTATTTAGGCGAACTTGGCAGCGCTAGCTCACATATGACCTAATTCTCTGCTACGACGTGGTTATTACTAAATTTGAGGCATTTAATAACTTCATAATTTAAACGGCCTCCTAGCCAAGTCGGTAGTGATCTTGCCTATGAAGCAAGAGGTCCCGGGTTCGAATCCTGGTCAAGGCATTTATTTGTGTGTTTATCACAGATACTTATTTGTTCTTGAGTTATGGATGTTGTCTATGTATTTAAGACATTTAAGTATTTTCTATATCTATCTATTATATATATCGTAGTCTAGTACCCACAACACAAGCCTTATTGAGCTTGCTGTAAGACTAGGTCGATTTGTGTAAGATTGTTCAACAATATTTATATTTATTATAAATTTATTTATAATTTAAGTTAGCAATTAGTAATTTATGATGTAATTTTGAAAATTGCTAGTAACATCGAAACAAATTAAAAACAACCTGTTTAGTTATACAAATAGAACACTCACATCAAGTGACTTCGTATAAAAAAACGGCCAAGTGCGAGTCGGACTCGCGCACCGAGGGTTCCGTACAAACCTTTACAACTTAAGGGTATTATAGACCTGAGTATTTGATATGAATTTCAATTTAATACCTCTATGCGTTTACGAGGAAAAAGGTAGTAAGTAAAAAATTTAAAAAAATATTTTTTGTATGATTTTACTAAAAATGTCTATTTTTCGTAATTTTTCCTTTGTCTGTGCTATATGAAGTTTCTTCGTGCCAAGTTTCAAGTTTCTGAGTTTATGGGAAGTACCCTTTAGGTTTTGAGTTTCTTGCGAGTACTCAGTTTCAAAATATGCGACTTAAATTGCTATTCCTTTTGATTGCGTTGACATAAAAGTTTGGTTTTGCTACATATGAAAGGTCCTATAGCCCTGAGTATTTGACATGAATTTCAATTTAATACCTCCACGCGTTTACGAAGAAAAAGGTAGTAAGTTTAAAATTTAAAAAAATATTTTTTTGTACGATTTTACTAAAAATGTCTACTTTTTGTAATTTTTCCATTGTCTATGCTATATGACGTTGCTTCGTGCCAAATTTCAAGTTTCTGAGTCCACGGGAAGTACCCCGTAGGTTTTGCGAGTGCCGAAAAACTCTAAAATTTGCAACATAAACGACTCTATCTTTTGATTGCGTTGGCTTTTAAGTTTGATTTTTTCACAGCTCCAAGGGACAATAGACCTGAGTATTTGATATAAATTTCAGCTTGATACCTCCACACGT
This sequence comes from Pammene aurita, assembly GCA_947086415.1. NCBI lineage: Eukaryota > Metazoa > Arthropoda > Insecta > Lepidoptera > Tortricidae > Pammene > Pammene aurita. Next base: position 4,045,490 of record OX352299.1, on the reverse strand, counting down.
TCCTGAGAAAAGTGGTCTTGACAGACAGACAGACAGACAGACGGACGGACAACAAAGTGATCCTATAAGGGTTCCGTTTTTTCCATTCGAGGTACGGAACCCTAAAAATATCACACCAGTTTATAATTCTATAAGGAAAAAATTTCAAAATCTTAAAATACCTGACAAGTTAAAGCCAATAGACCCGGAAGCTCAGAATAAAATAGTTCTTCGTCAATCGAAAAAATAGGTTCCCACTATAGTTAAGTGAAAAAAAAACGGTTTTACCTTCTAAATTCTACCTTACCCATTACGTTTCATGCACGTTACTACATTTCATATAATCCTTATCAAGTAAAATAGTTATATCTAGACACACGGCAGTGTGTCCGCCAAGTTCGAGCAAAAAAAAGCGACACACCGGCCGTGGGTTATATTACACGAACCATTTCGGGCCAATTTCGACCACCCTATAACTCAAAACATATTTTATCTACGCATATGAAATTTCGAGTGTCTGTTGACATCCCCTTAATTGTCTAGAATACAAAATTTCATTATTCTACCTATAGCAGTTCTTGAGATATTGACGTCAGAAAATCGCTATTTTTACTATACACTCACTCACTGACTCACTCACTGACTCATCAAAAACCTAGACCACTTCCAATGGTCGTACTGACTTAAAATTTGGCATGGAGATAGGTCTTAAGGTCAAAGTAAAGGGAAAAATCGGAAAACGGCCAAGTGTGAGTCAGTTTTAAAAATAGCGAAGGTGTAACTTTGTTCTACTATGAAGTCATGATGAACTAAATGGGTATATCTTCCAATGGTCGTACCGAACTGAAATTTGGCTGGAAGGTTTGTCTTCAGGTCGAAATAAAGTAAAAATCTGAAAACGGCCAAGTGTGAGTCAGTTTCGAAAACAACGAATGTGTAATTTTGTTCCACTATAAGTAGGTATGGAGTGGAAATGAGATAAGACTTATTTAAATTTAGATACATACCAATTTAAGACAATACATGTTTGTCTTAAAGACAAGAACAATAAAATTGTTCACCACTCTGTGTGTGTCTGTTGCGGGAACCGAACCCACGATTTACGAAGTGCAAAGCAGGTCACTAGGTACCAGTGTTGGCCGATAATTTCAATTAGAATTGAAAATTGATCAATAAGATTGAAGATTAATTTCGTAACTAATCAATTACACTAACATCAATTTTTACTAACGTTAGTTCGCATTGATTTTGTGACGTCGTCAATTACACTAACCGTCAATTAGAATTAACCTATTAGTTACACTAACGTCTCGAAAATTTAATAAGAATTTCAGTTAATTAGATTAACGTTAGTGTAACTAAATTAATCCTGTCTTACACTAATAATTAATTTTAAAACTGCATCTCGGGTTCGGAAGTCGGGACCAATATCACAAGATGGAGCTCATGCTGGACCCTAGGGCTACCTACTGGATCTCTGGTTTGGCGCATCATAGACTCACGCTGTTTGGGCTCATTCGACTTGTACTGATGAGCAGATGGTACCGGTATCAAAATCTGGAGCTCATGCTGGACCCTGGGGATCCCTAATGGATCTCGGGTTTGGCGCATCATAGACTCATGCTGTTTGGGCTCATTCGACTTGTACTGATGAGCAGATGGTACCGGTATCAAAATCTGGAGCTCATGCTGGATCCTGGGGATCCCTACTGGATCTCGGGTTTGGCGCATCATAGACTCTTGCTGTTTGGGCTCATTCGACTTGTACAGATGAGCAGATAGTACCGGTATCAAAATCTGGAGCTCATGCTGGACCCTGGGGATCCCTACTGGATCTCGGGTTCGGCGCATCATAGACTCATGCTGTTTGGGCTCATTCGACTTGTACTGATGAGCAGATGGTACCGGTATCAAAATCTGGAGCTTCTTTTTACTTTTACTTTCTTCGTGTTAAAATCAAAGTCAAAGTCAAAGTCAAATTCAAAGTCAAAGTCAAAGTGAAAGTCAAAGTGAAAGTCAAAGTGAAAGTCAAAGTGAAAGTCAAAGTGAAAGTCAAAGTTAAAGTCAAAGTCAAAGTCAAAGTGAAAGTCAAAGTCAAAGTGAAAGTCAAAGGTAAAAGTCAAAGTGAGTCAAAGTGAAAGTCAAAGTCAAAGTGAAAGTCAAAGTCAAAGTCAAAGTGAAAGTCAAAGTGAAAGTCAAAGTGAAAGTCAAAGTGAAAGTCAAAGTGAATGTCAAAGTGAAAGTGTAAGTCAAAGTGGAAGTGAAAGTCAAGGTCAAGGTAAAAGTAAAAGTAAAAGTAAAAGTAATCAAAACCTCGTAGCTTAACCTAAATTCGCGTTTAGTTAGGTAAATTATTAATGTCAATTACCAATTCAATCTACACTAAAAATTAAATTAATGTTAAAATTTTTGAGAAAGACTAAAAATTAAATATCTTCAATTATTAGTTATTCGCAAAGGATTAACACGTTAGTTACATGAAATAAAACAATTAAAAACCGATTTTATCGCGTGTATTGAGTTTAAATTACATCCCGACGTTGACCACGAACGCTGTAAAGTGTTTGAAACGTCGGGATGTAATTTAAACTCAATACACGCGATAAAATCCGTTTTTAATTGTTTTATTTCATGAATAACTATCGCGGCAACCGAAGACAATATTACGTTAGTTACAATTAATTTCAATTCTAATTGAAATCAATTTGCACTAAACTATTAGTGTTCAATTTTAACTAACGTGTTTCAATCTTCAATTTTTAATTTTCAATCACACTAACGTTCGGCCAACACTGCTAGGTACACTAGGTGCGCTAAATCAGTCAAACAAAAATGAAAAGACTATTTTTTCTCGCATAGTCTAAATAATTTCTAATTTTACAACTAATAAAATCGCAGATTCAAGAACATATACTCTAAGATGGAATTATATATACTACTGCCCATCTCACCCTCCGATACGCCACGGGATGAGATGGGATGGTCCACTTCTAGGGCTACATAATAGGCCACCAATTATAATACCTACTGGTAGGTAGGTATTACCAAGTTATTAATTATCTATGTAGGTAGCGTACTTACAAACAGTATAAAGTACGTTATTGATGTATGTAATTATATGTAAGTAGGTACATTTTATAGGTGTAGGGAACCAGTTTATTTGTAAAAATCACCTATAAATAAATAGTAAAATAGGATTTATCATAGATTATAGGTACTCGCGATACCCGATCGATCCCGAAATCCCGATATATGTATGTATAGTGATACTAGATAAAAATTCCGTTCCCCGCCTCGCGCACCCTCCGTCGCTGCCTACACTCGTCCGCCGCGCTCGCGCCGTCCGTGATAAAAAAATAATAAAGAACCTACACCTAACAAAAATAAAAGAAATCCCATCAAAAACATAAATGTGAAAGGCTGCCAAGTTCGATACTATGGGAATGCTTCGCCTATAAAAGAAGTGAGATCTGAATAAGTACCAAGTTCCATAAAAATACCTGAAATCATAAATAGTTATAGGAATGCACACTTGATTTCCAGCAGTTTTTAAGGTACATTTTGAATAAGTATCGCGTTACATAGAAATACCTAAAATTATAATAGTCAGAGAAACGCACACCGGTTTTTTTAGCAGTTTCCTGATAACATTTATTATTTTCAGTACTTTTTAATGATGTAACTTGGCAAGTTTTAATAGAAAATTATATACTTGACACATTGCAGTCCAAAGGTGTCGATTCATTGCATTGAAAAGGTGTGTGGTGTGTGAAAACTTGCCAAGTAACATCATTAAAAAGTACTGAAAATAATAAATGTTATCAGGAAACTGCTAAAAAAACCGGTGTGCGTTTCTCTGACTATTATAATTTTAGGTATTTCTATGTAACGTGATACTTATTCAAAATGTACCTTAAAAACTGCTGGAAATCAAGTGTGCATTCCTATAACTATTTATGATTTGAGGTATTTTTATGGAACTTGGTACTTATTCAGATCTCACTTCTTTTATAGGCGAAGCATTCCCATAGTATCGAACTTGGCAGCCTTTCACATTTATGTTTTTGATGGGTTTTACTTACACAGTAAAGACAGGGTCTTAATTTAACCATAGAGAACGGGACAACTTCTTTATCAGTATGTGTACGACACTTGTATGAAACTTGCCCGATACTGTCCCCTTAATAAACTATTCCGTAACAAAACTTCAAAGATCCCGTCCGATCCTTACCATCCACCCAATCGTTTATATTTCTATCGCTTATGTGAAAACTAGTGTAACTATGTCCTCTGAAGCCATAAAGGTTAAGTGTAATCAGAGTTCAGGCAAACCTGGTAGCTGGAAAACTGAGAAGTTTGCACACACGGTAAATTATGCACGGACTTAAAACTTTCAGGGTTCGCGAGTCGAGAATTCTAATAACTGGCCGGTAACATTACGTCATTTTCTTTATTTTATTAAGCTAACTTGGGATCGTGATTTTAAGTTACACAGCCCCCAGCCACAGATTATATAGTAGTTCTTACGAACAGATATGAATCACTCATAGAAAAAGCAACTACCTACGGTTTACGTACCTACGCAATAATACAATGGAGCGACCTTCAACGCGCGGCACCCCGCACCTCCCGCGCACCCGCACAATCGCTAGGGTCGCCTAGCCTATGTTTGGAAATGTTTTATAGTTAAGGAAATAGGTATTTTGCATTGATTCAGTGTTTAAGTGGTTCGCATGGTGCATAACAATTATAGTTACATGAGTAATATTGATTGATATTTTGTTGCCGCGATGAGAGTATGATTAATCTTGACAGATTTGCCAAACACTGTCAAAATTAATATGGATTGACAGCTATATCAATCTTATTCTAATCGCCTTTTAGCAATATCATCATAGTTATTTGAGAGATTAATAAAGATAACATGTCTATTATTATTATAACATAAAGTGAATCCTCCTTTTTTGTAAAGCGTCGGCAACGCGCATGTGACTCCTTTGGAGTTGCAGGCGACCATAGGTTACGGTAGCTGCTTACCATCAGGCGGGCCGTATGCTTGTTTGCCACCAACGTGGTATAAAAAAAAGTTTGTACCATCCCCATCCGCGGAAAACGATAAGTTTTTATTAGCTTTGCTATTTTTACATCCAACCACATCGCAATAAATTTTTTTTTTCGTGATGACATTGTTCCGAGTTCCGAGTAGCGTCGCGCGCGGTACGAAGTGCGTTCAGTGAGCGCGTTGGTAGCCCACTGACTTTAGCTGCCTCGAGGAAGGCACAAAACGTAGGTATATAACTCGCTCGCGCGGGCATGATTCATAGGCCTGCCCCAGCCGAGAAGAGTGTCGCCGAAAGTGTTGACGGAACAATATTGGAGACAGTAGTTTGGTAGCACGTTATTTAACAATTGATTAATGCGTTTAAAGACAGCATATTATCGATTCTGTGAACAGTGTTAACATACAAGAACGATTCAGCAGAAACTGGGGAGACATTTTCTTAAAGAAGGAAGAGACACAATCTTAGGTGATTACTAAATTTAACAGATTAAATAATTATGACTAGTAGGTAGACTTTTTCGTATTAACTTAGATATAAATCGTACTTAATTCAACTGTAATTCTTGGAGATCTAGTTAATGCACAAGGCATTCAAGACATCTACACAGTATTTTAAATACTTTTAACCTCCTGAGACCCAGAAGCAGTTGTTTTCATTTTCGAAATGGAGCCCTCAGATACTCAGAAAAAGTTCAAAAGAGATTGTGGAATAATGTATACAATATTTTGTACGTGGGCTTATTTAGGCTAAAACACGCAATAAGAAGGACGAAGGCTTGATCGTAAAAAGCGTTGAAGCATGTAGAAATAAAAGAATGAATGATGTAATGAAAACATAAAACGAAACATGAAAACACCGATTGTAGGAGCATTCCACCGAAGAGTTGCTTGCAAAGATTGCAAACACTTATGTTCTAAAAATGTTAAGTAGATACTTGCAGGTGACCTAAACTAAAACAGTTGTTTTATTAACCCCTTCGGTAATGCTTAATAAACATGAGGACGTGGCACATCCAGAATACAGAACTGTCTTTCTTAACACGTTTCTTAATTGTCTCTATGACGTTCTGAACGAGCTTTTTGCAATAAAAAAAAACCGGCCAAGAGCGTGTCGGGCCACGCTCAGTGTAGGGTTCCGTAGTTTTCCGTCCGTCACAGTAAGTGTCCCCACTTAAGAGTTAAAATAACACCGCCATGTAGGATATGATATGAGCGTTCCACGTACAGCGACATCTATCGGCAAATTAGGTAAACTATTGCGCGCGAGTTTAAAGTATGGAAGATGATTTTTATGGGATAATTCTTTATTGCGTGAACCGATTTTCACCTTTTTTACTTTATTTGAAAGCACGTCATTTCATTGTGATTTTATAGAAATTACAGGTACAATAAACACCTGCTTATACGGTTAAATTACAAACTTAGTTCAGAAATTATTTTGTAATTTTTTTTCAAAAACTATTCAACCTATCAAGTTCAAAATAATTTTCCTAGAAAGTTTTTATAAAGTTCTATTTTTGAGATTTTTTTCATATTTTTAAAACTTCTGGTTCAAAAGTTAGAGGGGGGGACACATTTTTTTTTACTTCTGGAGCGATCATTTCCGAAAATAAACCCCTATTCATTTTTAAATACCTATCCAACAATATATCACACGCTAGGGTTGAAACGAAAAAAAAAATCACTCCCCACTTTACGTATAGGGGAGGTACCCTAATAAAACATTTTTTTCCACTTTTTATTTTACCACTTTGTCGGTGTGATTGATATACATATTAGTACCAAATTTCAGCTTTCTAGTGCTAACAGTCACTGAGATTATCCGCGGACGGACGGACAGGCGGGCAGACATGGCGAAACTATAAGGGTTCCTAGTTGACTACGGCACCCTAAAAAAACAGCGTGGAGATGATATCTGCTGAACAGCAGTGTTCAGTGGATGGGACTGGCGCGAGACCGAGGAGAGTGGCGTATTACAGAAGAGGCCTCATACTCAGCAGTGGGTGGATACAGGCACAATAGATAGATAGATAGATTGATCAAAATTAACGCAGAACCCGTTTCTTAACACATATTTCGTACTTGAACTACGTTTCCGACGAGCTTCTTTTGCAAACTCCTTAAGTTTACTTAAAGTTTGCGAGACGTGGGAGAAACAGCACGTGCGTTCACAATTACTTGTCTATGTTGCATTCATGGCATTAAATATTTTAGTCGTGTGCTAGTCGGAAGCTGTACTATTTAGAACTAAGAGCTTAAATGTTGCACCTACATATTTGAAAGTATAAAATAGTATGTTTTACTTTGTACATATGTCTTACGTTATAGAAAACACATGGCAAGCCTTAGTTTTGATTGTATAATATCGTGGAAATAATTTAGTATTTCTTTCTTAGACGTTTTATAGGGCCCCAACAATTTTGTTCACAGGGACAAAATTATAGAAGGCCTATAAAATGTTTAAATAGTAAACTTCTAGTTTCAAAATAATAAATACACGTGTGGGTTGGTTTATCGCTATAGATATACGCCAGCCTAGGAATGACGTACTACGAATTAGAAAGAGCCAATCTCCGATTAGGTATCTTGCTATGGATATACATATTGTATCGTCCGCGGAACGCCTGTTTAATTAGCAGAAAATAAAAGCACGTATATTTTGGAAAACAAACTAGTTAAACTGAACATAAAACATTGAGTGACTACAATAACTTAGTAACTACAAAACATAATTACGCACCAACTAATAAACGGAATAACTTTAAAACCCAATTTAATAGCACATTATAATTCAGCCCACGAAATTGAAACGTCACGGACGTATAATTATACATAAATAATGAACAGACAGACACCTCGTAGGATTATTAATAAGACTATTATTGTGGTGTATTAATTTGTCTGTGGCCTCAAAAGGTTTAATAACGGGGTCTGGTTGACAATTAGGAATACAATTAGTGCCACCTTAGCGTATTTTTTATTGATTTTTTGACCAAATCATGTACCTACCTAATTTAATTTTTCAATTTTAATATCATCGACATTGTTTCGTTACATTCTGAATAAATTCCTGCATGTTAGTGATTCGTAAATAATGTAGTTTGTAATTATTATTGTATCTTGATTTTGAGCCGACTGAATACTGTATCTTGAACTATTCTATAAGACCTAATTGTACTCGTACGTATTCATGAAAATAAATATTTATATTATTTCTATTCTATTCTTTGTTGGGTTGGTTTTTTATAAGATTTATTTTGTTAATTAGAGGGTTTAATGTTTTTTTTAAATAAAATTATCAATTCAATGTAGGTACACTGCTTATACTTCGTTTTTTCTTCAGATTAAGAAATATCGTGCGATTGTCGTAGTGCGATTTTTGGGAAAACTATTTTAAAATCCGCTATTTTGCATCTTATTGGCTTAAGAGTTATCACACTTATCACTAATAATGAAAAAATGTAGTCACAAAAAAATCCTGATAGGGCTGAAAAAAATGAAGAAACATTATCATAATCTGAAATTCCGTACAAGCCGTTTGATATGAATTTCAATTTAATACCTTTGCGCATTCATGAGAAAAGGGGTAGTAAGTTTAAAATTATTAAAAATATTTTTATTATGTAATGTAACTAAAAATTTACGGTTTTCGCAATTTTTCCTTTATCTGTGCTATAAGACGTTGCTTCGTACCAAATTTCAAGATTCTGAGTTCACGGGAAGTACCCTGTACCCTTGCGAGTTTCGAAAATTTGCGGAAATTGTATCGTTTGGTTGCGTTGGCTCAGAAGTTTGGTTTATTTTACAGCTCCAAGGGACAGTAGACCTGAGTATTTGATATAAATTTCAGCTTGATACCTCCACGCGTTCTTGAGAAAAAGGGTCTTGACAGACGGACGGACGGACAACAAAGTGATCCTATAAGGGTTCCGTTTTTTCCTTTCGAGGTACGGAACCCTAAAAACGAGGTACTTATAGGTATTTAACCAGTGATTTACTAATATGTGGCCGAATATTATATGGCTAATTATCACTTTCCAAACTATTTTTCCCATAGTTTCAGCCAGTTCGATATTCTGCAAGTTTGGACATGTAAAAGTGACGATGTCAAAATGTTTTTCATCGTAATATAGTACATTTTACTATATGTATAAGGCCCCATTTCTTGAGGGTTTTTCGAACTAGTGGAAGGTCACATTTTTTGGGCATCCTTATGTCACTACGGTCTACCAAGAAAAATGAGCGTCATAGTAGCTTAAAGATCGTTGCCGAAATAAGAAAGAAGGAGGTGCCGCCATCGTTTGCAGACGCGCTCCGAGCGCACCAGCATGACCGGCAGGACGTAGTCCAGGATCGCGCGCGCGCTCAGATCCACTCCCAGCACGTCCAGGATACCTTTTAAACGTAATCTGGACCTGGTGACTCTAGAGCTTTGCATAGCTGTTCTGTATACTGGTTGCATGTGGTTCGGAGTCCAATTTCGTTGAAATAATACAAGGAAGCTGGAATAAAATATATCCCATCAAAAACATAAATGTGAAAGGCTGCCAAGTTCGATACTATGGGAATGCTTCGCCTATAAAAGAAGTGAGATCTGAATAAGTACCAAGTTCCATAAAAATACCTCAAATCATAAATAGTTATAGGAATGCACACTTGATTTCCAGCAGTTTTTAAGGTACATTTTGAATAAGTATCACGTTACATAGAAATACCTAAAATTATAATAGTCAGAGAAACGCACACCGGTTTTTTTAGCAGTTTCCTGATAACATTTATTATTTTCAGTACTTTTTAATGATGTTACTTGGCAAGTTTTCACACACCACACACCTTTTCAATGCAATGAATACCTTTGGACTGCAATGTGTCAAGTATATAATTTTCTATTAAAACTTGCCAAGTTACATCATTAAAAAGTACTGAAAATAATAAATGTTATCAGGAAACTGCTAAAAAAACCGGTGTGCGTTTCTCTGACTATTATAATTTTAGGTATTTCTATGTAACGTGATACTTATTCAAAATGTACCTTAAAAACTGCTGGCAATCAAGTGTGCATTCCTATAACTATTTATGATTTGAGGTATTTTTATGGAACTTGGTACTTATTCAGATCTCACTTCTTTTATAGGCGAAGCATTCCCATAGTATCGAACTTGGCAGCCTTTCACATTTATGTTTTTGATGGGATTTCATTTATTTTTGTTAGGTGTAGGTTCTTTATTATTTTTTTATCACTTGTGCTTTAGGAAATGTCTCGCGTATGACGCGCGGCTGCCGAACGCTTTGGTTCGTCGACTCCCCGCCTCCCGCGCGTACGCATCCCCCCGGCGGCATGAGCGGGCGAACGGATGGCATGAGCTGGCGGACGGCGCGAGCGCGGCGGACGAGTGTAGGCAGCGCCGGAGGGTGCGCGAGGCGGGGAACGGAATTTTTATCTAGTATCCCTATACATACATATATCGGGCTTTCGGGATCGATCGGGCAGCGCGAGTACCTATAATCTATGATAAATCCTATTTTACTATTTATTACTAATAAGGTGATTTTTACAAATAAACTGGCTCCCTACACCTATAAAATGTACTTACTTACATATAATTACATACATCAATAACGTACTTTATTCTGTTTGTAAGTACGCTACCTACATAGATTATTAATAACTTGGTAATACCTACCTACCAGTAGGTATTATAATTGGTGGCCTATTATGTAGCCCTAGAAGTGCACCATCCCATCTCATCCCGTGGCGTATCGGAGGGTGAGATGGGCAGTAGTATATATAATTCCATCTTAGAGTATATATGATTTCCATGTTCTTGAATCTGCGATTTTATTAGTTGTAAAATTAGAAATTATTTAGACTATGCGAGAATATCATTTTTGTCTTTTCATTTTTGTTTGACTGATTTAGCGCACCTAGTGTAGTGACCTGCTTTGCACTTCGTAAATCGTGGGTTCGGTTGCCGCAACAGACACACACAGAGTGGTGAACAATTTTATTGTTCTTGTCTTTAAGACAAACATGTATTGTCTTAAATTGGTATGTATCTAAATTTAAATAAGTCTTATCTCATTTCCACTCCATACCTACTTATAGTAGAACAAAATTACACATTCGTTGTTTTCGAAACTGACTCACACATGGCCGTTTTCAGATTTTTACTTTATTTCGACCTAAAGACAAACCTTCGAGGCAAATTTCAGGTCGGTACGACCATTGGAAGATAGACCCATTTAGTTCATTATGACTTCATAGTAGAACAAAGTTACACCTTCGCTATTTTTAAAACTGACTCACACTTGGCCGTTTTCAGATTTTTCCCTTTACCTTAAGACCTATCTCCATGCCAAATTTCAAGTCAGTACGACCATTGGAAGTGGTCTAGGTTTTTGATGAGTCAGTGAGTCAGTGAGTGTATAGTAAAAATAGCGATTTTCTGACGTCAATATCTCAAGAACTGCTATAGGTAGAATAATGAAATTTTGTATTCTAGACAATTAAGGGGATTTCAACAGACACTCGAAATTTCATATGCGTAGATAAAATATGTTTTGACCCGGTCGAAATTGGCCCGAAATGGTTCGTGTAATATAACCCACGGCCGGTGTGTCGCTTTTTTTTGCTCGAACTTGGCGGACACACTGCCGTGTGTCTAGATAAAAAACCGGCCAAGTGCGAGTCGGACTCGCGCACGAAGGGTTCCGTACCATTATGTATAAAAACGGCAAAAAAAAAATCTGTTGTATGGGAGCCCCCTTAAATATTTATTTTATTATAGTATGTTCAAATCAAATCATCAAATACAAACACTGAAAACATTGAAAAAATAATCAACCCAGCAGGATTTGAACCTCGCATCGATACGCCTTACCGGGGCTCGATCGCTTTACCAATTAAGCTATGGGTTCAGTTACTGAGTTGACGTAATTCTCAATGCCTTCAATCATCTTTTTGCATTTATTTTTACATCGACTTTATAGCAGCCGTAAGCGACATCTAGGTGCTAACTACTAGAGTTAGATACCTTTCCCGTCGACCCTTTTACAAGTGTCACAACGGAAATAATAGATGGCGCTGCTATCAACTCATAATTATTTTACATGTTTTTTTTTTTTTAAAGTGGGGCATTCCACTCATACAATAGTATGTTATTCAATCAAATACAAACACTGAAAACATTGAAAAAATAATCAACCCAGCAGGATTTGAACCTCGCATCGATACGCCTTACCGGGGCTCGATCGCTTTACCAATTAAGCTATGGGTTCAGTTACTGAGTTGACGTAATTCTCAATGCCTTCAATCATCTTTTTGTTTGTATTTGATTGAATAACATACTATTGTATGAGTGGAATGCCCCACTTTAAAAAAAAAAAAAAACAACATGTAAAATAATTATTGTAGCGCGGGGAGGCGAGGGACGAAGACGAAAAGCCGTGGATCGGTAAACACAGTTTAATACGGGACGAGATATACATGGAACTAACTTGACTTAGACCTAGGCTTTCCAGTGCTTACTAGCCGCGTAAGACCTATCTAGGTAGACGCTTACGTTTCTAGCAAGACCGCGCTAAGAGTGACGACACTAAAATGCTCAATCAAAGGTTGGGTCATATAGCGTGCGTACTCATATAGCTCCTGCGAATCTCAAACAAACCTCGGACAGTCCCCGAGGGTCATGTTTCTACGATGAACTACCGTTGGCGCGTTCTATCTCGATCGCGGCGCCATCTTTTGGCGACCGGTGAAACCACTATCCGCGGTGTAGTTAGTATATCTGTACATCGATCCAGCGGTTGCGCTTGCACCGTGCGCGCCTTGCGCGCGCAGCTATTAGCCGCTAGATGTCTCGACTAGTTGTGGTGTTACAACTCTCCCCCTCTGTCCACGAAGTCGACCCGACGAGTGAGACAGGAGTGGTTGAAATAAATTGGTTGAGGTGAGTGTAGGGTATTCTCACCCTCCCCCTCGACTAGAGGTACATTGACTAGAATAATTTGTGAAGAAGTTGACGCAGAAGATTATGGGTAGAGTGTGTAGTCAACACTATCGAGCTCACACTCTTTATCATTATCCTGGAGACTGCTTCTCGGCAGCTGAGAAAACAGCATGCACTTGCTTCTGACGAAAGAGACTATGAGAAGAGCGTGTAGTCAACAAAATCGAGCTAACACTCTTAAACGCAAACGCGTTGCAATATTTGGCCACGTGGTCACGTCGTTCTTGACACATAGCCGCCAAACTCCAGCTTCACCTTTCAACAGCAAAGAAAGTTCGATTAGGGCTGTCACGTCATATTCGACAAAGCTCTCTTCATAGAGCGACACAACAGGCAACCTCTCCAGGAGCCGTGAGAATTGCTCTGGTGACAACATCTTTGTTGGTTTCCTTCTGAAGGTTGTAACTCGTCCTGAGCGCGTAACCAGAAAAGATGGACTTTTAATCTTCGATGACTCGCCCCTTCCGGTCATGAAAGTTGTAGGTCGGTCGTCTAGCGTAGCGTCTGTGACGTCACGTTTCGTAGCACCACGATGACGTAACGGATCCCGTAGCACCACGATGACGTCACGCGTAGACGGGCCTCACAGAGAGCGCCACTGTAGAGCGGGGAGGCGGGGGACGAAGACGAAAAGCCGTGGATCGGTAAACACAGTTTAATACGGGACGAGATATACATGGAGCTAACTTGACTTAGACCTAGGCTTTCCAGTGCTTACTAGCCGCGTAAGACCTATCTAGGTAGACGCTTACGTTTCTAGCAAGACCGCGCTAAGAGTGACGACACTAAAACGCTCAATCAAAGGTTGGGTCATATAGCGTGCGTACTCATATAGCTCCTGCGAATCTCAAACAAACCTCGGACAGTCCCCGAGGGTCATGTTTCTACGATGAACTACCGTTGGCGCGTTCTATCTCGATCGCGGCGCCATCTTTTGGCGACCGGTGAAACCACTATCCGCGGTGTAGTTAGTATATCTGTACATCGATCCAGCGGTTGCGCTTGCACCGTGCGCGCCTTGCGCGCGCAGCTATTAGCCGCTAGATGTCTCGACTAGTTGTGGTGTTACATTATATTTATTTTATTGTTTTTTAGTATTTGTTTTTATAGCGGCAACAGAAATACATCATCTGTGAAAATGTCAACTGTTTAACTATCACGGTTCATGAGATACAGTCTAGTGATAGACGGACAGACAGACGGACAGCGGAATCTTAGTAATAGGGTCCCGTTTTTACCCTTTGGGTACGGAACTCTAAAAACAGATAGGTACGCTAATACGCAAGGAATCCGTACACATATTTCTCGCTCCATACGTCACGTCACGGGTGCCTGACTCGAGTTTTCCACCCGATTACCTCTTGTCTTTGCTCGGCTGATCCCGCTTTGATGCTACACTTATTGCTGGATTCCGGTTCGAATGGAAATCGCGGGAGATTCGATTAAGTTATGTGAAGTCACTTTGAAGCGTTTGTAAATTGATTTGCGATATCAGTGTACACGTGTATTGAATTATTACATTTTACTTCATAAACGAAACCCATTATGTGTGCCTAGTGGAATGTGTATCACAAGATGGTAAACGATGAAACTATAGTAGTTTTCGATACAAGTGCGAGAAGTATGTCATTGCGCACGAGTGAAAATGACACTTCCGCACGTGTGTCGAACAACGTTTTTTAATACAATTGCGAAAAAACTACTATGAAATAAAATTACATTTATATTCTGTCAGTGGACGAAAGACAGCTTCATTTAATTGCGCGTTGTTCAAGTAATACTATTGGGTCTCGCATAATACTCCTTTATGCCCAATGGCGCGTAGTTCAGATTACTTTTTAGCACTATTGCATAAAATTAAACTTTACGCACGATTTGCAGCTACATAAACTAAACTTTTTGAGCAATTGTATTAAAAAGGACATACACACTGCCGCCGCAACCGGATGCGGCGACGGTGTGCAAGCGTGACAGCGCTATACACATGCAGAGCGCTGTCTCGCTTGTGCACCGGCGCCGCATGCGGCATATAATTTAATTTTTAATACATCGAGCATCAAGAACCCGCTAGGCAGGCTCTCATCAAAGCGGGAAAACGCTAAAAATTCACCATGCCTTAATAGGCATGCCTAATGGCATGGTGAATTTTTTTCATGTATGGTATCAATCGATTCGTTTTGTTGTGAGGATCAAATATCTATATGGGGCCAATTGGGTTAAAGCAACACAAAAGTCAGAAATGAGACTTAAAGTCCGAGATTTGCATTTGTTTCTCAAAACGCTCCTAACAAAATGACGTGCAAAAGTGACGTCACGATCACATAGTCGCTCTGTTTAAAGTATGGAAAAAATATGAAATTGCTATTTTTACAGTGAAATGTTGCGTTTATGTATATGGTCGCAATACAATTTATTTTACAGTAAAATGTAAGAAATCGAATGGTATCATTGTTTTTAGGGTTCCGTGCCTCGAAAGGAAAAAACGGAACCCTTATAGGATCACTTTGTTGTCCGTCTGTCTGTCTGTCTGTCTGTCAAGACCATTTTTCTCAGGAACGCGTGGAGGTATCAAGCTGAAATTTATATCAAATACTCAGGTCTATTGTCCCTTGGAGCTGCGAAAAAATCAAACTTAAAAGCCAACGCAATCAAAAGATACAGTCGTTTATGCTGCAAATTTTAGAGTTTCGGTACTCGCAAAACCTATGGGGTACTTCCCGTGAACTCAGAAACTTGAAATTTGGCACGAAGCAACGTCATATAGCATAGACAATGGAAAAATTACAAAAAGTAGACATTTTTAGTAAAATCATACAAAAACATATTTTTTAAAATTTTAAACTTACTACCTTTTTCCTCGTAAATGCGTGGAGGTATTAAATTGAAATTCATGTCAAATACTCAGGGCTATAGGACCTTTCAAATGTAGCAAAACCGAACTTTTATGTCAACGCAATCAAAAGAAATAGCAATTTAAGTCGCATATTTTGAAACTGAGTACTCGCAAAAAACTCAAAACCTAAAGGGTACTTCCCGTAAATTCAGAAACTTGAAACTTGGCACGAAGAAACTTCATATAGCACAGACAAAGGAAAAATTACGAAAAGTAGAAATTTTTGGTAAAATCATACAATTTTTTTTTTTTTTAATTTTAACTTACTACCTTTTTCCTCGTAAACGCGTAGAGGTATTAAATTGAAATTCATATCAAATACTCAGGTCTATAATACCTTTAAGTTGTAAAGGTTTGTATGGAACGCTCGGTGCGCGAGTCCGACTCGCACTTGGCCGGTTTTTTTTTAAATTTCCCACTTTAAAAAATCGTCAAATTTAGAAATTTTGCAGCTTGATATCTTTGAGCCATTTCAATAGAATTTATGAATTTTCACTTTAGATGGATATATTGATAATTTTGCATCCAATTAACTTAATTTTATTGCATAATTCAACATGTGTCATCATGCCTATTGTCTACGAGCGTAGCGCGTAGCGAACTACGGTATGGAAAGTTTTAAAGCATAATGGATGATTTTCCATTTATTATTCTAATAAAAGAACGATTCGCAATATTTTTAATGTTTAAATAGATTCATTTTTAATGTGGCAAATATTATAGACTGTGAGAGGTTTGGATTATTTACTTACAAATGGTTTGTCTCATGTACTCTGTAGGGAAAAATCTTCCGTTGCTTTTTATTTAAGCACTATAATTAAAAAATAAAAGGTAACTTTATGTGTAAAGTGGTTAATTTAAATAATCAAATTTTCCTATTTAAAACTAAATTACTATAAAGTATAAAATCACTCACCAAAACTCCAAACGCAGCTAACAAACGCAAATACTAGCACCAATAACACTGAAACAAAAGAAAACCCATTGAAAAACACACCTCTTTTGCATACACTTACAAACTTTTTAATCGCGAAAAAAAAACTAAATTAAAATGACATCATTTAAATTTAGAATGCCGGCTACCTCTTGCGAACATTTGGGCGGGAAAACTTGGGAGGAGCGAACGTGCACCCTCCACGCGAGACTATCGAGTACTGACGAGTTTCCCGCGTCGATTCACGAACGTGATTGGCTGAAAAGTTTTTATAGGTGGAGATACGACGGCAAATCATATCCGAGCGTATATTCTCATTATCGGGATAAGCACTGATTAGAAGTTGTTTACTATTTGGGAAGTTTTCAGGCAAGACCTACCATATCGTAGGTTGTCTATAAATACTGTTTTTAATTGCGTTTTATGGTAACACCACATTGACAAATTGGCAATAAGTTACCTTTTTTCTTGAAATCCATACATTCTTTTGTTAATCCTAATATTAAATGGACTAGATAATTTACATAAGTAGTTAATGTGTATGCTTAATCTTTACTAGGTTTTTTTTATAATCCGTTTTTTACCAAAAAATCCGAGCTTTCAGGCTACACCTAAGCGTAGCATCTGCTATGACAACATTTTTCATGGGCTACATAAAAAACTGGCCAAGTGCGGGTCGGGCCACGCATAATGGAGGCTTCCGTACCTTCAATGGAATAAAAACCAAACTAATACCAAAAGGACGTACCTGCTGATGCCTATGGAAGAAGTTTTTTGGAGCTCAAAAATGGCTGAACCGATAATGTTCAAAACAATTTTGGTATTGTGATAAGTGATAAGGCGCATCTTCTCAATTTTTTCATATTTTTTGGACTTACGGTTCAAAAGTTACAGGGGGGAGCACAATTTTACTAACTTTCGAAGCGATTACTTCTGAAAATATTCATGTTCAAAGAAACTTCGATCTTACTTTTAAATACCTATTGTTGATCGTGCAACATGTTGATATTTGGTAAAAAAATATTTTTTGAAATTTAGTTACATGTATAGCGCCCCTCTAAAAATATTTTTTCTGCAATTTTACTACATAACTAAGTAGCGGCATACAAAATACACTTATATGTCTAAATTTCATTAAGATACGTCTTATAGTTTCCGAGTAAAATGGCTGTGACATACGAACGGACGGGCGGACAGACGGACATGACGAAACTATAAGGAACTACATGGCTACGGAACCCTAAAAAGCAACGGAATTGCACAAACAGCCAGAATACCGAATGGGTTTTTCTCAAGCCAGCATTTGCATGAAAAATGCCACTTACCTTTGAACATTGAAAACGTAGAATTATGACAAAGCCGAACGTTCGAATTGCCGAAGTAGGCTTTGAACGAGATTGCGAATCCGGGAATAATGGAATTGAAATTCTTTGCAAGATAGGTAGTTGACGAGTTTCATATTTGTCCTATCTACTTAAAAAAATTAGGCTATTGTGTTTGTAACCGCAAAGTACGATGATGACATTGATGACCATTCAACCACCTTAACCCATTCAGCGCTAATCACGACACGTTGTCTTCACGCATCTACATAGCGGGACTCATGTTATCGGCGACGTGCAGTCGCCATCAGATATATCGGAGGGGCCAAGGTGGTCATAAATATCTGAACAAGTTCATCTATTGTCAAGACGATAAAAACCATGTTCAGATATTTTGGAGTACCTTGGCCGTTCAAATATATTTGATGGCGACCGACTGTACCTAGCGTTTATCCTGAGTCTGGGATACCTATTATCTCAAGAATTGGTGTCATAAGACCTTCATTAAGCAACCAACTGTCATTTGACCTTCCGACCCATAGAGAGCCTTGTTAAAGTTAGCTCCGATTTCTTCATGATGTTTTGTTTCGCCAAAAAGCGACTGGTAAATATCAAATGATTTTTATTTTTCATACATACGTTCCGAGAAACTTAAGGTATGCCCCAGATTGTCATATAAATGTTATAAAAGTAGCAATAGGTGTTGCAACGGAATACATTTCAAGCAAACTCTGATGCAGACGTTTAGGCGTTAGCTGTATTGCGTAGTTAATGCATCTATGATATGTATGATGTCTTGATGTCAGTATATTTATCGTTTATGGCCTTATAACTATAACTTCTGTGTAGCCATTAAAAATATATTTTTTTTATGGGCCGCGTGGCATAGGCTGTATTTATAACCGACTTCCAAAAAGGAGCATCCTTTTTTCCCCACATAAAAAGTATGCGAGTTAAAGTTTTCAATTACTTTTGTCTATACCTATTATTTAGGTACCAAAGTACGTTCCATTGCAAAGTCCAAAGTAACACAGTGATAATTAATAAACATTGTTCACAGCACTAAAAGCACCGTACAACCCTGAATCTTTACAAAGCCCTAATTTACTGCAATGAAAATCAATCACCAGGATTGGCCCTATTCAAAACTCTTGTTCTATTCAGCCCCCTTGCCCGGAGCTATTCTGAATGCTTAGTGAGTTGAACTCTCAAACCAACCAGTGTAATGATGATATCCCTAACATACTCATCTCAAACTTAGTTATCACGAAATTCCTTGAAAGCCTGCAAGAGATAGCTGGCTAGAGTGAGTAATACTATACGGGTAGGTAGTTTACCATCCTGCTTTTGAAGGACTGCAAGGGGAAAGTGTTAAAACACGTTTAGTTACGATCCAACTTCATAGCCCCGTTTCGCTGGCAATATTTTGAGGGTTAAATTTCGAAAATTCTAAAGTCACTTATTATTGAAGTTGGAAATACAGTGTACATGAGAATCTTTCAGAGCGTTTTGTGTCATATTCAATTGGTGTTTTTTTTGTTATTCAATAATTTGAGGTTAACTTTTTTAGCTTGCCATAACTTGAGTAACAAAATATTAGAGTTAAAAAATATAACTGTTTTGTATTTAGAACAGTTTTATTGTTGTACAAAACCAGTTTGTGTCATTTACGTCGAGTGCAATTTGATATAGTATGACAACGCTAAAAAACTACGTATAAAAATTAGAGTTCATAAATTAAGGATTAACTATATCATCACCTTAAAATACGTCAATAAAATCAATATGTGTCAAATTAAGCAATGAAAATTTAAGTTTCTTGGTAATTTCGTTTTTTTAGGCTGTTATCGTTTTAATAAATTATTAAAGTCATTAGAGTTCACATTATAATAATCTAAAAGGGACTTTAAAGTAGATATTTCAATTTGTGTCACTTTCATCAATGATATTTCGTCAAAAATTAAACAGAAACAAGATTTGCGTTCAGAGGAAATCTTCCTTCCTAACTATAGCGCGTGACCTTGATGGTACGCCTGTTCGGCGTGCTTCTGTAGTGACTACTAGAAGTAGACCCCCGGCTCGCTTCTTAACAAGCTAAACCATGGGTCAACCAGGCGCTGGCATCTTAGCAGTTACGATGTAGGTACTTGCTCACGGAGGCGCGCGCGGGGTGATAAAGCTGACATACTCGACAAAGGAACTGAGCGGAGGAGCAGGGCGGGGGAAGCCGGCGACGGGGCAATGAACTCGTGCGTGTCTCGCCCATACGTACCTTTTAAGCGGTAGCTTACCGCGTTGTTTGTGACTAGACTGTTGAGTACATTTTCGAAGATGTCAAGCATCGTGAATTATGGGTAGAAAACGCAACGTATAATTTTTGTTTTAGTTTCGTTTATTTTTCTTTTACTTTTGTTTTATTTTTGTTTTTGGAACGAAGTTCCTTATCGGACGGTTCGCGGAAGGGGGCTAGACGAAAAAGGTCACGTGAACGTCACGAAAAAGCGTCAGGTCACGGAAACGCGAAACAAAGCCATACGAATAAGAAATATGTAAAATGGAATAAAGTAAAAAAAAAAAAAAAAAATAGAATAATGTGAAGTGGTAAGTGAAGTGAAGTGTAGTGAAAAGTGAAAGTGAGATGTGACAAAGTGAAAAAAGTCAATAAAATAAAAAGTCCTAAAAGTAAAAAAAGTCAAAAATGCCGAAAATTTAAAAAATTTCAACAAAAATTTAAATTTAAAAAATTACAAATGTCTAAAAATTCAAATAAATTCAAAAATTTCAACCACAAAAATTACAATAAGTCAAAATTTAAATAACATTACTTCGTTCCAACCGAGTGTTCCATGACACTTTTTTTTAGTTTTTATGTCGTTTTAATTTTGTATTTATTGTGTTTTATTTTATTCTTTTTTTATATACCACGACGGTGGCAAACAAGCATACGGCCTGCCAGATAGTAAGCCGTAGCCTATGGATTCCTGCAACTCCAGAGGTGTCAAATGCGCGTTGCTGACCCTTTACAAAAAGGAGGAGAATATCTCGCCCATTTTTTAATTTAAAGAAAAGTTTTTCAAATAAAACACGCTCATTTTACCGTTTTATATACGGGATAATCATAAAAAGTACACATTATAATGACGTCCCGTCCATGTTTTTTTTTCTCTCGGGCATTTTTGATTTTAGACCAAAGTTTTTCAATAAAACACGCTTATTTTAGCGTTTTCTATACGAAAAAATCATAAAAAATATACTTTTTATACAGTCATTATACGGTCGGCTAGTATGGCGAATTGGAAATAATTAATAATAGCAGTTTTTTCTTATGTAGCAGACGTATCATAAATCTAGTGATTGTGAATTTTACTTGTATAAATATATAAAAAACTATTTAAAAATATAAAAATTCGTAGATTATTATTTAAAAATATTAATTGACGTTTGTTTTCTTGTAAATATACATTAATATTTGCTTTATAATATTGACCACGAATGGCACAAAAAATAAAAATGGGTTCCTTATTTATAGTCAATTGAACTAGAGTTTTTTTATTATTGAGCATATTTCAGTGCATTAAAATCGTAATTGGCTACAATTTTTATGATTAATAATTAAGTACCGTAATTATATATACTGATAATAAATCACATTATAATTTATACCGGAGGGTGGGTTTTATGAGAGTGTAAATTATTTACCAATAAAAAATTGTAAATAAGTAAGTATGTTTTGGGATTTTCATAATGCGCACTTTTTAGCTCAACTTTGCATAAATCGCCTTTTAAAATAAGTTGTTACTTATTTTATTCCAAACACTCATCACCGTTGTTTTAAATTTGGCGCGCATGAGCCAGAGAACGATCACGATTGGTCGGTTACGGGAGCGGAGAAGAGAAGTGATGGCCGACCACGCGCAAGGATCGTGCCTCACCTGCGCCGTGTTACCAGCGCAGATGTATCTGTATTTTAAACATTTTAGGTCATCATAATGATAAAAATGTCACCAATTATTGAGTAAAATAGACGTAAGTACCAAAAACCTGACAACGGTGCGACTAAGGTAAATAAAAACTTCTTTCGAGTACAAGTGCGGGTAAAATTTACCAAAGTAGGTATAATATTGCTAATTGAGAGGTAATAATTTATCATTAGGAACGTACAAATTTTGTGTCGTGTACGGTCGAGGAAATTGATTATTTAGCAGTTTGCGGTCCAAGGAATTTTGATTGTGCATACTTATGCTAGGAAATGTCCACTGTAAAGTGAACCGCAAACTGCTAAAGAATCAATTTCCTCGACCGTACCTACATCACATATTTACTGCATACGAAATATGGCAAATTGATAGTATGTCGGAGTCGGAGTTCAAAAGATAAATATTTTTATGCGGTAAGCCAACTTAAATAGTACGGTTCAATTTCGAAGTTAGTCAATGCGATAAGCCAAAATTAGTAAGAATTGTTTATTTGTTGTTATTCTTATATACTACAGATTTTTAAACTTTACGCTTACACTTTTTTGGTTCGATATCATGGCAACATAGGTCACAACAGTAATGGCACATGCGGCAATTTTTGCCACGACTAAATAAATATACGGTTGCGCAAAGCAACCATACTATATGCTAGGGATGTCAAAAATATTTGCACAATTAAATGCGAATATATTTAATTTAAAATAAAAAACAGAAAATTTACTATAATTTCAAACGGTTTTTTATTATTTTATTCGACGAAAAAATATGTGACGTTTTAAAGTCAAAGGTACATCATTGTTGGTTATCATTATCAATAAGGCATTACTGCCATAAAAACATTAAGAAATAAACTCTAATAACAACCGACAATCATGTGCCTTTTAATCCAGTCATCGAGGAGTCCTCTCCAAAATTACCTTACAAAAGTTAGAGTACAAAATATTTCAAAGGGGATTGGTAGGCTACAGGCTGGTTATTAAAAATCTAGATTTTAGATCTTGAAGGCTCCCCGCGTTGGCCGCCATCTTGGTTTAAAGGTGCCAAAATTCGGTTTCTTACCTTTGATGCTTAAACTGTTGTTAGTGTGACTAATGAATGTGTCTATGGAACGTATAAAGAAGATACAATTGTCTAAAAAATTTCATATTTAATAGCTCTGTAAGTCTTACAGATAAAAAGATACATGGGGTGGAAAAAGTATAATTTTAAAAAATCATGAGAATTTGATTTTTTAGCTTCACAATTCTGTGGCTCGAGATAAAGAAATTACATCTCTACCACGGTTATGTCATTGTCATAAATATAATGATTCTTTTGAAAGAAATTCGACCCGAGATTTGGACCCGGGGTATGTCCTTAAACTACGTCCGGACCTGGGTATGTCCTTAAACTACGCCAAAAAGAGAGGTATGGGCACTGCGAATGGCATCTCGCTAAGTGTGGTAGGGCACGTTCAGCGAATGTCATCGCTTAAATCTGGAGCAGAGCCCGACTGGGGAAGTACCTCCACCTTACAGAAAACCACAGCCAAATAGCACTAGACCCTACTCATAGTGTTGTGTTCCTGCTGGTGAGTAAGGTTGCCAAAGAGCTCAAAGAGGACCCAGTGTGTTGACGATGAGGGACCTTCTTGTTCCTTTAGTCGTCAACACAGTGAATCCTCCTTTTTGTAAAGGGTCGGCAACGCGCATGTGACTCCTTTGGAGTTGCAGGCGTCCATAGGTTACGGTAGCTGCTTACCATCAGGCGGGCCGTATGCTTGTTTGCCACCGTCGTAGTATAAAAAAAAAAAAAAAAAAAAATTCAAAATTTGGATTTACTCCCAGAGCGCTTAGTGAGAGGGGCGAATATGGAAAGGCTTACACAAAAATTCAATGTTCTGTTACTCATCATGAAATATTACTAGGCCTTGTCGGGTATAAAAACTACTCATTTTGTCATTTTTACCAAAACTTATTTTGAAGACAATTGATGCCAATCGTTTCTATTTCCAACAAAGATAATAATTCCAACTCAAACTTATTAATTCCAACCAAGTTGAGCGCACAAGAGAAGCCATAAATAATAGTTTTTAGTTTTAAGCTAACATTTATCAAATTCTCATAATTTAAAAAAGAAATACTTTTTTCATCCCCGTACGAGGGTTGCTACTTATATATCCGGAAACAAAAAAACAAACAAACGTACACGGCTGAAAATGGTTTTATTGTTTTTTAAAGTATTCCCCTTGATGATCTATGCACTTTTGCATTCGCGTGAACCAATTTTTAAAGCACTTCTGCCACTCCGCCTGAGGTACCTCCATAACGTGTTGTTTGAATGCGTCGACAGCATCTTCAGCGGTCGAAAATCGTTGACCGCGTAATTTATTCTTTATATTTGGAAATAAATACAAATCGTTGGGTGCCAAGTCAGGGCTGTACGGCGGATGACCCGTTAATTCCACATTTTGACCCTCCAAAAATAGAGTTGTTTCGCGTGACGTATGACAGCTGGCATTGTCATGATGAAGAATGATTCTTCGTCGCTGGTTAGTTTTACGAATTTGTTCAAATACTTCCGGTAAGCAAATGGTCGTGTACCACTCTGAATTAACCGTTCTACGGTTTTCTAGTGGCACTGTAGCTACATGGCCATTAATACCGAAGAAGCAGGCCACCATTTGTTTCAATGTACTTTTTGCACGAGTAACTTTCGTAGGGTTCGGCTCATTTTGAAACACCCATACCGTTGATTGTTGCTTCGTTTCGGGATCGTATGCATAGATCCAGGATTCGTCACCTGTATAGATGTTATAAACGGCTTTTGAGTCACCACGGTTATATTTTTTTAACATTTTATTGCACCATTCGACGCGAGCATCTTTTTGCTCTTTTGTTAAGTTGTGGGGTATCCAACGCGAACAAATTTTTTTTACAGCCAAATAATTATGTAATATGCTATTAATGCTGGTCATAGAAATACCCAGAGTCGCCTCTATCTCGCGGTACGTAACATGTCGGTCGTCCATTATAAGTTTTCGCACAGCCTCGATATTTTGTTGTACAACGACCGATTTCGGGCGACCTGCCTTAACTTCGTCCGTAAGCATACTACGTCTACGATTGAACTCACTAAACCAGTGATACACAGTAGTTTTAGATGGGGCTTCATCACCAAAAGTTGAAGTTAGTTGATCTATGCACTGTTGTTGCGTTAAACCACGCCGAAAATCATAATAAATCATAGCACGAATATTTTCACGAGTGAGTTCCATTCTTGCTGCGAGATGACATTTAAAACCCGTCAAAAACAAAACACGAGCGTTAATAAGAAAGAAAAAATATACCGGCCAGTACTTAAAAAAGTTCAAATTTTACCATGGAGGTCAAATATGCTATTTAAGAAGATTGTAATCCCGGTTTCCGGATATATAAATAGCAGCCTATGTATCTTTGTATGTGTAAGTCTGTCAGATCTATTGTGTATACGCGAAAATGGACTTACATTACTTTCCCTCGATTTCAAATTAATGAAGATTGGCGTTTACAGATTTTGAAAAAAACATACGGGGTACGAGAAAAGGGTAATTTTTGACAAACTTTTTTTGATGCTTATCGATCCCATGCCTATCCAGCAACAAAAGCTTGTATGGGACCAAAAAACTACTGGCTAAAAAAGCCACAAATTGAGGAAATTTTTTCCCATACAATATGTATGAAAATGATAACTTATTTTTCACATGCTGTTTTTTATGATAATCGATTCCGTTCCTATTCAGTATTAATAGTTTCGTACGGGTCAACTTACGGTCAGGTACTAAAAAGCTACAATTTGAAAAAAACTATTTCCATACATTTAGTGTCTTAAAATCCCCATTTTTTCATATTTTGAACTATAATGTCTTCATACTGTATTATGGTCCTTAAAATTAACAGGACTGATTGGCGTGATAGAAAAATATGAATAAAATTTCACTTTTTCTCCATAGTAAATGTATGGAAAAAAATCTTGAATATGCGAGTTTTTGTACAGCCGACGTAAAAGATTATATCTTTGACGTCGACTTTATATAACCGTAAGTTGATCTCTAGGAAACTATTGATTCTGGATATGAATGGAATCGATTGGCAAAACAAAATAGCATGTGAATAATTAAAGTTTTCATTTTCATACTGATTGTGTGGGAAAGTTTTCCTCAATTGGTAGCTTTCTAGTCGGAATTTGTTTTGGTTCCATTCAGGCTTTTCGATTCTGGATTGTAAAGGAATCAATTGGCATAAAAAAAAGTTTGTCACAAATGACCTTTTTCTCGCAACATGTTTGTTTTATTCAAAATTGGTAAACGCCAAACTTCATTAATAAAAAATTGAGGGGAGGTTTATTAAAACCATTTTTGCGTAGCAGCACGGGATCTGGTAGCTGCCCTCACTGACCCAAAAAGAAAATTCAACCTGTATATCGGTTCATCGATTAATAATTTCACATACAAACATACATTGCAAGTCTTGCAAACCCCTTTTCACTGCCTCAAGGGTTGATTTTCCCGGGACTCAAATTATTTCTATTACTAAGTTTCATCGCAATCAATTCGGACACTTTCGCATTTATAATGTTATTATACGCATGTATATACATGTCTAGGTAATACAAGCTATCCACCCGTGACTTCGTCCGCGTATAATCTTCTTATAATGTGATGTTAAGTATTAGTACTATCTTTTGTTCATCCCCGGGTCTGTGAAAGTCTGTCACAAAAAAAGTAAATCTCTTTACAAACTTTCAGCATCTTTTAACCCCGTTAGGGGTTGAATTAAAAAAAATGCTGAAATCACTTTTATTATTTTTTAATTAGCAGTAAACGTACGAAGTTTCAACCCTCAACTTAAAATTTTAATCCCTACCCATACAACATTTTAACCCCCTTATTACCCCCATAGGGGTCTAAGTTTTCAAAATCGCTTCTTATTACTTGTACACATTATAAATGTAATCTGTTCTGCAAATTACAACTTTCTAGCTTCAGTAGTTTTGGAGTCGCTTTAATACAATTTTTTTAAATATGCATTTATGTACAGATAACCATGATCCATAGCATTTTAGAACAAATATAAATTAAAACAACACAGGAAATAAAAGTAAAATTAAATGCTTGTTTTTAAGTGAGTAGCCAACAAACGAACAAAGTTTCAAGTCTCTAACTTAAAATTTTAAATCATACCCATACAAACTTTTAACCCCCTTTTTACCACCCTAAGGGTGTAATTTCAAAAACATGCGTTAATGAGTCAGTCAGGACAAAGGCTTATTAAATCTATCTATAATCTAAATACATAATGTTTTTTCAATAACTAGCCAATTTGAACGAGGTGATTAGGTAGGCCATACTTAACAACTTTTACTATGGGACCAACTCCGATATCACAAAAAAAAACATTGGATCTTTCAAACATTTCGGCAGATCAGACGTCGAAGTTTTCTATGGGAAGGCCATGATGAGTAATAGAAGTAATAGAACATTGAATTTTTGGTGAGCCTTTCTATATTCACCCCCCCCCCCCCCCCCCCTTTCTAACCGCTCTGGGAGTAAAACCAAATTTTGAATATCTATTAAAAGAATCATTATATGAATGACATAACTGTGGTAGATATTTAATTTCTTTATCTCGAAGGACAGAATTTAGAAGCTTAAAAATCAATTTCTCATGATTTTAAAAAATTACACTTTTTTCACCCCCTGTATCTTTTTATCTGTAAGGTGTATAGAGCTATTATGTATAAAAAATATTCGACAATTTTAACTTCTTTGAACATTCCATAAATACTTTAGTCATACTGACAACTGTTTAAACATCAAGGTTAAAAAAATTTCGGCACCTTTAAACCAAGATGGCGGCCAACACGGGGAGCCGTCAAGGTCTAAAATCTAGATTTTTAATAACCACCCTGTAGCCTACCAATACCCATTAAAACATTTTATACTCCACATTTTATAAGGTAATGTATGGCGATGAATCTCCGATTACTGGATTAAAAGGTACCTACATCATAGTCGGTTGTTAATAGAGTTTATTTTTAGATATTTTTTATAGCAGTAATGCCTTATCGATAACCAACAATGATGTACCTTTGACTTATTGAAAACGTCACATATTTTGCTAGTTGCACCTTGCACAATTTGGATAATTTTTGAAAAAACAACCGGTATATACATAGATATATTTAATAAGTAACACTTAAATTAAAATGATAATAAAAAATGCAATACACCCGCCCTCTTGTTTCTACTCAAATAATAAATTACATAGGTACAAACATTTGCAGACGGCGATCTCCTACTAAGTACCTAAATAGAAAATGTTATATTGGCGTTTGGTTTACTTCCATAGTATATACACTGTACTACGTTCATTATTATTATGTATCGCCGATACCTACTGTCCCTTATCGGGTATAAGTACAATAGGTAGGTATGTAGGTAACTTAAATAACACAAATTATTCTGTATCATATTATAATTATAAATATTGTTCAATCAAAGCGTCTACGTTTCAAATTCCTTATGACAGTTATGACATTGACGTAAGGTTTCGTTTCGTTTTACCACCTAGCTAGTCGGAATGCTTTACTTACTAAAGCTGTATACGAGCGTGACCTTGACTGCGAACTCCCGTCGCCCGCGTCAAAACACCCGTGGCGTGTAGCATAGAAAATTGATCCTAAACGCTGGGAGTTAAAGTTTATTTGTAAGTGAAATTAGCAATTTTTTTTTAAATTATACTTTTTCTGTACCCAATTTCATTTTTTTTGCGTGATTTGTTAATTAGTCTTAATTTATACGTGATTACAACAAAGTCTAAAATAAATTGAGTCTATAATCAATTTAATTAATGTTATACATACGTAAATGACTATACCCGTAATACAAACATATTGTTTGTAGGTTTTTGAGGTAAATAGCTTGATGAAGTAGTTTCATGATACTTTAATCAAAGTCCTGCCTATTAGTCATTATTACTATCGACTTACGATATACCCAATCGAAGCCATTGTATCTTCTTGATTAAGTTGCTTTACGTGGAAATATTTAGTTTGATTTTACTTGTTTTTCATTAATTACAAAAATATTGACAAGTTGACAAAATAAAAATGTTATTACTATTTAAAGTGAAAAAATAAAGCGTTTTTTGACACTTAATTTTTGTACCTTCTTCCGGGAGGAAAGTTAGTAGGATTCAAAAATATAGTATCTTAGAATGTCACCAAAAGCATAAGAAAAAAAGATTAAGCTATTATGAATTAATGTTTTGCGCGGCCGTATCTTTACTGTAGTATTTATAATGATACCCCATCGCTAGTTTTTTTTCGAAGTCCAAATTAAATACAAGTTCAAAGTCCATTATCTTGGCAATTTTTGATTTTAGAGAAAAGCTATTCAAGTAAAAAACGCTTATTTTAGCGTATTCTATACAGAAAAGTCATAAAAAGTATACGTTATAATGACGTCCCGATATACAAGTTCAAAGTCTATTATCTCGGCCAGTTTTGATTGTAGGGAAAAGTTTGTCAAATAAAACACGCTTAGTTTAGCATATTCTATACGGAATAATCATCACATATGAATAATCATCACAAATACATCAAAAAGTACACGTTATAATATAGTCCATTCGATGGTTTTATTTCGAAGTCCAAATGATATACAAGTTCTATGTCCAATCGGCCATTTTAGATTTTAGAGAAAAGTTTTTGAAATAAAACACGCTTATTTTAGCGTATTCTATACGGTAAAATCATTAAAAGTATACCATCAGTTTTTTTTTCGAAGTCCAAAATAAGTTCAGTCCATTTTCTCGGCCACTTTTGATTTAAGAGAAAAATTTCTCGAATAAAACACACTTATTTTAGCGTATTCTAAACGAAAAATCATAAAAAGTACACGTTATATTAACGTCCCGTCGATGGTTTCTTTTCGAAGTCCAAATGATATACAAGTTCCATGTCCAATCGGCCATTTTTGATTATAGGGAAAAGTTTTTCAAATAAAACACGCTTATTTTAGCGTATTCTATACGGTAAAATCATTAAAAGTATACCCCATCGCTGGTTTTTTTTTCGAAGTCCAAATTATATACAAGTTCAGAGTCCATTTTCTCGGCCACTTTTGATTTTAGAGAAAAGTTTTTTTTAATAAAACTCGCTTATGTTAGCGTATTCTGTACGGAAAAATCATAAAATGTACACGTTATAATGACGTCCCGTCGATGGTTTTTTTTCAAAGTCCAAATGATATACAAGTTCCATGTCCAATCAGCCATTTTTGATTTTAGAGAACAGTTTTTCAAATAAAACACGCTTATTTTAGCGTATTCTATACGGTAAAATCATTAAAAGTATACCCCATCGCTGGTTTTTTTTTCGAAGTCCATATTATATACAAGTTCAGACTCCATTATCCCGGCCACTTTTGATTTTAGAGAAAATTTTCTCGAATAAAACACTTATTTTAGCGTATTCTTTACGAAAAATCATAAAAAGTACACGTTATATTGACGTCCTGTCGATGGTTTTTTTTTCGAAGTCCAAATGATATACAAATTCCATGTCCAATCAGCCATTTTTGATTTTAGAGAAAAGTTTTCAAATAAAACACGCTTATTTTAGCGTATTCTATACCGTAAAATCATTAAAAATATACCCTATCGCTGGTTTTTTTTCGAAGTCCAAATTATATACAAGTTCAGAGTCCATTTTCTCGGCCACCTTTGATTTCAGAGAAAAGTTTTTCGAATAAAACACGCTTATGTTAGCGTATTCTACACGGAAAAGCCATAAAAAGTACACGTTATGATGACGTCCCGTCGATGTTTTTTTTCGAAGTCCAAATGATATACAAGTTCCATGTCCAATCGGCCATTTTTGATTTTAGAGAAAAGTTTTTCAAATAAAACACGCTTATTTTAGCGTATTCTATACGGTAAAATCATTAAAAGTATACCCCATCGCTGGTTATTTTTCGAAGTCCAAATTATATGTAAGTTCAGAGTCCATGTTTTAGGCCACTTTTGATTTTAGAGAAAAAATTCTCGAATAAAACACACTTATTGTAGCGTATTCCATACGAAAAATCATAAAAAGTACACGTTATATTGACGTCCCGTCGATGGTTTCTTTTCGAAGTCCAAATGATATACAAGTTCCATGTCCAATCGGCCATTTTTGATTTTAGGGAAAAGTTTTTCAAATAAAACACGCTTATTTTAGCGTATTCTATACGGTAAAATCATTAAAAGTATACCCCATCGCTGGTTTTTTTTCGAAGTCCAAATTATATAAAAGTTCAGAGCAGGGACCGGAAAACCCCTTCATTTGATTAATCGTTTCGATAGGGTAACCCTATCAAAGTCTTACCGTAATGATAGGGTTACCCTATCATTGGGTTACCCTATCGATATGGAAATCATTTTGAATAGGCTTAATCCTTTTCAATGTGGTTTCCGAGTCGAATGGGGTAAAGATAGCCTTAATATTTACCGCTTACCCTATCATAGGGCTACCCTTTTCCTGTCTCTTTTCCACGCAGGCAGGCGGTTCTATCTTTCTCATTTGAAATGGAACAGGAGAGGTGGCGGCGTAACAAATTGAGTGAATATAAGATTTGCTGTCGTTTATTCATTCTGGAAAAGTCACACTCACAGTCCAGTCCTCTGCTCGCGTACACAACTTTAAATTAAATAATTTCTGTTAAAGAAATGTGTCTTACCTTCAGTTTATTTTTGCATACAAGGGTTGCTACTTATATATCCGGAAACAAAAAAACAAACAAACGTACACGGCTGAAAATGGTTTTATTGTTTTTCAAAGTATTCCCCTTGATGATCTATGCACTTTTGCATTCGCGTGAACCAATTTTTAAAGCACTTCTGCCACTCCGCCTGAGGTACCTCCATAACGTGTTGTTTGAATGCGTCGACAGCATCTTCAGCGGTCGAAAATCGTTGACCGCGTAATTTATTCTTTATATTTGGAAATAAATAAAAATCGTTGGGTGCCAAGTCAGGGCTGTACGGCGGATGACCCGTTAATTCCACATTTTGACCCTCCAAAAATAGAGTTGTTTCGCGTGACGTATGACAGCTGGCATTGTCATGATGAAGAATGATTCTTCGTCGCTGGTTAGTTTTACGAATTTGTTCAAATACTTCCGGTAAGCAAATGGTCGTGTACCACTCTGAACTAACCGTTCTACGGTTTTCTAGTGGTACTGTAGCTACATGGCCATTAATACCGAAGAAGCAGGCCACCATTTGTTTCAATGTACTTTTTGCACGAGTAACTTTCGTAGGGTTCGGCTCATTTTGAAACACCCATACCGTTGATTGTTGCTTCGTTTCGGGATCGTATGCATAGATCCAGGATTCGTCACCTGTATAGATGTTATAAACGGCTTTTGAGTCACCACGGCTATATTTTTTTAACATTTTATTGCACCATTCGACGCGAGCATCTTTTTGCTCTTTTGTTAAGTTGTGGGGTATCCAACGCGAACAAATTTTTTTTACAGCCAAATAATTATGTAATATGGTATTAATGCTGGTCATAGAAATACCCAGAGTCGCCTCTATCTCGCGGTACGTAACATGTCGGTCGTCCATTATAAGTTTTCGCACAGCCTCGATATTTTGTTGTACAACGACCGATTTCGGGCGACCTGCCTTAACTTCGTCCGTAAGCATACTACGTCCACGATTGAACTCACTAAACCAGTGATACACAGTAGTTTTAGATGGGGCTTCATCACCAAAAGTTGAAGTTAGTTGATCTATGCACTGTTGTTGCGTTAAACCACGCCGAAAATCATAATAAATCATAGCACGAATATTTTCACGAGTGAGTTCCATTCTTGCTGCGAGATGACATTTAAAACCCGTCAAAAACAAAACACGAGCGTTAATAAGAAAGAAAAAATATACCGGCCAGTACTTAAAAAAGTTCAAATTTTACCATGGAGGTCAAATATGCTATTTAAGAAGATAGTAATCCCGGTTTCCGGATATATAAATAGCAGCCCTCGTAGTTGGCACGTACTGATGAGTTGGGCAATAATTATTTTGAATAAGAATAAAAACACAATTTTTATTCATATTCAAATCGATTTGACACAAACCAATACATTCATCCTCCTAGCGTTTGTCCCGGCTTTTGCCACGGCTCAGTTGAGCTTGTGGTCCGCTTGGCAACCTAATCCCATGAATTGGCGTAGGGATTGGTAGTCGTTTGCAGCTAATTATGGGATATACGATTTTAAGGTCACATGGGCATTCACATTATAAATATTATTTGAAACGGGGTATTTACCATGTATATTAGCGTTATTGGGCATCCGATATTTCGGGTGCGAGGTAAATACCCCGTTTCAAATAATATTTATAATTAGGGGATGTAGATTTCGAAAATAATTTGTTTTATAATCCAAGATGGCGGTTATATACTTTTTACTGAAAAATCGTCATGGTAATATTTTCGGCTAATTATTCGGGGTGTATAAATTATATCTGTTTTAAAATTCAAGATGGACTGGTTTTTTTATTATTATTATTATACACGGTGAATCTGAGTAACCCGACAGATTTTAACCATAAATTCCTGAGGTCATAAGGAGTAATAAATGTTATATGAATTTAGGTCGATTTTAGCAAAAAAAATCTTTATTGTTTTTGGATTTTTTAAAAATGCTTTTGAACATAAAAACATAAATGTTATTGGTAAAACTGACGATTTAAATAAATTAGTACATTTTGGCAACGACCACTCTGGAAAGAGTGTATCGACAAAGAAGAAGAACTCTGAAACTAGGCTAATTCCAGAAAAGTTTATAAGACATTTAAGTCTCAGTCAGTTATTTATCAGTCAATTATCAGGAATTTATGGTTAAAATCTGTCGGGTTACTCAGATTCAGATTATATATTTTTTCATTTTATATTCATTTTATTTTCAGTTTATAATAAAAAAAAATTCATTTTATGTTCATTTTATTGTTTATTTTGTTCTCTTTCATTTTCATTTTTTTTTTCGTTTTATTTTCGTTTTATGTTCGTTTTATTTTCGTTTTATCTTTGTTTTATTTTCGTTTTATTTTCATTTTTCATTTTATAGAACCCTACTCTTAGGTGAATAAATTAAACGCGTGGGTCTATATAACAATCAGCTTTATATGCAGTACTTAATTAATCGAAAAAAGGTTTGAAGAAGATAGATAGTGAAGAAATGAATGAAGGCGCGAAGCTAAACAATTCTAGATAGCGGAGCGCGCGTAACCAAAGGCTAGCGATGAGGCGGGGCAAAACGACGTGCGGTCAGCGCGAGTCTCGGATGACCACTGTCCGAGCGCAGGCGATGCAGCAGTGTTGTTCTTGTTGAATATTGGGGTTGCCGTATTCCGAGGCGTAATTTGCCGTATCCCTATACAAATTCTTAAAATAATTGCCGCTGAATTGCCGTATCCAGAAAATTGGCGAAAACGTGTCTAAAAAATGTATGGAGATACGGCAATGGGACCGCTACCGTGGGCCGTATTTTTGACTGTAATGCCCCTGAATTGCCGTATATTACGGCAATTACCGTATCCGGAACAACACTGCGATGCAGTGAGCTCTGGCCGGCGCCAGCGCGGCGGGGCGTGACGTCACAGCCAGGGATCGCATCCCGCGGTCCGCTCGTGCCGTCGCCCCTGACTTGGGCCCGCTGAAGTTGTTAGGAGTGTGGTGCTGATGGCCACCACAATTTTATTTTCATTTTATTTTCATTTTATTTACATTTTATTCTCATTTTATTTTCATTTTATTTTCAATTTTATTTTCATTTCATTTTTATTTTATTTTCATTTTATTTTCATTTTTATTTCATTTTTATTTTATTTTCATTTCATTTTTATTTTATTATTGTTTTATTATTGTTTCATTTTTATTTTATTTTTATTATATTATAATAGTAGATTGTACAACAAGTGCATAAAACGTACGATATTGCGCGAGGCGTTTATTCATCCGAGCGAGGATTGATATAAAGTCGAGTGTAAAATGGGTTTTATGGACGAGGGTTACACTCTAATTTTCACTTCAATTGCGAGGACATTATTTATCGGTAATCGTAAAACAATTTCAAGTTGTAACAAAAATATTACAATGAAAACAAATATGGTTAAATTTTTGAATATATTTTTTTGAATTTTCAACATGTGAATTTATAAATTTTCTGCCAAGTCATCAAAACATTTCGGGGCATTTCTAAACTTTTATCAACTCCTATTTCATTTGATTTCATTTATTGAATTATAGAAAACACGCAATTCAAATAATTATAGCAAGAATATGCTGTGCTGTGCCATTGATGGCACGCGACACAATATTTTGGGCACGTCGCCGATCATAAAACATGTGTAAAAAAGTATGGCAAAGTTTTAGTATTCACAATATCTCACAAACTCGCACTCAAATTCGTAAAAAATACGAATTAAAACATAAAAGCTGTTCATCACTTTCTCGTGGCAAAGCAAAAGAAAAGTAATAATCAGTTATTTTATTTAAAAATCATGCTCAAAACATGAAAACAATAACATTGGCAACGTAGCCTTATTTATTTGTACCCAGATGTGACGTCATTTCATAAACTGAACTTCTCTCAATTCGATTGGTTGGAAATTGAAGAATTTGAAATGCAGCTGATTGATTTCCAATCTAGTTCAATATGGATTCAAAAATTTATTGAAACAAGGAAAGAGTTGAAATTAATTGAAACTGAAAGATTGAAAAGTAATTTAAGTAAAAATGCTAATAACACAATTCTGGAAACACGGAATGCGTTACCAGACACATTTAACTGTTTGAAGAAGCTGGCTCATGCTATTTTAACAATGTTTTCATCTACCTATGCCTGCGAGTCATTATTTTCAGAGATGAATAACATTAAAAACTCGGTTAAAAACCGTTTGACAGATGAATCCAGTTCAGCATGCATTTTGCTAAAAGTAACATCTTACAACCCTAACATAAAAGCAACAGAAGTCACAGTAATTTAATTTACGTGTAATAAAAACATTCCAAAATGTACCTTTTTTGTTTACTTTATTTAATAAAGAGTTTTGATAGTATTTATTATTATTATTTTCCAAATAATCAGAAAGTCAAAATTATTTGATGGCACGTCAATGACCCCAATAAACATTCTTTAGAAAAAATGGCACGTTGATGCATAAAGGTTCGCCTACCCTGCTAGACGGTAAAATCATAAAAAGTATATCCCATCGCTGTTTTTTTGTGAAATCTAAATAATATACAAGTTCAGAGTCCATTATCTCGGCCACTATTGATTGTAGAGAAAATTTTCTCGAATAAAACGCACTTATTTTAGCGTATTCTAAACGAAAAATCATAAAAATAACACGTTATATTGACGTCCCGTCGATATTTTTTGAAAATTGGCGAAAACGTGTCTAAAAAATGTATGGAGATACGGCAATGGGACCGCTACCGTGGGCCGTATTTTTGACTGTAATGCCCCTGAATTGCCGTAATACGGCAATTACCGTATCCGGAACAACACAGCGATGCAGTGAGCTCTGGCCGGCGCCAGCGCGGCGGGGCGTGACGTCACAGCCAGGGATCGCATCCCGCGGTCCGCTCGTGCCGTCGCCCCTGACTTGGGCCCGCTGAAGTTGTTAGGAGTGTGGTGCTGATGGCCACCACAATTTTATTTTCATTTTATTTTCATTTTATTTACATTTTATTTTCATTTTATTTACATTTTATTCTCATTTTATTTTCATTTTATTTTCATTTTATTTTCAATTT
The DNA here is from genome assembly GCA_947086415.1 of Pammene aurita. Taxonomy (NCBI): domain Eukaryota; kingdom Metazoa; phylum Arthropoda; class Insecta; order Lepidoptera; family Tortricidae; genus Pammene; species Pammene aurita. The sequence continues at coordinate 4,008,485 of OX352299.1, read as the reverse complement.
TATTTTCATTTCATTTTTATTTTATTTTCATTTTATTTTCATTTTATTTTCATTTTTATTTCATTTTTATTTTATTTTCATTTCATTTTTATTTTATTATTGTTTTATTATTGTTTCATTTTTATTATATTTTTATTATATTATAATAGTAGATTGTACAACAAGTGCATAAAACGTACGATATTGCGCGAGGCGTTTATTCATCCGAGCGAGGATTGATATAAAGTCGAGTGTAAAATGGGTTTTATGGACGAGGGTTACACTCTAATTTTCACTTCAATTGCGAGGACATTATTTATCGGTAATCGTAAAACAATTTCAAGTTGTAACAAAAATATTACAATGAAAACAAATATGGTTAAATTTTTGAATATATTTTTTTGAATTTTCAACATGTGAATTTATAAATTTTCTGCCAAGTCATCAAAACATTTCGGGGCATTTCTAAACTTTTATCAACTCCTATTTTATTTGATTTCATTTATTGAATTATAGAAAACACGCAATTCAAATAATTATAGCAAGAATATGCTGTGCTGTGCCATTGATGGCACGCGACACAATATTTTGGGCACGTCGCCGATCATAAAACATGTGTAAAAAAGTATGGCAAAGTTTTAGTATTCACAATATCTCACAAACTCGCACTCAAATTCGTAAAAAATACGAATTAAAACATAAAAGCTGTTCATCACTTTCTCGTGGTAAAGCAAAAGAAAAGTAATAATCAGTTATTTTATTTAAAAATCATGCTCAAAACATGAAAACAATAACATTGGCAACGTAGCCTTATTTATTTGTACCCAGATGTGACGTCATTTCATAAACTGAACTTCTCTCAATTCGATTGGTTGGAAATTGAAGAATTTGAAATGCAGCTGATTGATTTCCAATCTAGTTCAATATGGATTCAAAAATTTATTGAAACAAGGAAAGAGTTGAAATTAATTGAAACTGAAAGATTGAAAAGTAATTTAAGTAAAAATGCTAATAACACAATTCTGGAAACACGGAATGCGTTACCAGACACATTTAACTGTTTGAAGAAGCTGGCTCATGCTATTTTAACAATGTTTTCATCTACCTATGCCTGCGAGTCATTATTTTCAGAGATGAATAACATTAAAAACTCGGTTAAAAACCGTTTGACAGATGAATCCAGTTCAGCATGCATTTTGCTAAAAGTAACATCTTACAACCCTAACATAAAAGCAACAGAAGTCACAGTAATTTAATTTACGTGTAATAAAAACATTCCAAAATGTACCTTTTTTGTTTACTTTATTTAATAAAGAGTTTTGATAGTATTTATCATCTTTATTTATTTTTTGTCTCAGGTTAGTTTTTATAATATTTTTACAAAATAAAATATAAAAATACATCTAAAACATACAAAAACAATAATAACATTATAAAAACCTAACCTAGGGTGCCGCCGGCAGCGGAGCAAGGCCCAGGCTGCCGGTGGTTAGGGCCGCAGAGTGAGGAACCTTCGGACTATGCGCGCCGTGTCCAAGATTACCGCCTTCTGAATCTGACCCTTGATCCAACCACAACCTCGTAGCGAAAGTCTCTCAAGATGTTGGTCGAGACTCTTCGCTATGAGACCGTTCGCAGAGACAACTATCGGTACAATGATCGCCGAGTCAACCTCCTATACATGGCGGTTACCTCGTGAGCCAAGTCTAGGTACTTGCTGGACTTGTCCTTCTCGGCCTTCACGAGGTTGTCGTCACATGGGACGGTAATGTCGATGAGCATGGCCCGGCGTTGCGGTCGATCTATTACCACGATATCAGGCTTATTGGCTACAATAGTCCTGTCCGTGATAATAGATCGATCCCAATAGAGCGTGGCACGACCATTTTCGAGAACTGGCGCAGGTGTGTACTTGTAGTACGGCACTTCGTGGTCCACAAGACCGTATAGGAGAGCAAGTTGCTGATGTATAATCCTGGCTACGAGGTTATGTCTGTGCAAGTACTCGCCGTTAGCAAGATGAGAACAACCGGAGATGATATGCCTGAGTGACTCTCCGGGACGGCGGCATGCCCGAAAAATGTCGACCGTACCGTCCTTCGGGATATATCTCCGGTAGTTATTCGTCATGATAACTTCGTCCGCAATTGCACAGGCAAAACCTTCGGTTTCTCCGAAGAGGTCACCGAATGGTAACCAGTTCACCGACGCGAGCAGGTCTACGTCGGGTCCCGTGAGGGCCCTGTAGAACCGTCCGTGTAGCTCCTTGCTCTTCCATACCGCCCTGCGATCCTCAGTACTTAGCACCACAGGTTTGCGCCAGTTCTCGTTTGCCAAGGAGAGCGGCGTGAGACCCTTATCTACTGCCGCCACATCACGATGCATCCCACACTCGTTGTTAAGGAAATAATTCCTGAGATTGTACACCTCACGGTTGTGGAGATTTTTGGCGTTTAAAAAGCCGCGACCGCCACACTTCCGTGGGATGTACAATCTCATAACAGAGGAGCGTGGGTGAAGCATACGGTGTGTGGTGAGCAATAGACGGACTCTCCGATCCAGGGCATCCAGCTCGGTCTGTGTCCACCTTAGTATGCCAAAGAAGTATGTGAGTAGGGGCATCACCCAGGCATTGAAGGCGCGCACCTTGTTGCCACCTGACAGAAGACTATTAAGTACTTTTGTCAGCCGACCGAAGAAGCGCTCCTTCAACGCCTGTTTAATACCCACATCCTCAATGCCCAAAGACTGTGACATACCAAGGTATTTGTAGGTTTCTGATTCAGAGATAGATCTGAACGTCATTGTCTCAGAAAGCTGTAGATTTGTTGAATTTACTACTTTCCCCCGCTGTACATGCATAACCGCACATTTATCAACACCAAACTCCATCTTGATGGAACTACTGAACACTTCAGTGGTCTTCAGTAGTTCCAACAAGTCTCGGTTATTTGGTGCAAATAATTTGAGATCGTCCATGTACAGAAGGTGAGATATGACTTCACCCTCTCTCCGAAGCCGGCAACCTAGCCCCGAATCCTTCAGCAGATTGCTGAGCGGATTTAGAGCTAGGCAGAACCACAGGGGACTCAGACTGTCGCCCTGAAATATTCCTCGCTCGATCCTTATAAAGTCCTGCTGGCCAGGGGGGTCATCCCCGCCTCCTGGTTGACGAAGGACTGTGGTCCACTGCCTTATACACGCGCCAAGGAAGGATCTTAAAGCTGCATCAATTTTATACAGCTCTAAGACCCTCTCCAGCCATGAATGAGGCACCGAATCATAGGCCTTCTTGTAGTCAATCCAAGCGGCCGAGAGGGCCCCCCTGTTCCGCCGGACTCGTTGGCAAATGGTCATATCTATGAGGAGGAGCTCTTTAGTACCACGGGACCCAACCCTACATCCATTTTGAGCGGAAGCCAAAATATTGTTTGCGACCATGTGCGCGTTTATTTTTGCTCTCAAAATGGATGTAAGAAGCTTGTAAAGCGTAGGCAAGCACGTGATGGGTCTGTAGTTCTTCGCTTCCGTGGTACTACCGGACTTATAGAGCAGGAAGGTTACACCAGTTGTTAAGGAAGGCGGGAGGGAGCCAAGTTCAAGGGCTTGTTGAAATTGTGTTGCCAACCGCGAGTGCGTGCATCGAAACCATTTTAGCCAGAAGTTATGCAACCCATCCGGGCCAGGACTTTTCCAGTTCTGGGCCGTACGGATCGCACAACTTACGTCGTCGGGGCTGATGGTGATAGCCCCCATTGGTTCGATGGACTCGCACCCACGTTCAACAACACTCATCCACTCGCCCTCCGTGTGTTCAACGGGCGCCGACCAGATGCTACGCCAGAAATCAGTCATGGCAGTAGCATCCGGCAGTCGCACGTCGGACACACGGGGGTCGGTTCCCTCCCACCTTCGGTATACCTTCCTTTGGTCACTTTGGAAAAGACGATTCTGCTTGAATCGGTCCACACGCTCTCTGTAGCGGCGAATACGGCTTGCCCATGCATAAACTTTCTGCTTCAGAAAGTCGATGCGCTCTATGACGTTGGCCATGTAGTCGCGGGGCTCGATATCCGTCCCCGCGAACGCCTGGTGCACAAAGCGCATTACTCGGGGGCGGTTATTGCCCCCCCTGAAGCAGATCAGCTTTGCAATGAGAGTCCTAAATGAGTTGATACGACGCTCGATCCGCACCTGCCATGCGGGGACACCCCCGGCGGTCGTAGGTGCACGTTCAGCGTCCGGAAACTTGACTCGAGCAACACGGCACGCCGCGATGGCTCCGCAGTACATAATGGAGTGCGTATCATCTAAGTCTTTACTAGTCCGCAGGAATGGATCTAGCAAATCATTTAGGGCTCCCATTAACGCTAGATTGCGTCTATTCATAGGCAAGCGTGGTAATCGTGGCCTAGGGATGTTTGTGGATCGATACTGCGTAATTGCCTCTTCCAAAGTCCTCCTCAGTTGCTCATTGGCTGAACTACTCACACTCTGATTCGCGATCCCCTCGTCATCGGCGCTGGGATCAACCCGCGGTGCCCCCGATGCCAGGTCGGGTGCAGGCATCGGATCCGGCGACGTGGCGAGCGGATCCCGCGCCGAGGTGGTGGTCGCGCGAACAGAGAGAGTCTCCAGGCGAAGCCGATCAAGTGTCGCGTCATCCAACCACTTTAGCCGCTGAATGACGCGCACCTGATCCGATAACCGCTGCGCAGTCGTGTCAATGGTTGGTTCAAGGGCCTGAAACAGAGGAAGTATCCGGTCACGATACGCGCACAGATTAGTTCCCCCCTCTGTAGCCCCATAGTAGGCGCGCATGACATTCTCGTTCATACTCTGAGACCATCTCATGCGACGCACTACACCACCGGCAGCGGGAGCTGTGGGCGGGGCGGAATGCCCCGCAAGCCCCAAGCGTGCCGGCAGCGGTGGCCGTCCGCGTCGCGCAGGTGTTTGTGGCGGCGGTGGCGGCGGCCCGCTTTTGTCACTGGATTCGTCTGTGTCGGGCGCTGTTTCGATGTCGCCGCCCGGCGACGAAGTGGACGAAGAAGATGACGAGGCGGGCGAGGGTGGTGGTCGTGCGTGGGTAGTACCCGCTCTTGTTTTACTCCTTGTTATCATGCTTTGAAATGTACGTGTTTCGCCGAAATTTATTTGAGCACTAGCTGTCAACTGTCTATTTGTGATTGTGACCCGTCGTTATATTTACAGGCAATAACTGTAGCAACCTTCATATTGCCTTTGATTTTTGGGTTCACTTCGTGGTAAATAAGACCAAATAGAGGCAAAAACACGTATAAAAATAAATATTTAGCAAAATAAATTAACAAGGCGTGTGTCAGTGTCAGCGGTATTTTTTTTTTTTTTGTTGATTGGGGTCATTGACGTGCCATCAAATAGTATTTATTATTATTATTTTCCAAATAATCAGAAAGTCAAAATTATTTGATGGCACGTCAATGACCCCAATCAACATTCTTTAGAAAAAATGGCACGTTGATGCATAAAGGTTCGCCTACCCTGCTAGACGGTAAAATCATAAAAAGTATATCCCATCGCTGTTTTTTTGTGAAATCTAAATAATATACAAGTTCAGAGCCCATTATCTCGGCCACTATTGATTGTAGAGAACATTTTCTCGAATAAAACGCACTTATTTTAGCGTATTCTAAACGAAAAATCATAAAAATAACACGTTATATTGACGTCCCGTCGATATTTTTTTTCGACGTCCAAATGATATACAAGTTCCATGTCCAATCGGCCATTTTTGATTTTAGAGAAATGCTTTTCAAATAAAACACGCTTATTTTAGCGTATTCTAGACGGAAAAATCATAAAAAGTACACGTTATAATGATACCCCGTCGCCATTTTATTTTCTAAGTCCAAATTTTACTCCATGTAGTCAATCTACAAAGTCCGGTAACTTCGAAGTTTTTGAGTAAAAAAAATTGTTTCTTATAAAACTTGCTTATTTTAACAAATTCTACACAATAAGACAAAAAAATGTGTCATAATGACACCATTTCAACCAAAATAGTCCAAACTGTACTCAACCTTCAGGGCCCCATAACTTCAAAACTATTGAGTTAAAAGAATGTGTTAAAGAAAAGTTGCTTATTTTTATGTGTTTTATATGATAAGTTAATAAAAACATAGCCTTATTATGACATCACACTGATTAATTTTTTTTTAAGTCCAGCCCGGCCCTTTGCTAGTCCAACCTAGTGGCAGATAACGAAATTTCGATTTTCGCGTTTCACGATTGGCACTCTGTAAACAAACCGCCTTGATGCATAAATTACATATTATTAGTAACAAATTATCTTTGACAATTTATCAAAATACTGTTTATATGTTAAACTAGGTTTAGCGTGGCACACAGATCCGCCGTTGCAGTGCCTTACGGACTACGGTGCAGTCATACGTTATATCACCATTAATTATCATTTACTTACTTGAGTTTTATATCACTGCTTTCTTTACTATGAAAAATAAAGAAGAGCGATTAAAGTCGCTGTTTGTCTTTGTCGCACTTATTACTATATGTATGTATAGAGTAATAATGTATAGAAAATAAACGAGCTGCTAGGCACCATGGCCGGCACATGCACCCCGCCCGCGCCTTACCGTTCCCCGCGCATGCCCTTTACGCAAAACAAGTTTTTGTTTTGAAAAATAAAAATAATCCATTGATTATAACGACACAAATTTCAAACACTGTTTCAATACGCTATTATAAAAATATTGACGCAAACTTTAATAACTTTAATATTTTATTGTACTGTTAACAGGGTTTTATTGTACTGTTAATAAATACCGATATTTTAGAAACCACAGTACCCAATCGATCAACTCTAATTTTATATAGGCTTATAAAAGTCTACATATATGTGCTGATTGAATGTCAGTATTGCCGTTGACGAAAGTGACACAAAACGCGTACGTGCGTCAGTAACAACTGTTACAGTGAAAAAACAATTTTGATCTCTAATTTTCTATTTACCGAATAATGTTTAAAAAAAGAAATGTCTAAGTTTCTACCTAAGAAACAACCTAGGATGACACAAATTATTATTATTAGCTAAGTTGGATGGCCTGAACTCTGTATGTGAAAAATAAGCATCTTTAATAGTATCGAAACTTCATAATTTATCGGTACGGGTCTATCACTACAACTCCAATGCATTAACTACGCAACACAGCTAGCGCCTAAACGTCTGAATCAGAAATGTCAGAATTTGCTTAAAAAATATTTCGATGCAACTCCAATACAACTTCAATATGGGTTGATTATTTGTTGTGTGTTGGAGTTATGTTTGAGATAGATTGTGTTTTTAATGTACATATTTTAAATTAGAATACGTCATCTGGTTCGCGTTAACGTTCGACTCGCCTACGCTACGTAGTTGACTGTAACAACACCCCTGAAAGCATTTCGTGGGGAACGTTCAAAAACACGGTTTCAGCGCTTTGATGAGATTAATTCCGGATATTTCTATGGTCGCTGGCTATTTTGTTTCATGCCATGAAAGCCCTTTTCAAATACTAAATAAGTTTGAATCTGATTTAAAAAAATCTACGATACGGTGGAAATTGTAAAATTACGCTCCATTTTATTATTAATTCGCTAATTAAATTAAAGTATGTATAGCCTTGAAGCTTGAAATAAATGAATTAAATTTTTTTTAAAGAGGGAAGGCCTTTGTCCAGCAGTGGGACATCAAATAGGCTAATAAAAAAAATTCAACTAAAAAAAATTATAGCGTAAATACTTTATATTATTTCATGGATGAGTTATTTATTTAGTAAGCTACTAGACTTAAGTAAAGAGTTTTTAGTTTTTTTTACTTATACTGTATTTTATTGACTTATTGAATAAATCATTTCTTTTTATTTATAATTACTGTAGGGCCTGGAATTTCGCGTGCGGTTTGTGAAACGTCATAGGGAGAGAACACCAATGTTTATCGATATATCGATAAATAGGGAGTTTTTTTATTAGTGTCTAAAAATTAATACCTCAAACTTTCAAATGATACATACTCTTTTTAACGGTCATTCACGAAAAAAGCTTAACATATAAATTATAATAAATAATTAAAATATAATAAATTATAGTTTTATAAAGGATGATGTACGGTAATCGTACGAGTGCTCGACACTGTCCCAATGGGTACCACCTTTATTCTTAAGTCACTGTCAAAAGAGGTGACAGAAGGGTGTCTTCTATTGGGCATTAGCGTGTCGAGCACTGGTACTTTTACTTTATTTATCATTTGAAAGTTTGAGGTATTATTTTTTAGAGACACTAATAAAAAAACTCCTGATTTATCGATATATCGATAAACATTGGTGTTCTCTCCCTATGACGTTTCACAAACCGCACGCAAAATTCCTGGCCCTAATAATTAGGTAGGCTAACGGAATAAAAACTGGCCAAGGAGTGGCCAAACACAGCACAGTATCGGGACCAGTGGAAAAACTGGGGGGAGGCCTTTGCCCAGCAGTGGGACACAACAGGCTCCTAATAATAATATTAATTGGTACATATTCTCGGGAAAAAATTGGTAACGAGCAAGGTGAAGGTAGTGAGTGTTTTGGCGCAAAATTGACAATTAATTGATCGATTGGTCATTTCGATTGTATTAATTGATATATGAACGTATTTCCTTCACAAGAATTTTGCAGGTGTACCAACATAAAACTATCGCACAAATCCTAACTATAATAACCTTAGAGAATTCAACCAACCGGACCGGAGCGGCCATGGCTGTCATTTTTAATACAAAAAAGTCTGCTGATTTTTGCGGGGGAGGGGAACGTCAAATGTTTCGCTATTCGTAGGTAACGTACAAATAGGCCCGTCAGATAAACGTCAGTCCATACAATAAATATAACCACTGGTCATATGTTTTCGGCAGAGCGGAACGCCTGTCAATGGCCGCTCCGGTTGGTTGAATTCTCTAAGACAATAACTGAAGAAAATAATTTCTAGGTGAGAGCATTTTTCGTCACATTTTAAAAAGTAATATTCCGGAAAGTAAAAGTAATAGAACAAAATCCAGCTCGAAAATGAAATATTTTTACGATCGCGAGCGAAGAATATCCAGTTAAATGAGTTTTTATACCGCTGCCCCACACACACGGTTTTATAGTTAGGACTTTAGGATGTTTCTTAGCTGTTTTCATGGTTTATAGTTTAGCATTAAGAAAACGAGTAGGTATTAGTAACCACGCTTGTAAAAGTTGGGGTTTAATATAATTTTTACTTTAAAACTTTACTTCCACCGAACGTCAACGGAATACTAAAATGGGTACATTTATATAGGTACACCGGAGTCGCCATTGACAGGTGTTCCTCTCTGCCGAAAACATATGACCGGCGGTCATACATACGTCATTTATTGTATGGACTAACGTTTATCTGAAGTGGCTATTTGTACGTTACGTACGAATGGCCATAAATATAACGTTCCTCTCCCCCGAAAAAAATCGGCGGACTTTTTTTGTATAGAAAATGACAGACATGGCCGGGTTGAATGCTCTAAGTTTTATACTATTGCCTTGATTACGCCTAAAATGTTCTCAAACAAGGGATCTCATACGTTTGTTTCACACGCACGCCGCCGACTGCGTCAAAACCGACGCGTTGTTGCTGGAGCGTTTTTTTTCGCGAAACTGGCATATGGTCGCTGGTTTTCTCTGAATTACATTGGCGGAGCCATCAATAAGTATGAAAGAACTGTGGTTGGGAAAGCTTAACACAAACATAATTAGACATATATTTAACTGTAAGATACCTGTTATTAGACACAATATGACTTGAAATGTTTTGATTGAGAATGCTTAAAAATATTTGTTCACAAACGTTGGGTGCTTTGTCCTTCTTAGCAAAGTATTTTATTTTTATTGTAATTCTGCTTGTCACTAGGTGTTTGAAATTTGCTACTTTTGGTTTATACTTAATATTGATTGTTTTCTTATGTTGTGTGTTGCTGTGTTCGAGCGTTGTCACTTTTTATTTAAGTAAAACTTGAATGTAATAATCTGTAGCTATAAGTGTGATCCTGTAATTGGCTTTCCATCTCTTATTAATTTGTGCTATTTTGTTTTGATAGTTATAAATAAAGGAATATGTTACTTCAACAGGTCTTCCTTGCAATTGCGATCTATTGATTCATACGAAGGAAACCAAGCGGTTGCCACTTTGCATTAAGTATACCTTGTAATAGACTTTACTACTTGTGTATTTAGTTAAATTCTAGTGATTTTACGGACTACAAAATATTCGCGAAATCTAAAATTTATAAATTCGCTTTTTATGCCAATCGTTTTCTACGGCCGCCGGTTTGATCTGCAATACCAACATCGGTGGAGCCATCAATAGGATTAAAGAAATGAACGCAGTCCCGAATACCCGGTGTATTTTCAAACCCTTGCCATATTGGTAGGCAGTATGCACAAGCAAACCTATGTCTTCTAAGTCTAAAATCTTGAAGTCGGTTGAAAATCACTATAGTGCCTATAATATTTCAAGAGTTCCCTCGATTTATCCAGGATTCCATCATCAGATCCTGACCTGGTTACAATAGGACCAACTGCACTTTCAAAAAAAGACTTTTCCAAATCGGTCCAACCGTCTTCGAATAATCGGTGAAAATACACAAAAAAATTGCAAAAACAAAGATCCTGACGAATTGATAACCTCCTTCGGAATCTTGAAGTCGGTTGAAAAGTATTTGACACATGACAAAATTTTATTAAATTACATAGACATAAACAAAAAGAAAGATGAGTGACGTTCATAGTAAACTGAAATGTGTTCCAGCACCTACACACTTATAACATGCTACACACCGCTATAATGTTTGTGCATCATGGACAAAAGAGATAAACCTATATAGTTAACACGGGTATGCAAGAGAGACCTCCATATTTTGCGCATTGCACAAAGTGTGACTGAGAGACTCTGCCAGACGAGTCACACGACTAATTCAATATAGGTGCCGGAACCTATATTTGATGGCACAGAATCGAGCGCCTGGTACCATATCTCCCATTTTGTATAAGTCAATGTTAAATTAACTCGTTTTTACTGAAATATACGTCATTAACGGATATTTTTACTAAAAATTACAAAGTATAAATAAGGTTCTGACGATGGGATCCTGGAGAAATCGAGGGAACTCTTCAACTGTTATAGGCACCCCTATAGGGAATTGAGTTTTCTTTTTAGAGCAATTCGAGCATTTGTTTTTGGAAAGGTGGAGGCTAAGTGAAGTCGGTTCTTATTTTGCCTAGAAACGCAGCCATGTTTTTCTACCTTATTTTTTTTATTGACGCCATATGTAAAATAAGTAAGTAAAGCCTGACCAGTATTATACGATCATTCGCCATGTTGCGGAATTTCATTGGAACTAATTTCTTATACTGGCAATAATTTTAATGATGGGTTGTCAGTGCCATTGTGGCATAAATGACAAAACATGCCCAAAACTTCTCAGTCTAGAGTACTCTAGAGCGAAACATTGTAAATAATGTATATAATAAGCTGCTGGAAATAAAACGCTCGGGAAATGGAAGCTATTTTGCTCCAAATAATTATTCACGTTAACATCTGACAGGTAAACAAATCAAGATGACACTATACCATAAAGATTAATATACTTTTTACTATACTTAACTATTGCCATATAAATGATTTCTGGATAGGCTTTAGTAGTCTCACAGGTATGTTTGTAAAAACAAAAACCCAATTCCAGCCAAGCCAATTCCATAAAAAACCGAGACAAGTTAATTTCGCAATGCCAATAAAGTGCATGCAATTGCCGGCGACGTGCATATTCCACTGATTGCCTGTCGACCTTATTTCAAATGCCATTAGGTTCATGTTCGTACGGAAAACGATAGCACTAACTGCAACCCACTTAAGGGCGCTTCATTTATTAAGTAAAGTCGATTGAGGAGGGAAGGTTGACTATGTCTTATTTTTCTTTACTTATAAGGAAGGTAGGAGAGGCATGATCGTTATTGAGTAAGAACATAAAAATGCAATTAGTTGAGAGAACACATTATATAATAATTTGAAACAAAAAAGAACCGACTTCACTTAGCCTCCACCTTTCCAAAAGTAAATGCTCGAGCTGCTGTAAATAATACTCAAATCACTATAGGTGTGCCTATAATGAGTTCCTTTGATTTGTCCAGGATCTCATCATCAGATCCTGGTTACAAATATTTTTTCAAATCGGTGCAGCCGCCTTCGAATAATCGGTGAACATACATAAAAAAAAAAAACTAAAGATCCCGACGAATTGATAACCTCCTCCTTCGAAATCTTGAAGTCAGTTGAAAAGCGCGACTTTTATGCGCAGTGCCCAATGCCACATAAAAACTGTTTAACAATAAGTAGTTCTTTAAAATAACCCAAAGGTTACCATTTTTTTTTTTTTTTTACCATAATATACGACGATACCATAATATAATGTCCTTATTCTTTTTACAAGCAACAGTGTCTCAAATTGTTTCTTTTGATTATTTGTTTTAGATAACATAATAAATTACCTACCTATTTAAAATTTGTTTAAGATTTGGGGGGTAAAGTGGCAGAACATGTTTACGTAATAAATGAATAGCGCCTTAGTTACATTTGGATTGGCAGCGCCTTAGTGATCTTATCTAGTTCCAATAAGGTTTAAAATGGAGTGATCATTTAAGAGGATGACAACAGCTAAATTCCCTCCCTATCTTTTTCAGCGCGAGTAAAAGAGAAACACTGTGTTACGATTAGTATGGGAGCTCATTGCAAATTTTGCAAAATGATGAATTAAAAAAAAACTACGCATTCATTGAGAAATATAAAACAACGAAGTTTTTAGTATTAGTGCGGTGGAATTTTGTCCTTAGTTACAGACGTATAAGTCAAGTAACTAAAGACATACGACTGTTTAAAGCAAATTTGAAGATGTAACGTTGGAATTATTTTCTATCGAGCCGATTTCGTCCAATTGTGTATCGGAATTAACGAGGTTCTTCCAAATATAACGAATAATAACATACATTTTTTTAGTTTCTCAAAACAAGTAGTTTTAGCTAAAAAACTGTTTGAGTAAAGTCAATTTGAAGGTCATCGGGTGTTGCCAGCCTCTTAACTGTGAATAAAACGTGCATATTGGAGCCCTGATTGGTTGGTACATTTTATTTAGTTACGTGGTATTGGTATATGTCAGAGATTATGTATTAAATAGAGGAATCTAGTCTAAAAACTTTTTGAAGCGTCATCTGAACGAGCGCAAACCAAAGTTACCGCATAATGTAGGGGGAACGTACAACGCCACCTAGTAATTAATAGGGTTACTAGATGTCACTGTACGGTCCCCCTACATACATACAGGGTGACTGGTAATTCGTCGTATTCCTTCAAGGGGGTTATTCTAAAGCTTATTTGGAGTGATTTAAGTCCAGTCAAGCAGGGGTCAAAGCTCATTGGTTTTCAAGTTATTCAAGATTTTAGATTTTTTAATAAAATACCCGCTTTTTGACCTAAAACTAGTATTTTTTTTTAAACTACGTATTTTTCAAATAAAAAAAAAGATTTTCCGGATAGCCAATGAATCACTAATTACGTAAAATAATAAAAAAAGTACAAACATTTTGCAAATAAAAGCATCTGAAGTCAGAAGTTTTTGTAATTTTTTTTTCAAATCTTGTTACATTTTAAGGCATAACTAAAAAAAAAGTAATAACACTTCGCGTACAAATTACAGAATTTATTTCCTCAGTTCATAAGCTTTCTAAAAAGGTACAATTTATGACATTTTATGATCATTTTTTACAATTAATAATAATAATACCATAGCAGGTACAGGACTTAGCGTACTTGACTTTACTTGTTTGTGTCGTTTTAAACTCGCCGAAGGCATACTTTGTCTCCAGTTTCTTATCTTCTGAGACTTTAAGTTGCCCGGGGTGATACTTTGGTAAGTAATTAAGTAGGGGAATAAGAAAAATAGGAAAAATACAGTTTCATTATCAAATAAAATTTAATCTTAAAAAGGAAAAATTATAAATCTTGCTCGAACTGTTTGCCCTGTCTGCGTATGCAAGAACGAAGCCTTCTTCGTACTTCAGTGATTGTCACTCGCCTCGAAAGCCCGTCTTTCATCGTCTGTGCAGCTGCTAGGATTTTTTGCCGTAGGTCTTCTACGTCACGTATCGGTCTGTCGTAGACCAACGCCTTCATGTGACCCCAGATGTAGAAATCACACGGAGTTAAATCTGGGCTCCTGGCTGGCCAAGGGGTTGGGCCACCTCGACCAATCCATCTTCTTGGGTAGTTTTCATCCATCCACTGCCGCACACCCCGGTAGAAGTGAGCAGGGCAGCCATCGTGCTGATAAACCATGTTAATTCTTGTCGCAAACGGCACATCTTCCAGCAGCGTCGGTAGCTCATCCCTCAAAAAAGTTTCATACGCGATGCCGGTTAATCGAGCTGGCAGAAAAAAAGGTCCGATTAAATTATCGTGCACGATTCCCATCCACACGTTCAAAGAAAATCTTTGTTGGTGAGCTCCTTCGTTTGATTTCTTTGGGTTTTGACCTTTGGGAGCCCAAAAGTGCAGATTGTGGTAATTTGTTATCCCGTCACGGTCGAAATTAGATTCGTCCGTCCACAAAATTCTCTTTAGGTATTCGGGATCTTCGATATCAGCATTAATTAAAAATCTGCAGAAATCCATCCTTCTTGCTGGGTCTCCCTCTTCAATAGCGTGTACTGGAGTGTAATGATACGGATACTGTCGAGCTGAGTGCAGGGTAAACCACACCTTCCACTGAGACATACCGAGCCGGTTAGCCATAATTCTCGTCGAAGTAGTACCGTCTGCCCGGAAAAAGTGCAAGATTTCTTCTTCTTCAGCAGGATCGTATTATTGAGGTCTTCCAGCATCAGCTTGACGGCGTTTAACTGATCCTGTTTCCCGAATAAGACGGCGTGTGTGAAGCGTGTTTGGTTCATCGTAATGAACCAAACACGCTTACGTGAGGTAAACGGCGGTTATGGTAACGAAGTTGGTACTCCCTTCTAGCTGCAGCGGTGTCACCATCACAGAGTCCGTAACAATAAATGATATCTGCGTATTCTTCAAATTCGTAAGTAGCCATTTGAGAAAAAACTTAGTTATCAATATCGTCCGAATTGGAAAGAAAGTTGAAAGTAACTAACTGATCGTACGTACTGATGTCTTCTGACACTCCCCCTTTCTGGGGGTGTGAGGATGCTATTTCAGGGTTTCTGCCCTTTTTAGCTGCCTTTTTCGCGAGCCGTGACGACGGCTCGGTCTGTTAACGCCCGAGTTAATCGGGTCGTTATCTTAGTGTGCAGTTGCTACGTCACACATTGCCAAAAGCCGCTTTATCTGCACTAGGGCTGCTTCAAGTGTTGGCCTGTCAGCGGTCGGGTCTATGCCGGCCGTCCGTAAAGCCAACATTACTGGGTTGAAGGCGCCGGGAGGCACCGTCTGCGTCAAGTCCACTTCTTCTGCAGGGGACTGCTCCGGAGTGGTATCGGCGTCGGGAATCGGCGCCGTTGTTTTCTCTGCGGGCGCCTGGGCGGTGGCGGCGTCGGTGGGCGGCGTCGCCTGTTTCTTTTTCTTCTTCTTGCTCTTCTTCTTCTTCTTAGGGAGTTTGTTGCTGCTGGGCGGGGGTGGTTGTGCGCCCCGTTGTTTGGGGGCGGTGGCCGGCGCCATCAGTGATGATGGTGCCGCCTCTTCCACCGTGGGCTGTCTTGCTGGCGTCCCCGCCTCCTTGCCAGACTTTATGGGGACGGCGTGCGCCTTGGTGCCCGCCTTCCTCCAGTTGCGGGCCTCTCTAGTGTAGACTGGGCATCTCTTGTGGTTCGCCGGGTGCGGTCCCGCGCAGTTGGCGCACGTGCACGGTTGCTCCCGGGGTCTCGGACACTGCTTTGCCTGGTGGTTTCCGGCGCAGCGGACGCATTTCTGCTGCCGGTGGCAGCCTTGAGAGTGGTGGCGGAAGCCCTGGCACCTGTGGCACTGGGGCGGGCCGCCCTTCCCTCTCCATGCTTCAAATTTGGACGTCGGAAGGTAGAGGAACTCTCGTACCCCGTAGATCGTCTTGAAATCCCGCGGGGGGCCGGAGAGCTGCAAAAAGTAAATGCAGCCCGGCCGGCCTCCCCTGGCGTTGATTTGCTTGATGTGAGCTACGGGGTATCCGAGCTCCAAGCACGCATCCTTGATTTCCTGCAGTGGTGTATCCATGGGCAGCCCTCTGAGTGCCACCTTCATTTGTTTCTCTTCGTCCCTCAGGTAGACGTGCCACTCCATCTCGTGCGCACGATCTGCCCCGAGGGATGCTTCTAGGTCAGCGAGGTGGGCGTAGACCGCCCGGTACTCTTCGGCTGATTTTGGGGTAAACAGCACACCCTGCCCCGTGCTTTTGGTGTGCGGAGAGTACCCAAGCTTCTCCGAGATGTCCTTCAGGGTCTTGCGCCAGTCTGGTAGGCGAGGGACCGTTATAGGCGGGTACCTCTCCTTCTTGACTTGGGCTTGATGCTGCTGTGCTTCTTCCTCCTCGCGGGGCTTGGCAGCAGAGGCCGCTTTTGCTGCGTATGAGGTTGAAGGCGCGTCTTGTTTCTTCTGCTTCTTCTGTGGTTTGGCGGCTGGCGGTGCGGTGGTGGCTTCCATGTTATCCTCCGCTGGGCGGGGGCGTAGTCTTGGGTCTGTTGGTGGCGACTTCTTCATACAGGGACGTTTCTCGGTCCCCGCGGGTGCTTGCGGGCTCTCGCGGGGGCGCTTCGCGGCCCTGATGATGTGCGGGTGAGCCTTGAGGAACTCCAGGAACGGGGCATCCTCCGGCAGCAGCTCTGTCTCCAGCCCCATCATGTGGCCGGAGATACGAACGTAGGCGGCCATCCACGCCCTTAGGTCCGCCGACATGTGCTCGGACCCCATCATATGGGAGATTAGAATCGTGTCTGATTCTAGTCTCGCCATAGGGGTCCGCGGCTCGTCAGCAGTCGCAGCGGGCGAAAACAGCCGCAACGTGGGTGACGGCAGCGTCGGGGGAGATCCCTGCGCTGCGTAGTCGTCTTCTTCGTGTCGCCCTCCTTCCGTAGTGTACCCGCGTGCGGGGGTGGTGGTGCGGGGGGCGTGCGCGTCGCCGGCGGTGTCGTCGGCGAGATTGGGCTCTTCAGTGCCTTTTCTGGTCACACTGGCTTTGAGGCTAGGGTACGGATGGGGTTCCAACCCCAGGAATCTCCATGTAGGGTCCTCCTCCTCATCGTCAGTCGACATTGAAGAGTCTTGCGCTTCTGTTTCTTCGGTGGGTAGGTCGGGATGTTGATTTCTCAACCTACCCCTCCGTTCCGAGTCGTCTTCCATATTTGATGAAAGCTTGTTTCGAAAGCTCTGTGACGTCGTCGCGGTTGGTTATAGCCAGTCTCCGCATACCTTAGCCCGGGGCATCCGTTTTAGCGGGACCGGGTTCGGGCATACGTTGAAAGGCCAACCTTCCGCGATGCAGCTCCTTGAGACGCAGTCCCCTCCGGCTAGAAGCCGGGCCGCTTTATCTGGCGACTTATTATAAAAATAATAGTCACGAGATGCGCGTGAGTGTTGAGACGTCCGTACAGTGTAGCTCCGATGCGAGTCCCGCAACTAACTGATCAATTACTACATGACCTATTTAAACCTGGTTAGTCTCACCCCCACCCCATGAGAAGCATCGCCACCCAATAAAATTAAGATAAGATAAAGAACAGAAGGCGAAAAACCCGCCGTAAGAATTAAAGTGACACAAACAAACTAATTAAAGTAATTTAACTTCATTAGCTCATTAGCTAATGACCCTTAATCAGTTTGTTTGTTTCACCAAAGGCAATCTGCAGTGCCTTCTACCTCAAGGAATAAGATAAAATAAGAAACTGGAGACAAAGTATGCCTTCGGCGAGTTTAAAACGACACAAACAAGTAAAGTCAAGTACGCTAAGTCCTGTACCTGCTCTGGTATTATTATTATTAATTGTAAAAAATGAGCATAAAATGTCATAAATTGTACCTTTTTAGAAAGCTTATGAACTGAGGAAATAAATTCTGTAATTTGTACGCGAAGTGTTATTACTTTTTTTTAGTTATGCCTTAAAATGTAACAAGATTTGAAAAAAAAATACAAAAACTTCTGACTTCAGATGCTTTTATTTGCAAAATGTTGATATGTTTTGTACTTTTTTTATTATTTTACGTAATCAGTGATTCATTGGCTATTCGGAAAATCTTTTTTTTATTTGAAAAATCGTAGTTTAAAAAAATACTAGTTTTAGGTCAAAAAGCGGGTATTTTATCAAAAAAATCTAAAATCTTAAATAACTTGAAAACCAATGAGTTTTGACCCCTGCTTGACTGGACTTAAATCACTCCAAATAAGCTGTAGAATAACCCCCTTGAAGGAATACGACGAATTACCAGTCACCCTGTATAACTATGCATATTTAAAAACCGCAAGATAAACCTGGAAAACGTCTTTTCCCGTATCTGTCACAACTTCACAAGCCGACTAGACCTTAAATGTAAAATTCAAGGTTTGCTTCTACAGCATTTTTTTGACAAAGGCGTTCGAGGGGTTAATAATACTTATACCCAAGTATTTAAAAACGTCAAGACGAAGCCGACCGTAAAACACGTCAAGTAAACGTGCCAGTTTAATGGCGGGCCGGACGTGCAAGCGACTCCAACGATTCCATTCCTTGATTGGATCTAAAGTTGGTTAATGTTGTACATAGATGTTAAGATACTTCAGTAACTAAGCTAGGAACTACAGCAATTTTCGATATTTATTTTAAGTTATCCGTGCAACTCATACATACACTCGTACATACCCAAATTTTAAGTATTACCCTATTTGACGGTCTCCTACCTAGCCCAGTCGGTAGTGACCCTGCCTATATATACCTGTCTCATTGTTGAGGAGTGGAACGGGGCTTGCCCTGGCCCGCTGGCCGGGCTGACGGATTCGGAGTTTGTTTGCGGGTCACTGCCGCCTTCCTCTGACCTCCACCCCCCCCCCCCCCCCCCCTGTTCGACTGGTAACGCGAGGGCCCTGACCAGTTTCCCTGGTACTGGTGGCGTGGTGCGGTTGAAGTCGAAGTTGACGGAGCCGTGGTATTCTTTCCCGCAGATACAGGCTTCTTAATTTGTAAACCCTGTTTTTCAATTACTTTTGAGGCTTTTATCTTCTCCGAGAATTTTCCTCCGAACAATAACTCGTCCCTTTCCGTGTCTTGAATAATAGTCAAGAAAGGTTTCGCTACACCAGTTTTATGCGAGTTTGGGTCTCACAAAAGTGTAAATCCGATAAGATCCGACAACTGTCGCTCATGAGTTTAATGGCCTTGACCTTGTCCTCGGAGGTTAGCAAAGTCGTCATTGCGCGGTTTATGGCTGTAATGCCTAGGCCCAGCTGTTGCTGCGCGGCCTCCAGCTTCTTATCCCGATTCCTGGCCATTTCTGTAATTGCTGCGGAAATTTCCGCGTTCAATTTCGGTGCTTGTAATAACGCACAGTTCTCAGATATTCTTTTAATATCTTGTCCTTCGAATCTTTTGGTAAACCCTTGCGGAGTAACGGTAACCAAAGAGAGGCCAAATTACTGTGAATTTTTCCCCCAAATTTGGGTGTATCATCGGTGGCTTCACCTAACGCAGTAACAAGCACCGGGTCCAAAACAGGCACTTCTTCGCTGTCTGGAACTGGCGCTGTCAAGAGCTGGTGTTGAGTCCTCAGGCACGGTCTCTGGAACCTCTTCATTATCCGAAGAGTTCCAAACTTGGTCCTCGTGCTGGTTGTCTGAAGCCATTTCGATTTTAAATTTCCTTTGGTAGTGATCTAATTTTTCTTGGTTAGTGCGTTTACGCTTTAGCATTGTGAAAAGAAGTTTGTACTTTCACTGCAACCAAGAATATAACAAATTTGTGAAAGGTAGTTGACACGTGCGTCTGTTGCCGTGCACGAAAAAATAATGACGATAGCCTCCACCGGCCGCGCCGGCCTGAGGGTGGGGGAAGGGTTTTTTGAGTCAAAAGAAATACTTATTTTTTCTGGATATATCTCTAAAATAAGCGTGCAGAATGTTGCCAGTAGATTAAATAAACTACATTAATGTTAACTTAATTATATCTTCCAATGAAGCGAGTCATATAATATTGATCGAACTTCGCTTGCGAAGCTCGTTTGATCATATAGTATTTATCTATATAGATATTATATATATCGTCGTCTAGTACCCACAATACAAGCCTTATTGGACTTACCGTGGGACTAGGTCGATTTATGTAAGATTGTCCCGTGATGTTTATTTTATTTCTAAGACGCCTTTGTTCTACTGTGACATAAATAGAGCAATTGTACTTATGGTAACGATAAGTATACTTATAACGCGTACAAGCACATAGACATCTTCATGTACATCTTTTTACATTAGACTAAAAGAGAAAAAAAACTAAAACCCAACTTGCAAATGTTTATACAAATTTGAACTTTAATTCAATGCTATAAGATGAAAAATTGAATAAGGGAATTCTAGTACACCTACACGTTATATTAGCTCACAAAGGGAATTGGTTCTATCGTTTTTTTATTGGTTTAATTAATTAGAAAAAGCTCCAAGGTGTTTGCTAGTGAAATGGACATTTGTTCGCTTGGAAGAGGATGGTAAGATATTCTAAGGCTTCGAACCGCCAACCACTTTTCTGGTTCCTCTATTTTCCTATTAATCGTTCGTATGGACGCCGCAGCAGGGTGCAAGGGGGTGCACTTGCATCTCCCTGTCAGGAAAATGTCACTTTTCAACCGACTTCAAGATTTCGAAGGAGGAGGTTATCAATTCGACGGGATCTTTGTTTTTGCTATTTTTTTTTTTTTTTTTTTTATGTATGTTCACCGATTATTCGAAGACGGCTGGACCGATTTGGAAAATTCTTTTTTTGTTTGAAAGAGTATACTTCACAGTTGGTCCCATTGTAACCATGTCAGGATCTGATGATGGGATCCTGGAGAAATCGAGGGAACTCTTCAACTATTATAGGCACACCTATGGTGATTTGAGTATTTTTTACAGCAGATCGAGCATTTGGTGTTGGAAAGGTGGATGCTTAGTGAAGTCGGTTCTTTTTTGTTTAAAATTATTTTATTTATTAGGTGTAGGTAGTTGCAGATGGAGATACGCCACTCTGAAAGTTATCCTGGTAACCATGATCGTTCGAATAGAAGGCAGAGAGAGAAGGTATAGATAGAGAGAGCAGTAGGCCTAGCACATGAGTGTAGCGACAGTATCTCGCGGTCGAGATAGACATCTGTCACTTTCTGATGAATACAGTTAGACAGTGATAGATGTCTATCTCGACCGCGAGATACTGTCGATACACTCATGTGCTAGGTCTACAGCTCAGAGACGGAAAAGAGGTACCGTAAAACGGGGTGAGTAGGTTTCGCGGGGAGAGTTGGGTTATGAATGGGGAGAGAAGGTTTGAGAGGGGGGTGAGAAGGGATTTTAAGGCTACTGCTACAAAAATAATGTATTCCAATTTGAAATGGGGCTATAGTAATACGCATAATAAAAAAAATCGATCCAACAATCTTCCAAAATCACCTTTGTATGAAAAACCCTCTCACCCCAAATACGAGGCACTACGGGGTGAGGTGGGTTTTCCTCTTTATCGTCAAAGTTATGAAATGGAACTACCCAAAATAAAATACAAACTAAAATACAAACGTCCGAACCACTTATTATATACACCATTCAGTTTTCACATGTAAAAACAAAATTTTATCGAGGTTTGAAAATCAGATTTCGCCCAACTCACCCCATTTTACGGTACACACAAAACAATAGTTTAGGATTCCATAGTGACTCCGCACCTAAATTAAATTAGGCGTAAAGGAATGCGTATAGGTACTTAAGTATTTGTACGTTTTTGGACCTGGGTATGTCCTTAAACTACGTCCGGACCCGGGTATGTCCTTAAACTACGTCCGGACCTGGGTATGTCCTTAAACTACGCCAAAAAGAGAGGTATGGGTACTGCGAATGACATCTCGCTAAGTGTGGTAGGGCACGTTCAGCGAATATCATCGCTCAAATCTGGAGCAGAGCCCGACTGGGGAAGAACCTCCACCTTACAGAAAACCACAGCCAAATAGCACTAGACCCTACTCATAGTGTTGTGTTCCTGCTGGTGAGTAAGGTTGCCAAAGAGCTCAAAGAGGACCCAGTGTGTTGACGATGACGGAACTTCTTGTTCCTTTAGTCGTCAACACAGTGAATCCTCCTTTTTGTAAAGGGTCGGCAACGCGCATGTGACTCCTTTGGAGTTGCAGGCGTCCATAGGTTACGGTAGCTGCTTACCATCAGGCGGGCCGTATGCTTGTTTGCCACCGTCGTGGTATTAAAAAAAAAAAAAAAAAAAAAAAAGTATATGTAGTTGTATACAATTTTTTATTGTTAGAACAAATTAACTTAATAAGTACCGTAATTCGGGGTGAGTAGATAAAAGTTTATTTTTATATGTGGCACATTGATTTATATACAAAAAAAGTGTTCCGGAGGTATGAATTTTATTTTGTCAATGATAGTTTGTTGCTACATTGCATAGTTTCTACGAAAAATGCATAATAGTAGGCAAAACCAGCTCACCCCGTAGTTGGGGTGAGATGGCTTACCAAAGGGGTGAGTTGGAAAAATTGCTAGGGTTGCCACTTTTGGATTAAGACAATAGCTCGACTTGTCAAGAGATTTTTTGTATTAATGTAGCAAATTTATGTTTTATTTATGCTCCTATTTGAACCGGCGTAATGTTTTCGATAAGTAGTGAACCTTATTTTTATGACGTGCTAGGTTTTGCCCGCGGCTTCGCTCGCGTTATAATTTCACCACCCCCCCCCCCCCCCCCTTTAAGGGTTGGGGGCAGTTTTCAAAAAAATAACCAACGAACACAACCGATTTTTTTTGTTAGTCACAAATAGTCCGCATACCAATTTTTAGCTTCCTACCTTGGATATTGCGGAATCATCATCATCCTTTTAGGGAAGTGGGGGGTAAGAATGAGATGGTGATGAGATGATGATGAGAATAAGATGATGATGAACCACTCAGTAGGTAATAGCCTGTATTACTGTATGAAATAAATAAATTGCAAATTTTAATATAACGTATTGATTTAATTTGCAATTTATTTAATTTCTTTGCTACTTCAATGATTTTTAAAATAATATTTACCATTTCATTATAATGTAAGACACTTTTGACTACTTATGTAAATCGACAACCCTGAACTACGAACGCCATCTCCCCCCTCTACCAAGCCGGTACACCCCGTTCGTAACACCAACTCTCCCCATTCGTGAGCCAACTGTCCCCGTTGTCGAGCCAACTCACCCCACAGTACAAACCTACTCACCCCATAAAAATCATCAAATGCGGTTGGATTGTTTTCTATGTTAAAACCATTATAAATAAAGAAAATATAACATATGTTTTTCTGTTTCCAATAAGCCATGTAAGTATATAAACGATATCCGAATAGTATATGAACACTTACTTTGGTAAACATCACTTAAAATCAAAGTTAAAATCAACTAAAAATCCGCTGATTTCGAGCATCAACTTTGAGAGTGAATTTGTGTTTCAAAATTGTATGATTTGGGAGCTTAGTGTTGCGAAAAGAAGAAAAAATATGTCTAAAAATATAATCAAATTACTTTGAGAGCAACATAAGCCCAAAAATTAAAGTAACTACTCAAAAAAGAAATTCTGGATTCGCAAGCCAACTCCCCCCGCGAAACCTACTCACCCCGAATTACGGTATATTAAAATAATTTGGTACCTATTACCTACATAAAAACAAATAAATAATTTTTTACGTTTTTAAACTGCAATATCTTAACAAAAATATAAAAAAATATTGCTGGTTTACACTTTATTAGCTACATTTATTGATTTATCGTATGGCTATATGTCACTGGATATCCAGTGAGTGCTGCGAGGTCGCGATGGGACAGTGCAGCTGCCAAGTTTGTTACTCTTTTAGCACCACCCAGGGATCACGTGTAGGGTTGTCTATGGTGTTTCCTACGGACGCAGAGTAAAATTGATCCCCTTATTCGATTACCTTACCTACATTGATTTGGTCCTATTGAACGTGTTTATTTTGTAAAATAAACACGTTCAAATTTACTCACTGTAGTGAGTAAATGAAATATAAATGAAATATTTTTCATGCATGTTCTCAATTGGCACAGCTTTTTAAGGTGTGTTTGCAAGCTCTAACACCATGTTTGCCTAAATTATTGAAAGTTATTTCATATCAATAATTTTATTATTTATTATTAGACCTTCCCCCTTTTTTCCGTTTGTCCCTGTTTTGTGTCCTAGCAATCCCCCCCATCTCTAATGAGGTCTGAGAGATCCTCGGTTTGACTCACGAGGCATGATGGTTATCTTAGCCCACAAGTCTTCTGACATGTTGCAGACATGCCCAGCCCAATCCCACTTCAACTTGGCTGCTTTCCAAGCAACATCTATTATTTGAGTTTTTGAGCGCAGCGTGGTGTTCCGGATACTGTCCCTTAATTTCACATCTAATATGCTGCGCTCCATAACTTATTGGCAAAGCCCGAGTTTGGACTTCTGAGCTTCTGTCAAAGATTAAGTCTGTGAACTGTAGGTAAGGACTGGAAGTATACACATGACCATGAGCGTATGTTTGTGTGACTGAGGTAGGTGCTTCATTAGGTGTTTCATGGACCAATAGCTATACCAGGCGTTTTTGGTCCGTCATTCTGGCCTCCTTTTGTAGGCATGCCTAGAAAGGGATTATTTAGTCCAAAAAATAATTAAATGACCCAATAGAACTTCAAGTAGCCTTCTTTCCTCACTGGGACGTATCCTCCTTATTGAGCTATGGACCCCGGACGTCCATATGTATTCATGTCCATATTGATATTAATATATTTGTGGCTCAAGCCTCCTACCAAAATGAACAGAATTGTTAAGAATAATTTATCTAAATTATACCACAATACTTATGTTATAAAAAATACTCAACGGTTTAAAAGCTCAAAGGAAAGCTGTTTATATTAATGGAACATGTACCTAAATTAAAATTCCTAAGAAGTAATTCGGATAAAAACAGATAGCTGGTTTAAAATTATTTAGTAACAAATTTATTCTTAAAAAAACTAATTCTATAATCAAAACAAAAGACCAGTATAAGTAAATAATATACACATAGTAAAATTATCAGAAATTCTTACCAGTCTTCATTATGATTGTGACTAATCAGACTTTGAATTACTATAAAACAACATGGAATCAATATACACAAAAAAGCAAACAGAACCAAACTAAACTTTGTTTTGAAGCTTTTTTTGACAATTTTAATGACAGTGACGTGACGTCAGTGACATACCGAGAAATGCTTGACGTTTTTCAGAAATGTTACAATGTTGCAGCGTTTGACACTGAATACGGTCAACTGCGATCCCGACATCAAGTTGGTGCCATATCGCATCCTTCCATCGATTCCTAAAATAATTATTAAATATTTTGTAATACGAAAAACTCGGCGACTTGATCGCCGGTTGATTTCGCATCGATAATGATTTTATATGAAGTGGATCTAATTCTTATACTTTTTCCCTAACCACGGTTGAACCTTATTACAGTTATTACCGAGTAAAACAGTCGTTCATAGGTGACTAGTAAAAACGGTCCGATAGAGAGCATAACAGTAGGGGGCGGGGTCTCATTCGCACTCGTTACAAAATTGTCATATTTGACGTGCCTTCTCTTTCATACCTTTTGAAAGTTTAATAAGATCATCCCGTTCAAACTTGGTATTATTATTACCATGACAGGTCTATGGCTAGTATCTCTATGTCATGTCTATGTTGACAGCTGACCTCTCATTCTAACTATAGTTCTATCTCGTTCTAATCGTTTGACCAGTCGCTTACGTCTGTAGACAGCATAATGTAGTCAAAACACCTTTAACAAGTTGTCCAAGCTATGTTCCAAAACATATAATTTGAATGACTTGAATCGATTCAATCCTCGAATACCTCGTTTTTATTTAGATTTGAAAATTGTGATGAAAATATGTAATAATTATACAATAATGAATACGCTTGTTACCTTGATCAACTATTGACCATTATTTTAGCAGCGAAAAGCCTCAACAAAACCGTGTAAACAAAACAAAGTCAACGTCATTGTCCTCCTGTTCTGTTCTGTCATCTGTCACTGTCATCATAAGCCAACAAAACCACGCAAACGAAACAAATAAGAAATCTACTTAAATACATTGTAATCGTTGCTTTTAAACAGCTGTGCTAATCCGTACGATTGGACATCGTTGGAAATACTTTGGAAAGTATAACTTGAAACTAGTACCTTAAAAATAACTCAACATTTGAAACCGATAAAACTAGTAAGTACGTTTTATTATTAGCTCTTAGAGATGCTCGTGTACTGAATTAAAGTTTATATTGTTGATAATATCCGTGTCGAACACATCATCATCGTCGATACACAACTAGGCCATTCCGTAATCAAGTGCGGTTAGGACCTTAATTGCAATGATTTCTGTATTAATTATATA
Organism: Pammene aurita; assembly: GCA_947086415.1. NCBI lineage: Eukaryota > Metazoa > Arthropoda > Insecta > Lepidoptera > Tortricidae > Pammene > Pammene aurita. The sequence goes on along the minus strand of OX352299.1, from coordinate 3,981,831 downwards.
ACATGGACAAATTTAAAACCCTTACAGTACCGGCCAATACAGTGATATATTAATATCATTAATTTTTTTTCTAGATTCCTGTTGATTTAAAACTATGCAGTGCTAACAATTACAACCCACACTGATCGCGCAATGGAAGCTATGGAAGAGGGCCTTGATGAAAGCGGTATCACAATTTTTGACATACTCAGAGTTGACATCTGTTGTAGAGCTATCTTAGAAAAGGTGCCATTCCCGGACCTTGTAAGATCTGAGCGAATAAGCAGAGAGTGGCAGGCCATAGTGCACGACTATCTTCGTAACAACAAACGCAACATGAGATTCTTTGACCTCTACAGAGATATTCATCGTTACAATCATAGAGGCAAAGTCTATAAAGACAACCCTATGATCATGGATCATACTGTGGTTATCCGTAAACATAATTCTTCAGAGATAATCAAGAAACCGATTCATTTAATTATCAAAGAGGTCACAGATCGCTGGTTACCATAGACATTTGTAACATAGTTCTGTGTATTCTGTGTAGCCGGTTTTCCATCCTAGTAGTAGCGAAATTTGATAGTTATGAAATATTTAAAATTTAGCCCTGCTAAATTACATTAAGTGCTTGGTGTAACTGACAAATTCACATTTAACCACATTTGACACAGAAATACTTACATGTTTAGAAACTCGCATGCATTGTTCTTAACCAATTTCTTCTCAGAATATTGACTTAATCTCACTACATTGAGTAGTTAATAAATAAATATTTTATTTTTATTTTACATGAACTTGAGTTAAATTACCTACTTTGTGTTGACACTGAATTAGAATTAAACTTAGTTCTTCTCAAGATCTCTCAATTTTCCTTGTTAGAAAATTATTTTAAAATTAAGTAGTAGGTTGGAAAAGATTTTGGTTTGTAAATAATGAAATTGAATAGCTTGGTAATAAAATGGAAAGCATAATTATCTTTGCAACTGGTAATGAATTATGGCAAGTACTATTTATTTATTTATATTTGATTATTTGTTTACTTAATAAATTTATACCCATTTAAGTAATAGTTTGTAGTTTGCTTTATTGATAAGTTTTTGTTGACGGTACTTTATTTTTGTCTTAGATAAAATGGGGTAATGGGATGTTAGGTTTCAGTGTGTGCAATAAAAGTACCATCAGCAAAGAAGGTTGTGTTTTTTACTGTTTAGCTTATTTTTACTGTATCTTCTACTGTGTGTAGTTTGCCCATAATAAAATTGATGAACTTTGATAAGGTATTTTACTTGCTTATACACTACTGTCAAAAGTACACAGATCTCAGCACTCATGCCACCTAGCCAAACAAGACATCCGCGCCAGGCCACAAAAATTTCGTCATATAAAGCTGTAGTACCACGATCCCGACTATTGGGTCGTCCGGCCTGGGAACGAAATCATCAAATACCCGATAGTCGGGTTTTCGGCACTGAATGTGTTAAGTGTATTCCGGAGTATGTATTAAATTAAAATTATTAGGTCATGAAAGTAAGGTTTTTAACCCTTTGACCGCAAAAGACGTAAAATCACGCGCACGGAAAGTTGTGTCCTCAACGCCAGCACGTGATATGACGTCCACGGTTTGCCGTGCGTGCTAGCGCTGAGGGCACGATTTTCCCGTCCGATGCTTAGCAGTCGAAAGGGTTAACAAGGTGGTCCAACAAAAACTCTACTTGTAGAAGTGTCAACTTTGTTAAGAGCATACAGGATACTGGCACTATCAGTTATAAATTGCAACTGCTGCCTATACAAATATAACAATCTCGTTAAGACTGGAAGAATCCATTGAAGGCCAGGTGCAGCACTGGAAGTGAAATTAATAAACTAATATGAAATTTTATTTATTTACTAAGCATAGAAAATGACACTTATCTAATTAATGTACCTAGTCGGTCCTTAAGTTCTGTCACAAGGGTTTTAAGTGATAAAATATAATACTTTTATTTAAAAAATTTAGACCTGATTAGAAAGCTTATTTCATACAGATTAAAATATAATATGATTAACTTATAATCAAGATCGCGTTTTTTATAGATCTTTGTAAACTTGAAGATGTTGTCAGTCCAAAACACGCCGATGATTTATGAAAATTGTACTTCACAAAAGTTGGTTAAGATCATTTTTATAGTTATCCATAGTTACAAATTGTTATTTTTATGAAAGTAGATGATTAACCTTTTGACCGCCAAGCATTGAACAAAAACCGGCCAAGTGCGTGTCGGACCACGCATAGGAGGGTTCCGTACCTTCAATGGAATAAGAACCAAACTAATACCAAAAGGTCGTATCTGATGCCTATGGAAGAAGTTTTTTGGAGATAACTCAAAAATGGCTAAACCGACAATGTTCAAAACAATTTTCGTAGAAAGTATATGATAAGGCGCATCTCTTAAATATTTTTCATATTTTTTGGACTTACGGTTCAAAATGATCAAAGAAACCTCAATATTATTTTTAAAGACCTATCGATTGATGTGTCACATGTTGATATTTGGTAAAAACATTTTTTTTTTAAATTTAGTTACATGTATGGACATTTCCAATTTAAATACATAAATAAGTAGCGGCATACAGAATACACCTTATGTGTAAATTTTATTCAGATACGTCGTATAGTTTTCGAGTAAAATGGTTGTGACATACGGACGGACAGACAGACAGACATGACGAATCCATAAGGGTTCCGTTTTTTGCCATTTGGCTACGGAATCCTAAAAATGACGCGCCACCGACGCCACGTAATCGCGTTTTGTCAAGCGAAATTGAACTTTGCGGAAGCCCGCGTAGGTCCCTATTGCATTACAAAGCCTGTCGGCTGTAGCCGTCGTTGGCGTCCATGGCACGACTTTTTGATGTCGGCCACAGCCGACTGTGGCGGTAAAAGGGTTAAGGCATATTTCAAAACCAATATTTAGTTGACTTACAAGTCTGTGCTTCAGCTATTCTTCTCCTGAACCTCAACGTATTTTTCAGTTTTGAGCAAAACATGATGATTTTGATGCCATACATCAAGGTAGTCTTCCAAAATTAGCCTTCTTGTCAGTCAGACCCATGTTAATTATATATTAAAATGAAGGTAAAAGATCAAGCTAATGCAGTATGCAAGACTGAAGCCTCTTAAAATTGAATAAAAATAATTATGGTCAAAATGAACTCGAACAGGGCGCGTGTTTTTCACGTGGTTTTTTATTCCTCTTTTTCTAATGTTACAGGGAATTGTGTAAAACTGCCACAACTATTTGCCTTTAATAATATCGTAAATTAATCAGTATTAAATAGGCTGTTTAATCATATATTGAAATAGTAAGCAACCTCTAACAGTTCGTATTTTACCAGTCCAAACCCTAGTGACAGAACTTATGAACCGACTAAGTAAGATCATTATCGCCCTACCCTTTGGCTGCCAACCACTTCAAATCACGCGCACGGAAAGTCGTGCCCTTAGCGCCAGCGCGTCATATCACGTCCAAAATATAATCGAGCACGCTCGCGCGATTCTCACCGATGCTTGGTGGTCAAAGGGTTAATATCAAAATGAGCTTTTGGCTTCTTATAAATGAAACAAATCACAATCGTTAAGGACACCCTTCTACAAGAATATCGTGTGTTGTTTAACTTCCAAGCGCGTGCACAACACGTGGGGCCCGAGGCGGCGCGCTATTCCTCACTAGAACAGGTACTTGCGTCTCTGACGGTAGCTCTGCAAAATCCATAACCCACTGCGGAGACGGTTGAGCAGCCAGCAAAGTTGGGGTTAGAGCTTTGGGTGATAGAACTGCTGAATGAGCTGATGAGGGTGATTGGGCAGTAGTGACTCCGGCTCCATTTATGTTTGAATCATTATCCGTATCCTGATCTTTAGATGAGTCCTGATTTTCGTTGGTCACAAGTCCTAACAGTCTCAGTTTAGTTTTAGATTCTGAATCATCCAGTTCTTTTGTCATATCCACGTGATTCCTTTGGTTTAGAATTAGTGATCCATTTTGTATGGTCACAGGGCCAGAATCATCAAGTTCTTGAACAGATTCTTCAGGATTGTAGGGTTTAGGAGCTGGTCGACGGCGGCGGACGCGGCGACGTTTCTTCTTAGGCGCGTCCACTACATCTGTATCTTTCTCATCTGCCACTTGTTCTAGCAAAGCGAGGGCTCGTCGCTTGACACGATTCAATGCATCATGATCGACCACATTCGGTTCTGCCCCTTGGTCCATTGTGATCGACTTTTGTGCGACATGACCCACTTCTGAAGTTGATTGCAACCGCTCAGCTGATGGAGGATGTTCGGTTTCTGATCGAGAATCAGTTGTTGGCGTGCGTTCTTCAACTGTTTGGTTTAACAAGAACAGTGTATCACTTACTGTGAATTTCCGTTTGAATGATGGCACGACTGGAGTAACGTCCTTCGGTTTTCGTATCTTTGACGTAATTTTCTTGGGGCTAGTCGGCTGGACGACGGGGTTGGATTGTGTTGGGGAAGGGTATGTTGGCGCGTCTTCGTCGGAATCTGCGAAGCTGAACGCGTGCTGCCATTCGTGTTCCACTCGAGCGACACTGCAATAGGGATGATTTAAACATCGGTATCAACGTTCAAATTTCGTGGCACTTGGTAAGGGTCGCAAAAAAAGAAATACATAGGTATCATTGTTTTATTTATTAGTAATAAATAACATTTAATTTATTTTTATTCTTAATCGTACTTTGGTAAACTGTACATATATTTAAAGAGGTTTATATTCTTAATACGTCATAGAACCTCAATACTCATTTCATTATCCATTTGTAAAAAAAATTCTAAATGCCAAATAGGCAACAAATGTCAATTTAATTGTCATGCAAAATAATATGTGGTAAAATCTTCAACGATAATAGTTCTTAAAAACACTTACAACTACAATTTAGCATTGATAAATCTTTACCCAACTCCCTATCAGACTTGAGAAAATGGATTTGACGCAGTATACTGATTTTATATTCACTAACGAAGGTGCTTGCTGTACTATTTGCGAAATGGATAAAAAAGAAAAGGTACAATATAGAGAAACATTTGAAATCAAAATCTCATCAAGATAAATTATCTGATTCACGCTGCCATTTACAGGATATAATACGAGATAATGCTGATTTCGAAATTAAAGACGATATCGTATATTGCAAATTGTGTAATTCGAAATTATTTCCCTCTAAATCTAGTATCGACCGCCATTTAAAAACAGATTTACACAACAATATTCATAAAAATAATGCACAAGAAAAATTTAATAAAGATTTAACAGAGTTTATGATTTGTTCGAATATACCGTGGTCAAAATTAGACAATCCTAAATTTAGAAATTTTGTAGAAAACCTTTTAAATCATAAATATGGAAACGATATTACTGTGCCGAGTGGAACAAAAATACGAGTAAAATGCTTACCTGAATTGTATGAAAAGAAAAAAAATGAATTGAAAGAGAAATTACAAAATAAAATGATTTACCTCAGTGTTGATGAAACATCAGATTCCGTGGGAAAAAAGTGGCAAATATTTTGATCGGAGCTCTAGATGGAACTAGTACCCAGCCACATTTATTTGCTTCTAAGGTATTGGAGGCGACTAACCATTCGACAATAACCAAACTCGTTGAGGAAACCCTTGAAGATCTTTGGGGCGATGAATACAAAAAAAACATGGATAAATTATTGTTTTTTATAACGGATGCCGGTTCCTACATGGTAAAAGCAGCTAAAAACCTTGTTCAGAAATATAAAAATATGACTCATGTAACATGCATAGCACATGGATGTAATCGAGTCGCAGAGATAATTAGAAGTCTTTACCCGACCATAAACAGTTTGATTGACTGTATCAAAAAAATATTTCGTAACGCTCCTTCAAGGACAAATTTATTTCATCAAATGTGTGTAAATATTCCTCTACCACCCCGACCCGTGATAACAAGATGGGGAACATGGTTAAATGCTGCCTCATATTATCACATGCATTATGATAAAATCAAATCTGTCATCGATGCCTTAAATCCGCGTGAAGCGAGTGCAATTTCTAAAGCAAAAAAAATTTTCCGTAACCGGAATTTAAAAACTGAGTTACTATTCGTCGATACACACTTTAGTATAATTGCTAAGTCAATAAAATTATTGGAGGATCCAAAACTGAGTCTAGCAGAATCATTAAACATTGTTCATGGTTTGCAAAAAAAAATATCAACGTTAAGGTTACATCAAAATGCCAGAAAAGTTTATTTTAAATTAAAAAGTGTATTAAAGAAAAATCCTGGTTATAAGACTGTACAAATAATTAACCAACTATCTAAAAACAACGAGGCTGAAATACCAGAAAGTGTAAATAAAAACTGTGTGCAAAATTTTCAATGCTTGACATACCTTCCTATTACCTCAGTCAGCGTGGAAAGATCTTTTAGTCATTTAAAATGGATATATTCTTACAGACGTCAAAGATTGACAGCAAAATCTATGGAACAAATTTTAGTGATCTATTCTAACTCGTAAAATATTGTATGCCACACCTGGACATAAAGTGGCTTTTTCCGCACGCTACGCGTACGGATAGAGCCGCTTTCTGGCCAAATGTGCACATATTTTTCCAACACGGGAGGTAATAAAGAAAGCCCTCGATCGCATAATTACGTCCCTCGCTTGCAGCTTCGGCCGCAACAATTGCGATTGCGCGGCCTTTCTTTGTTTTACCACCCTAATTAGGAAATGTACTATTTAGGGGCTTTTTTATTTACATATACAAAATAAAGGTTAAAAATACTAAGTGATTTGTTTGTATTTATTTTTCTGCCAACCGTACATTGCCACGAAATTTGAACGTTGATACCGATGTTTAGATTTGATGACACATGTTGAATTTTGTATTTAAATTTAGTTAAATGGATGCAAAATTATCAATATATCCTATAAATTGAAAATGAAAGAAATCTATCGAAATAGTTCAAAGATTCAAAATTTAACTATTTTTTAAAAGTACGAAATTAATAAAATAATGGCACCATATATTACTGTAAAATAAATTGTACAGCAAATATATACATAAACGCAATATTTCACTGTCAAAATAACAATTTCATTATTTTTCTATACTTTGCAATCGTGACGTCACTGTTACATATCATTTTGTTAGGAGCGTTTTGAGAAACAAAAGCGAGTGTCAGATTTTGAATCTCATTTCTGACTTTTGAGTTGCTTTAACGCAATTGGCCCTATATAGACATTTGATCCTCACAACAAAACGAATCGATTGATACCAAACATGAAAACAATTCATCATGCCTATTATAAGTAAGCAGAATTTAAAATACATGAAATGTTGACGGGATTCTCAAACACGTAGAATTGAGGTTTTGTGCATGTTTTGTGATGAAAAAAATGAAAAAAAATGTGGCAGGATCTGAAGGGACATATAGTCAGGTTTCATGTTAGGATAATGGTTGTCTACTGTATATCATAATTAGGTATATAATGGATATAATGTGAGAGGATATTTTTAACTAGTTTGTAGGGCGCAGCTACTAGATCCCGTGCCGCTACGCGAAAATGGTCTTAGAAGACCTTTCCTAACTTTTAATTTATATTATTGCAATTGATTTTTTTTTTTTCGAAAATTTAAGTGAGCTGTTAGGGGAGGGTCGGGTCAGCAAAATTTCACAATGAGGAGAGGGGTCTCTGCGAATATGACCAATATGACAATTTGATTTTTCCGCGAGAAAAAGTATTTTTAGAGATCATTATCTAATCTAAATTATTTATGAATGCCTCCTTATTGTGTGACTTGACCTAGTGTTTAAGTATTGTTTTGCTTTGGTAATTTTGGTACAATTCTACATGAAACAACATTAAATTTCGCCTAAATATGTCCAAAAAAGTAAGCTAAAAGCACCTGGCGGTAATGCGTCAGATTTTCAATCCGAAGGTCGCAGATTCAAACCCCGGCTCGTACCACTGAGTTTTTCGGAACTTATGTACGACGTATCATTAGATATTTACCAGTCAATTTTCAGTGAAGGAAAACATCGTGAGGAAACCGGATCTAATCCCAATAAGGCCTAATTTCCCCTCTGGGTTGCAAGGTCAGATGGCAGTCACTAGTGCCTACGCCAATTCCTGGGATTAGATTGCCGAGCAAACCCCAGGGAGGGAAAAAAGCTAAAACAAACGCTAGGAAGAAAAACAACCAAAAAAAATGTCCAAAGTGAGGTGACTTTTCAGTATCAAAATTAGGCATTGATAAAAGTTACTGACCGTAGCGTGTCATCAGAACGCAGCACCCTCAGGGGCTCACTAGGCGGCAGTAAATGGTCCCCCGCCAGCAGCAACAGCGACCCTCTCAGCTTGGCCGCACGCCGCACGCGACTCGCCAACCACCGCACCTTGCGGGCGCGCCGGCGCACCCACACGCGACAGCGCGCTGGGGCACCCACGTAGCCGCTTAGATCCACGCTTATTGTGAAGCCTGGTTCAGAGTCCGACTCGTGTTCGGCTTCAACTTTTTCTGTCAAAATAATTAAAGAATTAACAATTAGTGTAAATGGGCTGTTCTCCTTTTTCATTCAAGTTTTATGGAGTAGGTAAGATGAAGTTTTCGGATTTCATTTAACAAGCAATCCAAAAGTTTTTTAAGAAAGTTTGAACACTTTTACAACTGGGCAAAATTTTGAAACCGACAGAACCCGCCAGGCGGGCCACGACGTGCAACGCAATGCCGCACGCAGTTGCAGGCGTCCATAGGCTACGGTAGCTGGTTACCATCATGTGGGCCGTCGTGGTATTAAAAAAAAGAGGACTTTTAAAAGTTACTTTTCACATCAGTTACATTTTTTTTTGTGCAGTGGGTTTTCAGAAAACTTTGGACCAGTGTTTTCTACATGAAACAGTCAACATGATATGAACAGTAAAGAAGAACAACTCTACAAACTATCTAAAGCAGTTAATTAGTGCATAGTGAACTATGATTTCGACTTATCAGCACGAGCTGCCTGTCTAAAACATTATATTATAATATAAGAACGACTCGTACAGCAGTTTCTCTGACAGTCGTATTATGGTGACAGTGTTACTCGTATAACTGGCCGGTTACAAATTTATAAAAAACTAAAAGCCAATAAAAAACTAAAAAGCCAAAAAGGCCAGTGCGCTACAAATTTGTTATTTAATATTGAAAAGCTTTGCCTTGACATTAACGTCAGAGAAGCTCTACCTCGCATAGAATTCAAATATTTTTAGTTTTTTATTGGCTTTTAGTTTTTTACGCAGTCAGGTTTTTTTTATCATCTGCGTTGAAACATGTATTTATATCATATATATTATATCATTATAGAAGAGAGGGCCTAAATGGGAGCCCTGGGGCACCCCAGACGGAATCCCGATGTAATTAGACCTGAAACCGCCTAGAACCCTACAAATTTTCACAAGCAATATTTTCGGTAGAACTTGTTAGAGACTGTACATCTACTATATATCCCAACTCAATGGTTGAAGCTAATGTTTTCGGAGTAAATAAATAAACTTGACAAATCTGTGATGTTGATAGCATCAGGGCAGGGTCAGTGAATGATATATTTGGAGCTTTAGAGTACCAAAAGTTAAACCGTAAGATTTAACGACTTATTTGCCCTGAAAAGCATGAAAAATTAAGCAAGTATCCATATTCTAGCCCTAAAGAATGGCTGGTACTCGATTTGGAAAATTGTACGATAACTGTTAACAATACTTTACTAACCTGTATTATCACCGCCAGCTCGATGCGACACACTCGACTCGGGCATGGCTGATTTCTACTATACTTATTATTATTTTTATTACAAATTCGCACAACAAATCAACTGATTAAAACTCGTATTATATATAGTACATCTGGTATTGCATATCACTATATTTTTCAGCTGATTTTTGACTAAATAATAAATTTCTACATCAATCTTCTCAACTCCAATCACCAATATATGTCATGACTGTCATGATGAAAATGACACTCGTCAATTTGTCATTAACGTCATAAAGGCACAAAGGGTACATTCCACAACCAATTACGTACATTTTCACCTTGTGGTTTTTTTTCGTGTACGGTGGGGTACGGTCCATGCATGCAGCATACGGCCCGCCTGATGGTAAGCAGCTACCGTAGTCTTTGGACGCCTGCAACTCCAGAGGTGCCAGAGGTTAAACTGATATTAGACATTACAATTTGTAGGGCCCAATCTGTTGTGTGCCCTGCCTTTCCGTAACCCTTCTTCAGCTCCCTACGGGCCCTAACTCTTATTACACCTCCCAACCTGACAAATTGGGTCCTACAAATAGCAATGTCTAATATCGGTTTAATATATGATACCATAGACAAAGTGGATAGAGCAATCTGGAATTTGTCGACCGTTGGACGATAATTTTGTATTTGTGAAAAAAGGACAGACGTTGTTTATGGTCGATTTCGTCGTTCGATGTCGTTGTCAAACAGTGTGAAAAATAATCTAATCGTGTATTTATTTAAGAAACGACCGAATAAACTAATTAAAATAGCATCCCAATTCACTATTGTGTTTCAGTAAAGCAGCTAAAATTATCATTTAGTAGTTATTCACACGGACATTGTGCATATAGAGGTTGTCGATTTTGTATCGTTTCGATCGTGATGGCGGGCAAATTGTAAGATTCGTTGGTTCGAGCGGCGCTGAAACAGGGCGGCGGCATGTGGAACAGCGAGAATGTATCCCCACAGCGGTCGCGGACGGCGCTGCGTGAACTACGGCGGCTGGCAGCTCGACCCCCGCCAGGAATCAAGCTGCTTTTGCGAGACGACGATCTATCGGATATCACTGCGCTTATTGATGGTCCAGGTACTTAGTTCATATACAAACCATGTTTCCCAATGCATCGTGCTAGCTAGGTGTCAATATTAAGCAGGCATAGTAAGCTAATGTTTACGAGTTCATTAGTAATTTCCTATATTTTCAATATACTGAATAATGCGCTTAAATGGGAACTGTTTGTCTTTATTTAGTGCAATCCTTTGAAAATGGAATATGTCTATTCCACTCGTTTTATTTAAAAACCTAGAACAGGGGTCTGGGTCTATAGGGCACCAATAGTAATAATAATTCTCCCCTATCAATATGACTGTTAATCAATACTGCTTGATGCTACAAAGGCACCCCTCTGTTGTACTTCTTTACAGTTTTAAGTAAAACTGTCCTAAACTGGCTGATTTATGAAATTGGCCATTTGAAGTAAGGGTTCTTATGTTAATTATCATGCTGATCTATTAATAAGTCAAAGAAGAGTTTTATGTTTTTAACTCCTGACGTAAAACAATGGGTCTTATAAGTTTAGACCTCTATGTGTGTCTGTTGGTGGCTCCGTAGTACTAAACCGGTTGAACCAATTAAAATCTTCTACCTAGCATTTTTTACAGGCCAAGACAGTTGCTCAAGTTAGAAAGGTATGGAAGGATCTATGTGAGGTGATCTTGTGGAGGCCCTATGCACCTCCGGGGTGCCCTAGGTTCAACAACAACCTAGCATTTTATGGCTATTGCCAGAGTCCGCTTTCCTCCTTGTCTTTCTCTACATCGCATGGTCCTGGGTGTCTAAGAACCAATTTAAATGTGTATTTTTACTTGAAAACAGTTTTTCTAGACATGTTTTATGGATTTGGGGATTATCCTAAATTATTAATTTATAGTGATTATTTTTTGCTAATGTATGTTGTAAATGATGTCTATTTACATGTTATTTTACATTTCAGCGGAGACACCATACTTTGGCGGTGTGTTTCGAGTACAAATAAAGCTGGGCAAAGAATTCCCGACTGCTCCGCCCCGAGCTTACTTTCTGACACGCATCTTCCACCCCAATGTGAGCAGGGATGGGGAAGTCTGCGTCAACACACTCAAGGTAATATTTCATTTCATCTCTTCTTCAATATTGAAGACCAACCTAGTTTATTTTTTCATAATAGACGAGCTTTGGAGCTTCACATTTAATCTAACGAATAATCGCATTTGCAATTGCATGGTTCATTGGGAAAATAATTATTTTAAAGAACATTTTTTTAATAAGAGATTGACAATAATTTATTATGTAGATAATTTCAAGAAATATATGATTATTGTATCATGATTTTAAAAAATCATATGTCAATATGAAAAATAAATAATATCATCTACATAATGCCAAAAATTTAATCTAATGAATACGTACAAAAACAACATTAAAGAAACCTACACTTAAACCTATAAATTAATTTTGTAATAAGCAGAAACTTCTGCAAGCGTAATTTAAATTTTATAATTAAAAGAAAAATGGAAAAATTCACCGCGTCAAGCAAGATTCGAACTTGCGACCTTTCGGAACACCGGTCCGACCGCTCTGACCAACTGAACCATTGCTAAATTTGTTTTTTCACAGTAAATAGTGTCATGTAGATTGTCATTGTCAAAGTATATGACCTTACAATTGTGTAGAGATGTGACAACAACGCCACAAATGTAGAGTTAACAATTGAATAGAATTGCAAAGAAAACTAAACATACGAATATCTTTCGAAATAATTAACTGATTGAAAAATAAATACTCTAGATTAATAAGCAATAATAAGTCATTTGGGGTGTCTGGGGTTTTTAGTGGCTCAAGTAACACATTGTATAATAAATAATAATGATAGATGGGTTATGGATGCTCCAAAAGTGAAGCACTTAAAATGAGTGAATTCAAACAATTGTATTGCAATCTTACTAGACGGGTTTCATTGCTCTCATTATTGTGTCATATCTGGCTTAGATCAATATTAAATATGATTGTATGGATAAGGATTGATTGTAACACTCCAGCGCGACTGGCGGCCAGAGCTGGGCTTGGAGCACGCGCTGGTGGCGCTGCGCTGCCTCATGATCGCGCCGAACGCCGACTCGGCGCTCAACGCCGACGCCGCCGAGCTGCTGCGCGGCCGCTACGAGGAGTACTTCGCGCGCGCCAAGCTGCTCACCGACATACACGCCAAGCCCGGCAAGGGGTATGAGCCACAGGTAAATAGTACATTACATCAGAGGCCGTGAATCCGTTTTCACGCCGAGGCATGTATAGTGCTTTTCTCAAACATGCAATGAAATAAAATAAAATAAAAAACCAAAAGGACAATGTTTTATTCAATCTAAAAAAACGACCATGAAGTAAAAATTAAAAAGTTAAAATCAGCTGTTCGTAAAACCTGCCGCCATCTTTGACGCTGTCTGAATGAGGTTGGACGTTGAAACAAAATAAAGTTACTTTGCAGGCCTAGGCCTGAAAACTTGTATGAAATCCCATTTCAGGCCGCCTCGAGATGCTGCGCCCGAAATAGGATACTTCAGAGTCAAGGAACGTAAAGAGAATATTTCATTGCATGTTTGAGAAATAGTACATTATTGTCGAGGAGGTGAAGTAGCACATTGATGGCTGCGTATTAAGTTTAAACGGACGACTTTAGGAGTCCGTTTAATTTAATACGAAGCCAGCAATGGCCCTTCACGCCGAGCCCAATATAGTGCTTTATTCAAAAATAATGCAAAACAGCCAACGTTGATGAACAACAAACAATAGTCAATAAATAATATATTCAGGATAACTTCTAGGTTTAAAGAATGACCACTACCACGAGCATCGAATTTCGATTCGAATCCTATAATTATCTCCATCGTTTCTCATTTTGAGTTAGAAAGACAGATTTATTCGAAACTACAATTTTTTTATGTTCGCGGTACACACTCGGCTATGAAGCCTTTATATATTTTTATTAAAAAGTTTGAAGTGTATTTTTCTTCTGAATTTACCGTAAGTTATTTGAGATAAGTAAAAAATCGGTACCAACATTAGAAATAACAAATACCGAGGTTGTGTTTTGGCTGTTTAGGACCTTTGCCTTTCTTTTTGTATGGCTGTTGAACTTTTAAAAAAGTTTGTTCCTCGACAAAAATGGAATTTGTATGCAACATTTATGTCGCGAAATCGAGCCTGCAATGTCCGTAACTTTTTAATTTTTATTGGACCATAAACTAGGCACTTCGCCGCTTAGTTTTTAACCGTAAAAGTCAACCTTGCCGGACATTTTTGAATAAAATACTTTCTTTTTCAACCGACTTCAAGATTTCGAAGGAGGAGGTTATCAATTCGTCGGGATCTTTGTTTTTTTTTTGCTATTTATTTTTTGTATGTTCACCGATTATTCGAAGTATTTGTTTGAAAGAGTATACTTCACAGTTGGTCCCATTGTAACCAGGTCAGGATCTGATGATGGGATGGAGAAATCGAGGAAACTCTTCAACTATTATAGGCACACCTATAGTGATTTGAGTATTTTTTACAGCAGCTCAAGCATTTGCTTTTGGAAGGTAGATACTAAGTTAAGTCGGTTCTTTTTTGTTATTTACTGGCCTACCATTTTAGGTACTTGTAGAAAAACTATTGTATACAATAGTGACATAATTAAGCTTTTTAATCTCGTACCTTACTTTAAAGCTCTTCATTATGTCACTATTGTACAAAATACTATTACATAACACTCACTAATAAAAAGGACCATTCTGTCACAATGTTTTCTGAACAACCACTGCACAAAAAAAATGTTACTGATGGGGAAAGTAGCTTTTAAAAGTTCTCTTTTTTTAATACCACGACGGTGGCACACAAGCATACAGTCCGCCTGATGGTAAGCAGCTAGCGTAGCTTATGGACGCCTGCAACTCCCTCCAGAGGTGTCACATGCGCGTTGCCGACCCTTTACAGGGAGGATTCACTGTGAAGTACTTGTCTTGATAGCTTCTGACTTTTTTGTTGAGCTTCGCTTGACAACCTCACTCTAAGCAGAGATTCAAATATTTTTTCATCACCTCGGGGATTCGTACTTTTGGAAAGGTGGAGCCTACGTTAAGTCAGTTCTTTTTTTGTTTAAAATTATTTAGGTCCAAATTCATATCTTGACGCCACGATATTCAACACTAGTATTCTTTTCCAGGATTCAAACACTAACGTAATCGGCGGCGAGCAGCCCGCCCCGGCCGGCAGCGCCGCGGGAGCGGGGGCGGGGGCGGGGGCGGGCGAGGGAGCGGAGGGAGGAGCGGGAGCGGGGGGAGCGGCGCGGGAGGAAGGTCCCCGCGCCAAGCGCGAGCGGCGGCCGCGCGACAAGCCCGCGCCAGCCAGAGACAAGCGGCGCGTGCTCAAGCGGTTATGAGCGGCGCGACTGTGCTACCAAATATTATGACATTGAATTCACATTATATTTAATAAAACTAATTGCGATTATTATACTGGAGTTTTTGTGACCTCATTGAGAGCGGATTTGAAGTAGCGATTTCAATATTAATATGGATGGATATGACTGGTATATTTTATTATTTTTTCTACACACAAAAATAATGTAACTTATCGGAATAAAAAAGTAAAAACCTTGTATAAAAGCTCCTTTATTTAGAACAAAATACTTTTCTTTAAATGTAGTTTGTTGCAAAAATAACATTCATTTAATCTAATTATTTAGCTAAGTTTGCGGTGTGCGGTGTAATAATAATAGACTAACAGACCTTGTATAAACAACATGACATGTATTTAACAAATTGCACTAGTCATATCCATATTAATATTGAGATCGCTACTTCAAATCCACTCTACTCATTACAGTTGTGTCCTACCAGAGACTATAAATAATATAGACAGCCACAGTCTAAGAACTTTTTAAGGCCATTGTCTGAAGCGCCATCTAGCGGTACTACGGTACGCTACTCGTTACAAGATGGCGCTGCTGCGCAAATATATAAAATATATATTTGTCATGTCTTGTCAAATCAGTATGCACAATTGATTATTGTTTATTTTTAATCGAGTTGTAGTTCAACATACCAAGTTCTCATACGTAACTCAAAGGCGTATACAGTAAGACGTACTGCAAGGACAGACGCTCTCGCTAAGAAGACCCAAAAGTTAATCTCGGTGCGAGTTCCGTAGATTACTCAGATAAACGCTCGGACTGTTTTCGTTACGGTATAATATATATATATACGATAAATAGAATATCGATACCTTGATGTTATAAAGATAGAACTAAACCGGTCGAAATATAATGGTACGCTTCCAGTATAAAATTGCGATATCGCTATTTGATACAGTACTTATACCTTTATTATAACAATATCCAACCGGTATCGAAATTCTAGATCGTAGCTTTGTACGGCGATAAAGGAACTGAGCGGGACGCGGGGCACGGGGAGCCGGTAGGTATCACATACTTCAAGCTCAAATTTAATGATACCTTTATGAAAATGGTTAAGGTATCGATAAAAATACCGGTAACGTTATATTTCATTACCGAAAAATTTCGATTGCGCTACCGAAACAAACGGTATATCATATCGCTTTTAAACGGTATATGTATTTTTCCGATATGCAGTCCTTGGGTAAACGAGTTTCCTTCTAAGCAAAAGACTAATGCTTACAATTACAATATAACTTTTTCTACTTGACGCTAGATGTCGCTAGCAAACGCATCATGTACGGTCGACATCAAAGATATATTTACATTTTTTCACCTTATTACAAAGTAGTACCTACTTAAGGTGTAAACATAGGTATCTTTGACGTCGACTGTACAACCGCTAAAGGCGGTGTATTCTGTAAATGTTGGGCTTACGAATGAAGGATAACCGCACAAAGCAAGGGGTACATGGTGATGCGATGATGGTTAAAAAAACATGTTTTTGTAAACAGTATGACAAATTCATAAACCATGTATATAAAAATCTAATTGTAATATGCGAGCTTTTCTCGTCATTACACATTTTTGTCATGACGTGCGTTGATATTGATTTTAATTGTAAGCCACCAGCGAGTATATAAATATATTTACGTCACACCTGGCCATAATGTGAGTTTTACCGCACGCTACGCGTACGGTGAAACTCGCATTATGGCCAGGTGGAGACGTAAAATTGTGTACTTACCACGGGCAGTAAAAAAGAAAGCCCTCTATCGCATATTTACAACCCTCGCCTGCGGCTCGGGTCACAAATACCTGCGATTTCGGGCTTTCTTTCTTTTACAGTCCTTGGTAAGTAATGTACTATTTCACACCACCTGCTCGACAATGCTAAATTATATATCATGCAAACCTGACCGAAAGCAAATCATTATAGCCCTTGGCTTTAGCCGGGTTATAATGTTGTACTAAATCTCATTATAACCCGCTGGTTAATAATGTGATTTCACTTCCCATAGTTCTTATTGTTATGTGCTTAAAGTCTAATTTCGTAAAGTCCGCACGGTGCACGGGCCCGCGCCGCCGCGTCGTCGAACTGATTGGAAACTCGTGCTGGCCACCTCAATTTTAAATACCAAAAACAAATGCCGCGAGTGTCATATGAGCTGCAGTATACGGAGTAAAACTGCAGGTTCTATAAAAATAGAAGATAAAATTCGAATAAAATGGACTAATGTATCAAGAATCAATTTATACTTTTGATTTCCTTTAAAAAACCGGCCAAGTGCGTGTCGGACCACGCATAGGAGGATTCCGTACATTCAATGGAATAAGAACCAAACTAATACCAAAAGGTCGTATCTGATGCCTATGGAGGAAGTTTCTTGGAGATAACTCAAAAATGGCTGAACCGATAATGTTCAAAACAATTTTCGTAGAAAGTATGATAAGGCGCATCTCCTCAAATTTCTTCATATTTTTTGGACTTACGGTTCAAAAGTTACAGGGGGGGGACACAATTTTTCTGACTGTCGAAGCGATTTTTTCAGAAAATATTCACTTAATCAAAACATGGTCAAAGAAATCTCAATGTTATTTTTAAATACCTATCGATTGATGTGTCACATGTTGATATTTGGTTAATTTTTTTTCATTTTTTATTAAGTTACATGTATGGAGCCCCCCCCCTAAAATTTTTGTTTTTTCAAATTTAACTACATAACTAAGTAGCGGCATACAAAATACACCTTATGTGTAAATTTTATTCAGATACGTCGTATAGTTTCCAAGTAAAATGGCTGTGACATACGGACGGACAGACAGACAGGCAGACAGACAGACATGACAAATACATAAGGGTTCCGTTTTTTGCCATTTGGCTACGGGACCCTAGTAAAAATCCGTTTCTAGTAGTAGCCTTAACTATTTTATTGTCTCACAAGAGGTGAGAAAAGTAGAGTATACTCCTCGGGGATAAAGCTGTTTATGTCACGGGCGCGCTTAAACCCCTCACTTCACTCAGGACTCAGTCTTAATTCCCTCGCTACGCTCGGGAATTAACTCATAACCCCCTCGCTGCGCTCGGGAGTAAAGTCTGGAGTCCTTCGTTACGTTCGGGATTCAATATCGCGCCCGTGACATAAAACAGTGCTTTATCCCCTTGGTGTACAATCTACTATTAATAGAGCGGAACAGGGAACTTTTAGAAGCTCCAACTCTGAAGCGCCATCTGAACGCTACTCGTTACTAGATGGCGCTGCAGTGCAAATGTCATTTCCTCTTACATTTTAGGTTTTTAGGGTAAACTACGTCCGGACCTGGGTATGTCCTTAAACTACGCCAAAAAGAGAGGTATGGGCACTGCGAATGGCATCTCGCTAAGTGTGGTAAGGCACGTTCAGCGAATGTCATCGCTCAAATCTGGAGCAGAGCCCGACTGGGGACGTACCTCCACCTTACAGAAAACCACAGCCAAATAGCACTAGACCCTACTCATAGTGTTGTGTTCCTGCTGGTGAGTAAGGTTGCCAAAGAGCTCAGAGAGGACCCAGTGTGTTGACGATGAGGGACCTTCTTGTTCCTTTAGTCGTCAACACAGTGAATCCTCCTTTTAGAAAACCACAGCCAAATAGCACTAGACCCTACTCATAGTGTTGTGTTCCTGCTGGTGAGTAAGGTTGCCAAAGAGCTCAGAGAGGACCCAGTGTGTTGACGATGAGGGACCTTCTTGTTCCTTTAGTCGTCAACACAGTGAATCCTCCTTTTTGTAAAGGGTCGGCAACGCGCATGTGACTCCTTTGGAGTTGCAGGCGTCCATAGGTTACGGTAGCTGCTTAGCATCAGGCGGGCCGTATGCTTGTTTGCCACCGTCGTGGTATAAAAAGAAAAGGTTGTTCTCCTTCAGATGGCGCTCCAGAGATGGAGCTTCAAAGAGTTCTTAGACAGTGGCTGTCTATATATGGGTAGTCTCTGAAGCCACGAATTAAATTCACACGCACCTAGCGCTTCTATTCACCACTAGATGTCGCTATACGCACGTTTTTTACGGCAACGTCCTACTAGCCCAGTCGGTAGTGACACTGCCTACGAAGCAGGAGGTCCCGGGTTCAAATCCTGGTAAGCACATTTATTTGTGTGTTTATGGCGATTATCACACTGGTGCTGCAACCGCATGCGGCGACGGCGTGCAAGCGTGACAGCGCTATACACACGCATAGCGCTATTCCGCTCGCGCACGTGCGCCGCATGTGAAAACCACAGCAGTGTAAAAGACGTCTATCAAAAATATTTGTTCCTGAGTTATGGATGTTTTATATGTATCAAAGTATGTATTCTGTATCTATATGAGTAGGTACATATGTATATCGTCGCTAGGTTGATTTGTATAAGATTATCCCCCAAATATTCTATTTATATTAATTATTAAATCAGAACCAGGAACAAATAAGTACAAAGTAATACACGGAATGTGTCAACAGTATTTTATTGTCAAAACAACTCTTATAAAAATATAAACCACAACAATATTTACAGCATTTTGAGACATATCGGAAGAATCCGATTAAGAATAATTATTCACGGAAGTTGAATTCCAAATTAAAATTATTTTAACCTATTCCTAAATTTTAAACTTAGGTTGAATGACGTACTTATATAGGCACCTAAATTTAAAAAAATGTATTTCTTTTGAAATTCATCTGGACGTAATATTTGATTGAAAACATATGAAATCCTTAGATATCTTCACTCTAAATTCCATCATTAAAAATAGTTGCGTATTATATAATAAAAATGTTAATATTGTGTCAGTTGCTCTGTCACAGTGCGGGAGCTGTGAATTGAATCTTCGGGTTTTACTGCTGTTCTGCTCTCTCATTACATGTGGCCTAAACAGAGAGCAGGATAGCAATACAACCCGAAGATTCATTTCACAGCTCACACACATATATTACTTATTCTGTGGTGTCGTTGCATTTTAATTGTCCGTATTCGAGAGAACTTTACGACTTAAAACTACTTACTTACGTATAGGTACAGGTGATATGATATGTAGGCACTTTTGAATATTCTAATTCGAGTTTCATTAGTGTGTGTTACCACTGTAACCACACATACCTATGTGTTATGGATGGTACAAGGAGGATCGATCTCTCTTATAGGAAAACGGTCGAAAAAGTGTCCAGCGGTAAGCACTAAACAATAGTTCCAAATATCTCTGGGTGGCGCTAGGTATAGTTCAGCATTTGAAATGAATTACCGATATTTAATACTTATATGACATTCTAAATAAAATTAATATTCAGAGTGTTTTTCTTCTCCGCAAATAATTATTTTGTAAATATGTATGGATTTAATTTTTTAATATCAAAATTAATTTAATAAAATTTAATATCACTGTGGCGCCATCAGTTTATCGCCTTTTGACGGACATTTTTGTAACATAGAGATTTATATCCTTCTTGTACCATCCATACTATGTGTGTTCATCACTAGTTACCATAAAGAACTTCCTACATTAGGTACTTACCTAATGTGGAAAGTTATCTATGGTAAACTAATATGCGAAGTTTTAGAAATAAAGGAAAAGTAGAAAAATCCACTACCTCAGGCGAGACTCGAACTCGCGACTCAATTCGTAGCCATCAGGTAAGTCTTAGTAGCTCAGTTGGTCTGAGCGATGGACAGGTATCCCAGAGTCGCGAGTTTGAGTCGCATTGTTTCCACATACTTTAATTTATTTTAGTAGGTGCTCGAAGTGACCACCGCCTTTTTCAATACAATATTCAACACGTTTAGGTAACGACCTTACAATTACATTTTGTATCTTCATATAATAAAATGCATTTTATTCATTTTAGACATCATGTTTCATACAGACATTTACTGCTTAAGACCTACACAATCGATATCTAAATAGAAATAGTGTAGGTTTTTTTTTTCAAAACAACCGGGTTCGATTCCCGAACGGAGTACAGATGTTTTTTAAAATGTATGAATGCAGTTTTTCTTGTTATTAAAATCGATGACATGGTTCCTCAGAACAGATCTTCGTATGTCTTATAATTTCAGACTTTCCCATACTGACCGATTTGAATGAGACACCCTGTATAATAGGTATAGTATTGTGACTAAGAAAAAACCCGGCCAAGTGCGAGTCGGACTCGCGCACCGAGGGTTCCGTACAAACCTGTAGGTTTGATATGAATTTCAATTTAATACGTCCACGCGTTTTCGAGGAAAAAGGTAGTAAGTTTAAAATTAAAAAAAATATTTTTTGTATGATTTTACTAAAAATGTCTACTTTTGTATTTTTTCCATTGTCTATGCTATATGACGTTGCTTCGTGCCAAATTTCAAGTTTCTGAGTTCACGGGAAGTACCCCGTAGGTTTTGCGAGTGCCGAAAAACTCTAAAATTTGCAGCATAACCGACTGTATCTTTTGATTGGGTTGGCTTTTAAGTTTAATGTTTGATTTTTTCACAGCTCCAAGGGACAGTAGACCTGAGTATTTGATATAAATTTCAGCTTGATACCTCCTCGCGTTCCTGAGAAAAATGGTCTTGACAGACAGACGGACAACAAAGTGATCCTATAAGGGTTCCGTTTTTTCCTTTCGAGGTACGGAACCCTAAAAATAGAAAAAAAATTGGAAGTGAAAAAATATTGTTTTGTGTATGGGGTGTCATTCCAGCCGATCAACCCTCCATACAAAACCAATTTTTTTTTTCGCGTGAAAAAATGTTTTTCTTTGTTTTCCGTAATAAGATAACAATACCAATTATGCTCTTAAACAGATTACCAGTAATGATATTTACTATAGATGGGTTATGCTCGAACAAAATGAGCAGAAAAAATACTTCCAGAGTTATTTCATAACCTAGCAACGATTCTGTTGTTTATCTATTTTGACAATCATTACATCTTTGTCACTCTCATTGTTAGAAAATACAGTTTGTCTCTTTCTCACACGGGTGACAGGAGCTAATTGGCACGTCCGCATCTCACGCTGGCCGGTGCGCGACTAGCGACAGTTGTTTGAATTCACTCATATTAAGTGCCTCACTTTTAGAGCGTGCATAACCCATCTGTCATTATTATATTTTTTTTTATACCACGACGGTGGCAAACAAGCATACGGCCCGCCTGATGGTAAGCAGCTACCGTAACCTATGGACACCTGCAACTCCAAAGGAGTCACATGCGCGTTGCCGACCCTTTACAAAAAAGGAGGATTCACTGTGTTGACGACTAAAGGAACAAGAAGGTCCCTCATCGTCAACACACTGGGTCCTCTTTGAGCTCTCATGATCATAGATTACCAGCATTTTTGTTAGAACTTATATACGAGCTTGTAGTAAAAAGCTATGTTAACCAAGCTAGACGTTATTCTTATCGTTCAAGGGTAGTTCGTCACGCGTCGGCTGCGGCACGGTCTTGCTCTTGTGCGCCTGCGGCGCGAGCACGTAGCGGTGCAGCAGCGCGAATAGCGTCGCGCCGGCGAGCGGGCCCACCCAGTATACCTGCAAACGTTGTTCACATCAGTTTGTGCGGTAATAGTAGTTTATGTAACTGTTAAGTTTCAAGGCCTAATTACGTACAGTTGCATACACTGCTTTATCTATACACATTTTATAAATCCTAAATGATGTGTTCGGAAACCAGTAGAATGACCGCCATTGCACCGCCATGACCAACTCGATTGTGTCGGCGGTCGCGCGGGCGCGTGCCGGCGGTCGGGGAGAGTGCGGATCTTCGTAACATTACCGTGGGTAATGAATTTTCATACGTTTTTACCACACTGTCAGAGATGTTACGTTACTGGTTGCAATAATGGTACGGTCCCCCAACGCGGAATAGAGGATTTATGATATTGGTGTAGATAAAATAAAATATATACTACATAGTAAAAGTTCATCCTAGCGTTTTTCATAGGGTATGGAAGGAGGGCGGGCGCAGTTCCAGTATACGCTAGCCTACCTCTGCGATTTTTCGGAGATAGCTCGAAAACATCTTAACCCATAATGTTAAAACAATTTTCGTTGAAAGATTATACAATGATGTATCTCCTAAAATTTGTTTTATATTTTTTGGATCTCCGGTTCTAAAGTTACAGGGGCAGGGGCACACTTTTTTTGATGTTTGAACCGATTATTTCTGAAAATATTCACTTATTCAAAAAATGTTGAAAGAAACCTCAATGTTTTTTTAAAGACTTATCAATTGATGTGCTGTTTGATTGAAACATTTAGTTAAAAAAATGGTTGACAATTATAATTACATGTTACATGGAGTGCCCTCCCTAAAATATATTTTTCAGCAATTTACAAAACTAAGTAGACAAAATACACCTTATGCTAAAATTTTATTAAGATGCGTCTTATATTTTCCGAGTGAAGGGCTGTGAGATATGGACGGACGGACAGACGGACATGACGAAACGGAACCCTTATAGGGTTCCGTTTTTTGCCATTTTGACTACGGAATCCTAAAAAGGGCGCCGAATGCTAATGTCACTCTTGCCTGATCAAAGTGATCAAGTTCGATCCACCGTTTTCTATATCTACTTAAAGTAGGCCTATGGCAGGAAATTAACCAATACCACAGGACGGACACGTCATACTACAAAACTCGTTTGAGCGCCTTTGTGTGCACGGCACATCTGTACACGCTTCAATGTGTGCGTGCGTCTTAGGGCGCTGTTTCCGCTGTCGTAAATGACGTTTGACAAAACACTGCCATTTTGCTTTTTATCGATGCGCTGCCAACCTGACGGATTAGCCTACTAGTTCCCTACCAATCGGCCGCCGCGGGGTGAGGTAATTCCGGACGGGGCGGGGCGTAGCGTAGCTATTCTGCATGAAATACTTTATTATTCTCTTCTATATTATTTATTCTGTGCCAATACTAACCCAGTGGTCTGTCCATACGCCCGTGACCAGTGCAGGCCCAAAGCTACGGGCAGGGTTGAGACTGGCTCCCGTCATTTCACCCTGAAACAAGGAATCCAAGTTACTTAGGTAATAAGTGAAATATTATGAGAAGACAATTTGTGGGGTTTTTAATAAACACACAGAGCCTAATAAAGCCTACCTTACCTACAAGTAGCTACTTACGATTCATACCCCAAACTAAACACCAGACCAGCGATAACCAACACAAGCTCGATCGGCGCAGCGGCATCAGGTGCACATCCACAGTTCACAAACTAAGTAGGAGTGTCAGGAGACTTGCAATGATCAGACTACCTAACGAGATGAGAAGTAATACTCACCCCAGCATACACCAGGCCAGCGATGGTCAGTCCAAACTTGATCGGTCCAGCGGGATCATCTTTGCCCGTCCACAACGCGCAGGCCAGGAGCGTCAGGAGACCGGTGATCAGAGCCTCGATCATCGTCGCAGCCAGGGGACCAAAGCCACGCATTGGTAGCGTCACGCCAAAGCCTGGGAGCTCTGCAACACGTTACAAAGCAAAGTTATAAATGATAACATATTGGAGAGGAGAGTTTGGGAAGGAGAAGAGCTTGTTTGTTCAAGAATTACTTAGAAATAATAGCGTTGGGAATTCTAATTTTATGAGATGTGTACATAGGCTGCTATTTATATATCCGGAAACCGGGATTACAATCTTCTTAAATAGCATATTTGACCTCCATGGTAAAATTTGAACTTTTTTAAGTACTGGCCGGTATATTTTTTCTTTCTTATTAACGCTCGTGTTTTGTTTTTGACGGGTTTTAAATGTCATCTCGCAGCAAGAATGGAACTCACTCGTGAAAATATTCGTGCTATGATTTATTATGATTTTCGGCGTGGTTTAACGCAACAACAGTGCATAGATCAACTAACTTCAACTTTTGGTGATGAAGCCCCATCTAAAACTACTGTGTATCACTGGTTTAGTGAGTTCAATCGTGGACGTAGTATGCTTACGGACAAAGTTAAGGCAGGTCGCCCGAAATCGGTCGTTGTACAACAAAATATCGAGGCTGTGCGAAAACTTATAATGGACGACCGACATGTTACGTACTGCGAGATAGAGGCGACTCTGGGTATTTCTATGACCAGCATTAATAGCATATTACATAATTATTTGGCTGTAAAAAAAATTTGTTCGCGTTGGATACCCCACAACTTAACAAAAGAGCAAAAAGATGCTCGCGTCGAATTGTGCAATAAAATGTTAAAAAAATATAACCGTGGTGACTCAAAAGCCGTTTATAACATCTATACAGGTGACGAATCCTGGATCTATGCATACGATCCCGAAACGAAGCAACAATCAACGGTATGGGTGTTTCAAAATGAGCCGAACCCTACGAAAGTTACTCGTGCAAAAAGTACATTGAAACAAATGGTGGCCTGCTTCTTCGGTATTAATGGCCATGTAGCTACAGTGCCACTAGAAAACCGTAGAACGGTTAATTCAGAGTGGTACACGACCATTTGCTTACCGGAAGTATTTGAACAAATTCGTAAAACTAACCAGCGACGAAGAATCATTCTTCATCATGACAATGCCAGCTGTCATACGTCACGCGAAACAACTCTATTTTTGGAGGGTCAAAATGTGGAATTAACGGGTCATCCGCCGTACAGCCCTGACTTGGCACCCAACGATTTTTATTTATTTCCAAATATAAAGAATAAATTACGCGGTCAACGATTTTCGACCGCTGAAGATGCTGTCGACGCATTCAAACAACACGTTATGGAGGTACCTCAGGCGGAGTGGCAGAAGTGCTTTAAAAATTGGTTCACGCGAATGCAAAAGTGCATAGATCATCAAGGGGAATACTTTGAAAAACAATAAAACCATTTTCAGCCGTGTACGTTTGTTTGTTTTTTTGTTTCCGGATATATAAGTAGCAACCCTTACGTTTCTAATATATTTTTTACAAACGTTGCACGTTGGGAGGTTGTGAAAGTATGCCGCTATGTGCCATTTACACCATATTACGTTCTTTGATGATAGTGAATTGCGAGCGAAAGCGAAAATGAGGAGAATAAATGAAATGAATTTCGTACATCGATCTCACTGAAGATCAACTGAATAAACTTGAGCGCGTTCAAAATCTATGCATCCGTTTCATATTTGGGTTACGCAAGTATGATCTTGTTTCCATTTTTTCCGCTCTCAGCAGTCTCAGCTCAACTGGCTTCCGTACCTAGGTACGTCTTCGTCGTGGCCAAATTTTTTCAAATACATATTACAAAATAAAATTTAAAATGTATTTGAAATACAAAATACAAACTACTTTGGCCTCAGGTATTTGAAATACAAAATACAGTTTTCAAAATGATGTATTTCAGATACAACATACATTTCATGAAATACTTTTTAGGCGCGACACACATTTAGCGGAATTCAGCTCAGATCTCAGCGGGATAGGTACAGTCGACCATAGTACCATAGACAATATTCAGCCAGACGGTGAAAAATTTGTATATGGCTTCCATGCAGAAAACCAGAACCCATAGACAATTTTCCGCCTTCCGACTGATCGTTGTCTATGGTCGACTGAATTCTGCTTCTTTTATGTGTGGAAGTTTATTAATGTTTGGTTGATTTGCATTTGCTTTTGTAACACTTTTCTGTTAACTTACAAAGGTTTCCGCTTCCCAAAGGTTGTCTGGAAGAGATCGCTTTTTAGCGATAAGAACGCAAATTGTTTTACCTCTACTCTTCTGTTTCTAACTTGTGTATACTTTGTTTCTTTATAATCTTATATATATGTCATATACAAAGGAAGTGACCTAGGCCTGGGATCAAACCAGCGTCTTTTGCATTCGCGGCATATTTAATTTAAGGTGTGCAATAAAGAGTATTTTCAACACACCTGCTCGTGACGAGGTTCTTATTCCACCGCTTTTATGCTCATAATCCTAGATATTAAACACGCGTGCATTTCACAATAATTATCCAACTAGTGGAAAAATTCAATAATCCGATCAAGTGACGTTTGTACTCTAGTACCAAGTTGTACGTACGCAGACGAATCGTTGTAATTTAGTCGGGTATTACCTTTACTTTTTTTTAACTCTTTATGAGTTTACATTCTAAAAAAGTAAAAAAAAAGTAAATATATTAAAAATATACACATTTACGATAGAATACAAATTATACAATCCTGATTGTGAATAAGAATGATTTCAACTTATTATATTACTCGTAATACACAATAAATTACGTTTTAAACACGAATTGTCTGTTTTAATATTGGCTGTTTGGCATTATACGTCCGCGGCTTTGCCTCAAACTGCACGCACATCCAAAAAAGAAAATTGCGCGCCATTTATAAGTTAACCTCAAATCAT
The DNA here is from genome assembly GCA_947086415.1 of Pammene aurita. Lineage (NCBI taxonomy): Eukaryota > Metazoa > Arthropoda > Insecta > Lepidoptera > Tortricidae > Pammene > Pammene aurita. The sequence continues at coordinate 3,954,257 of OX352299.1, read as the reverse complement.
TGTTTATTTGTTAGATTTTTCTCGTCGTGTTTTATTAATTTAAACAAATTATATTTTCAATGAATAAGAAGACAACTTTAGCGTTAATTTAAACTCTGGATATATTTCAAAATTGTGATACATACTAGTAAAATGTCATCATAAAAATCTAGTGAGCAATACGTAAGAAAAAAAAAACTATAATTTATTGCACAATAAACGTGAAGTCTTTAATTTTATGAAATGATTTGAAAAAGAGTTCCAGATAGTCAATAACATCACAAAAAAGGTTAGTTAAATTTAATTATCTTAGATTCGTAAGTGACTCTATCCTGCAAACATTCTGACAATTAATGTATTTATCAAAAGTTATTAATTATACTATTCTGTTATTTCCTCGCAAGTGTGTTGAAGAACGTCGTATGAAACGCATGTGCTTGATCATTACATAAGCTCAGCTTCCTTATGCGCACTCACATGCGTTCGTGCGCACAATATCGCTTCGTATGTAATGATCAACTTAGCACACTTGTATCATAATGTACTATTATGTTTAGGTATGTTATGTTATGTCATAAAGAATTTTCATGGAAAGCAACCTTTAATAAATGACTATTGTTTGTACCTTAGAGAATTCAACCGGGAGTAGCCATGTCTGTCATTTTCTATACAAAAAAGTCTGCCAATTTTTGCGGGGGAGAGAACGTCAAATGTGTGGCTATTCATACGTCACGTACAAATAGCCATGTCAGGTAAACGTCAGTCCATACATGAGTATGACCACTGGTCATATGTTTTCGGCAGAGGGGAACGCCTGTCAAAGGCGACTCCGGTTGGTTATATTCTCTAAGGTTTGTACTTTAATACGGACCTGTCATTATTTTCTCTGGCGTCAGAGAGTACAGCGCCGCGTAACCAAGGATGCCGCCGAACATTTGTGCGACGAAGTACCCCAAGGCTAGGCCGACCGGCGTCCGTCCTAACAATGTGGATGCCAGGGTGATAGCTGGGTTCATGTGTGCTCCAGACACTTCACCGAATGCCTGGAATTAAAAAAAAATTGCTATTAACTTACTAGGTCCTAGCTGGAGGGATTATAGTATGATTTTTTTAAGATGGCGGAATTGTAAGAATCCGACATCTTAAAAAAATTACCACTATAGGGTAATTTTACTAGCTTGCCGTTCAGGTCCAGTTTACCGTCCACTTATTTAAACTGCTGCAAATAAATGGGAAAAACTTTTTAAGGTCAATATAGTATATATTTATTGTTTATTCTTTCGTAGATTTTTTAATTTTAAGCTTTTATTTTGGTAAAAACTTGAAGATAAACGTATAAATAAGTATGGACGGAAAACTGACAAGAGTGGACGAAAAGTGCTACCACACGTCAGTCAAAAGACTTAAAATAATAATGTAATTTTTTGAACAAAAGTGTGTGTACACGACCCACAGACTACACCGACTACTCATCATTAAGCTTTTACAAGGAGCACGAGGTCACCACACATAAGCTCAATTTTATTCGTAAATTTCTACGATTCAAACAGCATATTTCAATAGTATTCTACATCTATTGGATATTTTTAATTACCTATAGCATGAGTAATTATGAAAAACTGAACTAAAAAAAATTCGCGTTTAAAAAATTATCTCCTACTTTTTCTTAGTCGCAATAAGATACCAATTAGGAACATGCATGATTTTTTTGGAAGACATCATTCGATTCTATTTCCCTGTAGATTCAAATGTCTCTAATAAACCTACTATCTAGGATAGCCCTGAAACGTCAAAAATGTGAAAATACGTTAGGCGTCTGCGCCGCGCGTCAAAACGCCCCATACAAAAAGTGTGCGGATTGTGACGTCACCGTTCACAAAGTTGCAGAAAATAATAATAAAGTTATAAAAAACCAGTACAATATACACGCCACATACGAAAACCCGAACACCGAACCAGAACATTTCTTGGATACACTCAAACAAAAGTTAAACACTTCGTCTAGTAGACTTAAAAGATATTTAGCGTGCACGAAAAGAAAATCACAGAACGCACTATTTGTAAATAATGAAAGTGGGTTCTATAGACAAATTTCATCAAATCAGATTACGCAACCCAACCAATCATGTAACGCAGAAACACCCAGCCTAGATTCATTACGTCAGTATTGGGCGGATATATGGGAAAGACCTATCCAACATAACCATAATGCTAGATGGATTGACGACATTACCAACGGGTCTAACATCCCCACTATGGAATTCGAACACATACCAGTTGATACATTTATACAAGTAGTTAAACGTATACACAATTGGAAATCCCCCGGAACCGATCATATACATAACTTTTGGTACAAAAAACTCACTTGCACACATCCTTTCGTACATAAACATCTAAACCAATTTATAGAATCTCCAGACTTAATGCCACCTTTCATTACACATGGCCGCACTTACTTGTTGCCTAAAGACAATGACCGAACAAACCCTGCAAAATACCGACCCATCACTTGCTTGCAAACAATTTATAAAATACTAACAGCTTGTATCAGTGAAATAATTTACAAACATCTCTCACAACACAAAATATTGAAAGAACAGCAGAAGGGTTGTAGGAAATTCAGCCAGGGATGCAAAGAGCAATTAATTATAGATGCAGTTGCTATGAAGCAGGCATTAAGGAGAAAAAGGAACAATCACTCTATGTATATAGACTACAGAAAGGCGTTTGATTCGGTACCCCACAGTTGGCTTATCTCTATTTTACACTGTTACAAAATTCACTCAACAATTATTACTTTTCTACAAGAAGCTATGAATAACTGGCAGACTATTTTAACCATTAAACAGGACCAAATTACATTAATTACAGACCCAATCCGAATACAGAGAGGTATTTTCCAGGGCGACGCACTAAGTCCACTCTGGTTTTGCATGGCTTTAAACCCACTGTCCGATTTGTTAGATCAAGCTGATGCAGGTTTTAAACTTAAAGTAGAAAATACCCATCACACATTATCTCACCTTATGTATGTCGACGATATTAAACTTTTTGCAGATAACATAAATGAATTGTTCCACCTAGCTGACATAACGCAGGAGTTCTCGAAGGATATCGGCATGCAATTTGGAATAGATAAATGTAAGGTTCACTCCATACACAAGGGCCAAATTCAAAACAATAATTATACTTTAGAAACAGGAGAACAAATAGAACATATGCCCGAGCAAGACACTTACAAATATTTAGGCTTTCATCAATCGAGACAGATACATCAAAAACAGACAAAATCCGAACTTACTCGTAAATTTAAACATAGATTAAGTATTATATTAAAATCCTTCCTTAACTCCCGCAATACCATTAAAGCAATAAACACATTCGCAATTCCGGTCCTAACTTATTCATTTGGCGTGATTAATTGGTCACAATCAGACCTAAAAAACTTGCAACGCACCATTAACACCAACTTAACCAAATATAGGAAGCACCACCCAAAATCCTGTTCACAACGACTTACCTTACCGCGTCAAGAAGGCGGTAGGGGACTAATAGATATAAAAAAACTTGCATAACAAACTGATTACCACACTTAGGAATTACTTCCATTCTAAATCGGAGCAATCGCAATTGCACTCATTTACAGTTAAAATTGATGACAGATACACCCCCCCTCAACCTACGCGACCAAACCATGCAAAACAATGAGAAAATCGTAGACTTACAGCGGAAAATATTTGAATGGAGCGAAAAAGCTCTGCATGGAAGGCACAGAACAGACCTCAACCAAGCGTTTATTGATAAAGTATTTTCAAACTCTTGGCTGAAGAGAGGTGAACTCTTCCCTGAGACAGAAGCCTTTATGATGGCAATACAAGATCAGGTCATCGCCACCCGAAACTATAGAAAACATATAACCAAAGAATTAGCCCAACAGAACGATACATGTAGACACTGCAATAGTGCTTCCGAAACAATTCAACATATAACAGGTGCATGTAAAGCCATCGTACAAACTGATTACAAACACCGCCATGATCAAGTTGCATCCATCGTCCATCAATATTTAGCTCACAAACTCAAATTTATAGATACATGTTTGCCATAATATAAATATAACCCATCAACAGTGCATGAAAATAGAGAACACAAGCTGTACTGGGATAGAACAATTATCACCGATAGGACAATTCATTACAATAGACCTGACATAACATTTTTTGATAAATCAGCAAATACCATATACATTATTGACATTGCTATACCAAATACTCATAATATCCAGGCCACAATAAATGAAAAACTAGCAAAATACAAAGATCTGGCAATAGAACTTCAACGTCAGTGGCAAGCAAGCACAGTACATATAGTCCCCATAGTCATGTCTACAACCGGAGTAGTTCCCAAAACATTAATTAACAGTTTAGAAACTTTACACATCCCAGCATATTTTATACACACCCTACAAAAAGCGACAATCTTAAATACCTGCCGATTGACAAGAAATTTTTTGACTTCATCGACTATTTCTGGGAATTCAACGCAATAAATAACTTACTCAATGATTTATTATGCTTGGCCATGGCCCGCATAATAAAACACAATACCCCCTAAAAAGGAGAAAAAGAAAAGAAACCAAATAAATAATAATAATAAATACTCTTTATTGCACACCTCATACAGTTACAAGCACAAATTTTACAATTAGATAAATTTAGGTAGAGGTAACAACAGGCGGTCTTATCGCTAATGAGCGATTTCTTCCAGACAACCTTTGGGGAGTGGGGACTGGAGTGGAGAAAACTGTTTGGAAGGAACAAGTTTTTGTAAGATTTTTGTAATTTTAGGCACGAAAAAATGCGTTTAGCTATATAGTTGTCATACATTTAAGATAAGTAATCGAACTGAAGTTTCGAAAATACATTTGAGGTATAAAAAAAATGCCTAAAATTTTAAATTTTTAAACCGCAATATCTTTAAAAAACTGTTAAAAATGATTACGGATTTCCACTAATTTATATTAATTTGGGGTTGTTGAACGTGTTTATGCAACAGATACAATTAAATATTTTTCATGCATGTTCTCTATTATGCCCTTAAACGGATCACTAGTAATTTTGTTATATCCATACCTCGGATTTTTGGGTGCGGGAATGTTTTACACTAGTCAAAAAATAGGGTAAAAACTGTAAAAAATAAACTGTTTGAACATTTCTAAGCCCGTTTAGATCTTACTACCTATTTATTTATTCATAGTTTGGTAACTATTCTACTTTAAACAAAGTTATGAACACATGAAATCATTCTCCCACCCAAAAATCCGGGGTATGGTTATATCCTGTGTAAAGCAATGCGATGCAACACGGAAGCTCTAAAATCCAAATTACATTGCACGAAATGAATTGGCGCCATTACAACAGTCATTAAATAAAAGTTCTGCAGGGCTTGTAACCGGTATTTTGCTCCATACTAAAATACCGGTTTTTGCCGTTCTTTCGTTTACTATTTCATATTTAATCGAAAAATCTTACAATATAAAGTCATAACCTAAAAACAATACGAGTTCTACGTAAAAACCATAAAATATGTAAACATATTGAGTTATTTCGGGGCTTTTTGGGGAAACCGGTTACAAGCCCTAGGATAACATGACTTAGAAGTACAAGTTCAAGTTTTTCGCCTTCTGGTTCTGGCAGATTTTCGTTATTCATAGCTGAATTCGCATCTGAATTCTGCTCAAGTGTGTTGCACCTTATGCTAAGATTTTTTTGGAAAACTTTATACTTGTCATGTTATAAATTGGGGATCAATATGTTACTCTGCGTCCGTAGGAAACACTTTAGACAACCCTACACGTGATCCCTGGGTGGTGCTAAAAGAGTAATGTCCTATCTGGGCCTCGCAGCACTCACAGGATTTTCTTCTTCATCTGCTTTCCCATTACTTCTACCCAAGAGAAGAAATGCCTATTTATATCCAGTGATGAATAAATAAAAAATTTGGGACGTTTTCAAATCAAAGATACATCATTGGCGCTTGTCAATAAGGCGTAACTGCCATAAAAAATCCGTTAGAAATAAGCTCTATTAATTAACAACCGACAACGATGTACCGTTGTACGTCTCTTTCATAAAAAAAAACCGGCCAAGAGCGTGTCGGGCCACGCTCACTGTAGGGTTCCGTAGTTTTCCGTCCGTCACAGTAAGTGTCCCCACTTAAGAGTTAATAACACCGCCATGTAGGATATGATATGAGAGTTCCACGTACAGCGACATCTATCGGCAAATTAAGTAAACTATTGCGCGCGAGCATAAAGTATGGAAGATGAATTTTATGGGATAATTCTTTAATGCGTGAACCGATTTTCACCGTTTTTACTTTATTTGAAAGCACGTCATTTCATTGTAATTTTGTAGAAATTACAGGTACAATAAACACCTGCTTATACGGTTAAATTACAAACTTATTTCAGAAATTATTTTGTATTTTTTTTTCAAAAACTATTCATCCTATCAAGTTCAAAATAATTTTCCTAGAAAGTTTTTATAAAGTTCTACTTTTGAGATTTTTTTCATATTTTTAAAACTTATGGTTCAAAAGTTAGAGGGGGGGGGGACGCATATTTTTTTACTTCTGGAGCGATTATTTCCGAAAATATTTACATTATCGAAAAATGATTTTAGGAAACCCCTATTCATTTTTAAATACCTATCCAATAATATATCACACGTTGGGGTTGAAATGAAAAAAAAAATCACTCCCCACTTTACGTATAGGGGAGGTACCCTAATAAAAAATAAAAAAACACTTTTTATTTTACCACTTTGTCGGCGTGATTGATATACATATTAGTACCAAATTTCAGCTTTCTAGTGCTAACGGTCACTGAGATTATCCGCGGACGGACGGACGGACGGACGGGCAGACATGGCGAAACTATAAGGGTTCCTAGTTGACTACGGAACCCTAAAAAGACGATAGGCTAAGAAGAAAAAACACATTTCAAATCACACGTATTTGTAATCCCTGCTGTACCTAGCTGTAAATACATATAATACTTAAACATAGTTACTTAGCACATAAATTTATAATACAAACACTAGGAGTGTTTGTAGTCGTCTCCAGCACACAAACAAACATTCGCATGCAAACATGGTAGAGCCATGTCCAGATAAACAGCGGCCACCGATTCGGTAGATAAGGTCTCAGTCAATATTTGTTCCATAAACATGAATAATTGGTTCATGAGTTTATGAATCTTTTGTTCTGTGGCGTCGTGGATATGGTTTTACTTTTGAGACATTTTTTTTGGTCCAAAGCGAATACACAGGAGAATAAAAAAAAAATTGTTTGGCAAACCATTTCTGTCAGTAGTGTCAGTAGAAACGCTCGGCAAATTCAAAATACGTAGTAATACGTACATGTGGCAACCCTTTGTGACGAGACACCGTATTTCATGACGAACATTTCAATTCACATTGAATGTGTTTCTAGTGCATTTCACTCTCTCATCTTAAGCGCGAGTGAGAAAGAACTCCTGCAACGTTCCCAATTATATTTAAATTCATTTTTAAGCCATATGTCAATTGCCTCAACCAGATTATCTGTTGCAGTTGATGACAGATCAGACGAAATATATCCGTCTCCTTTTTACACACCGTAAATGTCACCTAATGAAAGGGGCGGAAATACCACCTAAAATTAAAAACATAAAATTTGATGATCATTGCTGATTCTTAGTGTTGTCATACTTTTGTTCGCTGTACATTGCTACTGCGTTCGTTGGCTGGCCAGACTATATATCCTAAACGTCACGTAACAGGGCCTTTTTTTAAAGTTGTACATTCCACATTCTTTTTTTTTTGGGAAATTTTAGGCATTTCGACTCAAAATCACGAGCTCTTTCGATTTTACTAGGACAAAAAATGTGTACCAAGTTTTTTTCCATCCCGTTACCATTTTCCTAAAGACTTCTTATGGCGATAACGGAATGGAAATAACTTTTAGTGTCCTACTTAGATCGAAAGAGCTCGTGATTCTGAGTCAAATCATTGAAAATTTTCCAAAAAAAAAAAAGTGGAGGGTACTAATTTAAAAAAAATGGCCCAATAACTGGTGCTCAGGACTCTTGTCTTGTTCATATGTTGCGCTGTCAATAATCCCCAAACAGACAAAGTTTAAAGGATTTTGTGGAGATCTAAAAAAAGTTTTGCTTTTGCGGGATTTGCTAATATAAAACAACCTATGCTATAGACAACGCTTAGGGCTGATTATGGAAAGATACGGGGAGTTTTTTCCGCAAGTTGACATCCATTGTGTACCTATTTTGCGCGAGAAATGGGGATAGCGTTATCCCAACCACCCCAGCTCCTTCACGGAACCCAGCAAGGCTTTTAGTTTAAAGCGAGGCATGAAACGGGCCTTGCTGCATCATAAAATATAATGACCAAAACCAAAGGAGATTACTAGATTAGTGGTCAAACGACACTAGGAATACATGTAGCTCTACTAGAACTAGAGCCCACGACACTGAACCTAGTTCGATAAGTTTCCTAGATGAGATATGTATAATTAAAAGTGGCGGTATATTTTTTAATTTTTTTTCGGTTTCTAGTATGATAAGTCTCCTAGATTTCCTTTGTTCCTCGAAGTATAGGGGAGGGGTAGGGCTACACGATAATGTGGTGCTGCAAGCCCCCGTGCGTGGCCTTGTCAGTGGCAGCAGCACCGAAAGATTGTAGATGTATGCCAAAACAAAGCGCCTGATCTTTTTATAACAAAAACAAGATGTTATGTGAAGGGTACACGGAAAGAACATTTCTAGTCACTTTTTTTGTAAAATGAGATTTTTATATCAAAATTTAGAGCTTGCAACTTGAACTATTAGTAACAACTTCTGTTACAGATGTAAATGTTAACGTATATTAACTTTTTAACTCATAAAAACCATCTAGTTACGAAAATAGTATGGTTAATTGAATCGTTCCAAATTTTAAAAGCGCTATAACTCAACATGTTGTCAATGTGACTAAACATGTTCTTTCCGTGTACCCTTCATGTAACCTAAACCTAGCGCCTGAACTGCAACAAGATGTTACGTTATTAAAATGATGTTATATTTTAAAGGATCAGACGCTTTGTTTTGGCATACATCTGCAAACTTTTGATGCTGCTGCCACTGACAAGGCCACGCGCGGAGGCTTGCAGCACAGCATTATCGTGTAGCCCTACCCCTTCCCTGCTTCGAGGAACAAAGGAAATCTAGGAGACTTATCACACTAGAAACCAGATTTTTTATAAAAAAAAAATACGCAGCCACTTTTTTTGCATTGCAGCATCGACATTTCGTATTCCCCTATTAAAGCCGTGGCTAATTATATATCTCTCATCTAGGAGACTTATCAAACTAGGTACAGTGTCGTGAGCTCTTATACTATAAAGCGGGGGTTCCCAAACTTTTTTTAGGCATGCCCCCTGCTGCCTAAAATGAAATTCCCACGCCCCCTTCGCTTCGATGCAAGGAAACGGAAGTAAATGGTGTAGCCCTGTTCAAATTTCCCGAGGCCCCGCGCCCCCCACTTTGAAAACCCCTGCTATAAAGGATATGCCAATAAAATTAACTTCATACCTGCGCAAGACACAGCACTACGAAGCCGAAGGCCAGCGCTGGATGCGCAAGCGGCGGGTGTACCAGTATCTCTTTGTGCAGGTCGGCATCCAACTTGATCTTGGGCATGCATGACGCGATGCCCAATAGCACCAGGAGCGCCGTCGCTACCAGCTCTGTTAGTACCGCGCGCCAGTACACGCGGATAGCTCCGCTCACCCCGCGGACTTCATCTAAAATGAACAAGCATGGTTTAAATAGAAGTTTATGTAACTGTTACGTTTTAAGGCCTAATTTCGTACAGTTGCATACACTGCTTTTTCTACACTCATATTATTTATCCTAAATGCCGTGTTCGGAAACCATAGAATGGCCGCCATTGCACCGCCATGGCCAACTCGATTGTGTCGGCGGCCGCGCGGGCGCGTGCAGATGTACATTATGTTATCAAAACTCATAACGTATCAATATTTGAACATGTAAAGTTAAAATTACTTTACTGCCACAGATAAAAAGCTTATCATAGTAAAATAGGTTGTGGTAATGCTAGCCATTGCCTACCGTTTTTGAACACGTTTTAGAGGAGTTACAATCTGAGTGTAGATAAAAATAGTAACTTGACTACTAGTTGTGTTTGCACACGACATAAAAAGGTCAAATACGGATTTTCGTGAACAAAAGATTTCCTTTGGCATCATGATGATTACTTAGGACTCAAAGATGGATTTGAGAAGTGGAGCCACCGAAGATTTTTGATGTAAATATGTAGGTATCCCCGATTTATACGAAAACTTTATCAAACTTCGCCTGTAGCTTAACTGGCCCTATAGCCAAGATAACAATCGTTTGCAGAAATCGAAACGAAACGCTACACGCTCTCGCTCACTCTTCATTACTGCGATAGAGACACGGATAGCGTTTCGATTCGTTTTCTGCTAACGATTGTCATCTTGGCTAAGCCCCCAGATATAGATATCAAGATGAAGTTGAGAGCTTCCCTCTCCTAAAAAAATACATCAAAAATCTACGTGGCTCCACTTCTCAAATCCATCCCTGGGTCCTGATGAAATTATCATGCCAATGAAAATGTTTTGTTCACAGAAAGCCGTGTTTTTTCTGCTACAACTGCCACTATACGGGAAAATGTAGCCTATGTTACCCAGGCCATAATAACGATTAGATTGACACCTTATTCATCAAAATACGGCGCTACGTAAATACTAACACACATAGACTGCTAAAAACATAACCATTCTCTCATGCTTCGCTATACAACAGCAGACAACTAAGCCGGAGTGTTTTTGAAAATGGTCTAATTCTCCTTATAACAAAATGGTGTGCAGTTAATTCTGAGCACCTAGGCGTGTAGGTACTTGCGCTGCTGATTGTATTTTCCTGGGAATGTGTTCCAGTATGTACGTGTGCGTGTGAGAGGAACGTATGGATATAACCTCGACTGTGTTACCGGCTCACCATATTTTTTCCATTTTTTCCCACCGAAATTTCAATTTCCAGTTTTCAACCTTTTTAATAATATTGTTTTTTGGGTGTAAAAATGTCTACTTCGTCTAGTTTACAAAACGATGGAATACCATTTGAATTCCACATATAAGTATAGTTTTACTTTATTTATCATTACCTTTATGTTAATAGTAGTTTATGCAACTGATACATAATGAGGGGCCTTAAAACACGAGTGGGGTTTATTCATTATAGGATCACACGAGTGTTTTAAGGCCTAGTTATGTACAGTTGCATACATTACTTTATCTACACACATATTGCAAGTACTCAAAGATGGGTTCAGAAGCCGAAGGCAATTGACCTGCATTACTAGGTAGATAGATACAAGTGCTGAAACATACCCACAGGTGTAAGCTTAATAAAAATAAATAAATTAGAACTGATAAGGAAAGTATATTTATTTATTATAATATATGTAGTTAATAGTAAACATTTACATTTTCGCAATTAAAAATGTTTCGACAAACAATAACTGACAAGTTGATAACAGAAATGGCGGCCGTACCGTACAAACTTCTGTCGCGAGATTTTTTTTAATATTAGCCAACGAACGAAGTCCTTATTCTCATGTCCTTATTGTCATGTCATGTCATCCGAGATCAAAATGTCGTGCGGTTTATGTCAAAAAATATATTGTACTGACGTTTTGTATCGACAACATTTTAAAATCTATGGATACTAGAATAGAAACCCATTGAAATTGTGTTGGTTTTGACAGCTGTTCCAAATTTGAAACTCATAACTTAACAATATTTGAGCATGTAAAGTTAAAATTACATTACTGCCACAGATAATAAACTTATCATAGTGAAATCGTTTGTTGTAATGCTGGTCATTGCCTACGGTTTTTGAACGCATTTTAGAGGACTTACAATATGAGTGTAGATAAAAGATTTAATACAAATCGAAAATCAAGATTCGTTTACAGAATCGATTCAAAAACACTCGTTTTTTTTCTGACAGGCACTATTTTGACTTTTGACACTTATTCATATTTCTAAGAATAAGGACTACTGTCTTCTATATTTTGTTTGAAATTACATGCAAATAATATGGTACTTAGCTTATTTTGTATGACGTTTTTAAGGACTGCATCCGATAATTAACCATATGTTAACATTTGTAAAATCGACTATCTATTTTATTTAGTGTTATGAAGTATAAAATAAATATGTCAAATATGTGTGATGTTTTTAAGTCAAACGTACATCTTTATCAGTTGAAATAAGGCGTAGCTACCATATAAAATAAAGAAATAAACTTTACTAACAACCGACAATTATTGCCTTTGATTTGAAAACATCAAACGTGTGCTACCTCGTCCCCCTCAGATTTTGGTAGATTTTTTGTTTGGAAAGAGGAGGCGAAGCGTTCTCCTTGTATTAAAATTTAACGATTCGTAGTAATTGTACAGAATTGGAGGTGTGCCAATGATCTCAGACAGTTTGGACACACGGCGATAAACACTGCTCTACTCGTGATACCCAACGGGCTGTTCTTGGGACAGTAAAATTAATAATAAAACATACAATATAAGTAATAATAAAGTATATAAAATAACTACTAAAGAGAAAAATTAAGCGTGAATGGTAAAAATACATGCTTTACATATTAAATTGAACAGTTTCCGTAACTTAGTCGTTAGTGACCCTGGCTACAAAGCTGGAGGTCCAATTCCGGTTTTATGGCATTTATTTGAGTATCTGAACCATTTTATTTAAAAGTTGTATTGTGATGATGATGATAATATCCTGTTGTCCCTCATCAGGGACATAGGCTCAGAGGCTCTCAGAAGGGATTCCCATTGGTCACGGTCCTGTGCGGCCTCCTCCAACTCCGTCCAACCAAGGCCAGTTGATGCAGCCTCCTTCTCAACTGTGCGCCTCCAGGTGGTACGAGGACGACCTTGCCCCCTTTTTCCAGGGACTTTGCCAAGTCCACGAAAAGAACATGGAGCTCGCTTTTCATCTCATGACACTGTTCTAAGATCATGCGCAGGACGTTAATCTGATCCGTACACGATCGTCCCGCTCTGAATCCACTTTGCTCATCCCTGAGCCTGCAATCGACAGCAGCCGACATTCTGTTTAGCAGAACCTTACACAGAACCTTGGAGCAGACAGGCAGCAGGTTTATTCCGCGCCAGTTGGAGCACTGGGACAGGTCTCCTTTCTTGGGTAGCTTGATGATTATCCCCTCTTTCCAACATTCGGGTACTTGACCCGTTTCCCAGATTTCTGTGAATACGGGATGCAACACACTAGCCATTGCCCTCGGGTTGGTTTTCAGTGCTTCAACCGGGATGCAGTCCTGGGGCTTTTCCACACTTCAAGCTTATTATAGCACGGGAGATTTCATTGACGTCTGGAGGTTCTATTTTTATATCCAAGACTTCCCCTGTGTCAACTGAAAGTTGTATTGTACCCTCCACATTTTTAAGTTTGGAAAATTTTAGATGATTTTAACTCAGAATCACGAGCTCTTTTTAGGGTTCCGTAGTCAACTAGGAACCCTTATAGTTTCGCCATGTCTGCCCGTCCGTCCGTCCATCCGCGGATAATCTCAGTGACCGTTAGCACTAGAAAGCTGAAATTTGGTACTAACATGTATATCAATCACGCCGACAATGTGGTAAAATAAAAAGTGGAAAAAAATGTTTTATTAGGGTACCTCCCCTATACGTAAAGTGGGGAGTGATTTTTTTTTTCATTTCAACCCTAACGTGTTATATATTGTTGGATAGGTATTTAAAAATGAATAGGGGTTTACCAAAATCATTTTTTGATAATGTAAATATTTTCGGAAATATTCGCTCCAGAAGTAAAAAAAATGTGTCCCCCCCCCCTCTAACTTTTGAACCATAAGTTTAAAAAATATGGAAAAAATCTCAAAAGTAGAACTTTATAAAAACTTTCTAGGAAAATTATTTTGAATAGTTTTTGAAAAAAAATTACATAATAATTTCTGAACTAAGTTTGTGATTTAACCGTATAAGCAGGTGTTTATTGTACCTGTAAATTCTACAAAATCACAATGTAATGACGTGCTTTCAAATAAAGTAAAAACGGTGAAAATCGGTTCATAAAGAATTATCCCATAAAAATCATCTTCCATACTTTAAGCTCGCGCGCTATTGTTTACTTAATTTGCCGATAGATGCTGCTGTACGTGGAACGCTCATATCATATCCTACATGGCAGTGTTATTTTCACTCCTAAGTGGGGACACTTACTGTGACGGACGGAAAACTATGGAACCCTACACTGAGCGTGGCCCGACACGCTCTTGGCCGGTTTTTTTTATTTTTTATTATGGGACTGACCAGCGATTGGCCCTAGTCTCACCTGATGGAAAGTGAAGACAGGGCCTAAGATGGAGCTCACCGGTTCAGTAATAGCCTATTCACTCTTGCCTTAAAAATACCGAGATCGTATTTATCAGGGAATACATATGGCGGGAGCGCATTCCATTCCTTGGCAGTCCGTATCAAAAAAGATGAAGCAAATCGTGTGCATTTGCTCCCCGCGCCTGTTAGTCCGATGATGGAAAGGGGAAGGTGGAAGTCATAAAGTTCTTGTGCGCACTCCCCAAAATGTATCCGATAGAACACCGATAGACAAGCGACTCGACGGCGATGCTCCAGGCTCTGTAATTTTGACTTGACAGCTGGGTCATCGCCAAAAAGTCTATGAGCCCGGTGCTCTATCGCATCCAGGGTCGCCAGCTGATACTTGGCGGAACCGTCCCATAGGTGGCAACAGTATTCCATACACGAACGAACCTGTGCTTTGTATAGGGTTAGAAGCTGATTCGGCGTGAAATATCGTCTCACCTTAAATAAAACACCGAGTTTTTTGGCAGCAGTTTCAGCCCTGGACTCGATAGCCAACCCGAAGTTTAAGTTGGATTTTAAACTTAGACCAAGAAGTTCAAGATGGTTGGTCACGGGAAGGGACACATTCTGGAAAGTGGGAGCCAAGGTGAACTGGCTCCGTTTTGCGGTCTTTCTAGTCTACTAGGACACAGCAAAAATATTCAAATATTTTTCGATATTTCCATTCCATTTCGCCATAAGAAGTCTACGGAAAAATGGTCACGAAATGGAAAAAAAACTTGAGACACATATTTATCCTTGAGAATGATTTTGTAATTTTCGATCCATTCATATATTTGTAGAAGATAACCAAACTGCATGACCCGAAACAGTTTTCTAACAAAAATCTGAATTTGTTACAAGTTTGTTATCAGTATGATCTTCGTATCTCATCAAAATGATATCTAAACAATTTTTGATTTCGGCAACCAATGTCACTTAATCATTTGAAGTTTTAAGCAGTCTCTTTCAAGCAGTTTTTTTGTATAGATGATTTGAATAAACCAAGCGACATTTCTTACCGGTGCAGTCTTGATCAATATCGTATTAATATTAAAATCAATAATAGACCTCATCATTTTACCAATGTCATTTTGTTCGTTCAGTTTTAATAACGTAACTCTAAATTTTTTATTGAGTTCAACAGGTACAATTCTCAGGAAATATACCTATTTCATTGTATTGTTTGGAATGTTGTAAATAAATAATAAAACATAAATAATTATGCACTCTAGATTTACACAAGGATTTACATAACTGTTATTGGCTGGGCATTCATATTTAACAGAAGGCTGCCTTAAGGTGTCAGACAGGAGGGAAATATATGTGTGTTGTTAATTGTTATTAACATAAGGTTATGTTACGTTAGGATTATTTCATAATACCATTACAAAAGTACCGTTAGGTCATGTCAGCTAACGTGATTGTCAAGAAGAAACAATAGTAAAATTAAATTAAGGAATAATTGACCCATAAAACTTCAGCCGCGATATGACATAAAACCGGGACAATACTTTACGAGGATTATCAATTAATTATTAGGCTTGCAATTATCCGAATACTACCGATATTTCGAATAGTATTCCATACAAATTACTATTCGAAACATCCCGATTGCAACCCATGAATTAATCAATGAAAGTATTAATAGAATAGAATAGAATAGTATAATTTAGCCGTATAATGATAACTAAGCTTTTATATAGCTTATGTATCTATATGAGATGTACAGTGCAGTGTGGACACACTACGGGACCGTATAAGGGTGGGTTGCACCAAACCGCCTGTAAAAGTAAGCCAAATGTTACGCTAATCGGAGCTACTTAACGATTGCTAACATAAATGGGTTGCACCAAGTGCAAAATGACAGAACGTAAGAGTTAAGCGGGATGCCACTGTCTAAACGCATTTCTACTCACATTTTTATGGTAGAATATTTATTCAATATGGCAACACAACCATAAATGCCAAACTAAACTTGTCAAAATCGTCACACGAAGAAAAAAATCTAAAGAAAGGAGCGCGAACTAAACTTGACTTTGCACTCTGCAGCTTGAAAATCAAGAATATACAAACATTTAGCCATTCCTGAACATGTTTATTACTCAATCAAAAAGTGGGCTATCCATTGCGCCTTACGAGGAAATTTTTTCAAAGGATAATGCAACTTGTGTTGAGAGTGGAGTTTAAAGCGAAAGCCAGAATAGTCGGCTGGTGTATTGTGCATTATATTATAGTGAGTAAATCATCCTGCTAGTTTATTACTACTTACAGAACCCTAAACAAGTAAAGCCGTTGCTGGAAGCACCAAATGGCGAGAAGGAGCCCAATCGCAAAACAAAGGCATCACTAGTTTTAACTCTTGAAAATTCGTAAAAATAGGGTACTGAATCCCTCCAACCTGGTTGATTATGGCTGGCACTGTAACCAACGTCCTAAATATTGAACTTATACATGTACTTACTTATTAAATGAGTGTTCTAAAGCATCTTTGTTAACAAATGATGAGTAGCACATATGTTACACTAATGAATAATGATACACAATGTTTTTTATTTCAGGTTTGAATTTACCTTTGGTATTGAAGACAAGATGAAATCGAGGCTTGTTATGCTACTCAGTGCTTAACTCCAGGATGTTTGAAAGTAAAAATGCAGTGATTTCAAGAAATTGGTAGAATCTCAATGTAAAAATAAAGTATAATACTAACCTAATCAATCAGTATTTCAATTTTGATAATAAAATACATAATTATATTTATTTAGTTACCTTATTTTTGTTTTATTTATTATTCAAACACTGGCATAGGTTTCCTTTGTAGATGGAAGCAAGATCCTCCCCCCTCCAAACATATTTCTACTGCAAATATTATTCACCAGTTTTCTAGCACTTGGCATAAAATAATCAATGAAACTTGACACTTGAAGTATTTTAAGTCAGGTTAATCAGTTCTTGGATAGTGTGAAGCGGACCCTTGGCCAAAGTGAGCCAGCTTATTGATCGGACAAAAAACTTCATATACTGAACCACAGATCTTTGATAATGGTTATTAACAATACTCTACTCTTGATACATGTTACAAATATTATTCAGGTAAAAGTGACCATAAAACAGTGTGGCTAGGATTCCAAAAATGTTTTCTTATCACTTGTATCTTAATAATCATAATCATTTATTTCTTTGTAATGATATATGTTTACAAGTCATACAACAGCCATGTAGGTAGGTACCTAGTTACTATTATGTTTTATTTGTAAATAGGTACCTATGCTGGTTGGGAAAGATATATGATAAAGAGAGACCTTTATTATTTATTACTAATAAATTCATAGTAAAATCATAACATAACACATATTTATAATTGATTTTGAGCACTGATGATAGGACTAGGACTAATCAAAAATGCATGCATACATACATCATCTTAGGAAGCTTTTTCCCTTATAGAAATGTAAGTATGAAAATATATCTACTTTTTATACTTACAAAATGAAATGCATGTACTTATTTTGCGTACAGTCACCGGCAATAGTATCTTCCTACATGAACTGTACAGTGAGTACAATTTGGATTAAAAAAAGCATGTTCATAATAATGTCCGATTTAAAATATACTAATGGGGAAGGTATCTGTCAAAAGTCAGGAGGTGCCAGCATAAGTAGGCACCTACCACTAGTTTTGTTGAATGAGATTTGGCTTAAAGGGCTAAAATTAATGCCAGTAAATTCCAAATAAAACAAGAATTTGACACTATTGGTAGGACTGAGACTACAACCTATGCCGGCACCATCTGTAAACACTTGATTGGCCATAATCCTGATTGCAGCGACGAGCAGCAAATGGTAGGTAACAATTGCCATAGAAGAGCGACACACATGATGTCAAATTAGTTAAACCATGCTATTAAAACCAAATTGTCAGTAGATAGTTTATTTATTTATATGGGTTTAATGTTTCAATAGATCTGTAAAATCTTTGTGTTTATTTCACAAATTAAACTGAAATACAGTGTAAGCTCTTTATCAACACTCAAGGGACCGGACATTTTGTGACATTATCACAAGTTGTCATTAAATAGAGGCCTACTGTGCTTGTTTTAAGGCAAATAATGAAATCAAATAAAAAACAAGAATTATATGAATTACTATAATGAATTTTCATACACATTTGAATTTGTGGATACCTAACCATTGTTTAACTATTTTTTTATTGTCCCACAACACATGACACTCTTATTTACTTGATTGTAAATTCCGCATCACACTTTATTTACATGTACTGTTCTGAACATTGTTTAGTTAGGTGTCGAGGCTCGATTTCTGTAGGACATTGGCGATAAATGTTTGGTGGTATAACTTCATGCCCTTATTAAAAGGATTAAAGAAACCTCTCTGATCATCTGGCATCTTTTGAATCGTATGACTTGCTCCCATCAAGTCCCGTTCGTGGCCTGTTCTACCGTGTCATAAAACTTGTTTTTTTTCTTGACCTGGTCATTCCACCGCGTCGGAGGTTTACGTTCCCTTTTGTCTTCTACCTTGCAGTATTCAAGTCAACCGTTGTTTCCAAAGGTTTGGTCTTCATTGACAAAAACAGAGTGGTTTTTTAATGGTTGTCATGATTCTGGTCCTGCTCATTCTACGGCTGTCGGCTTTCATGTCAATGACTGTAGGTTCTGGTATGTTTGTGATACATAACAGAAGTCTGTACTATTTCAACCTGAAGTCACTCGGCACTCGATTTTAACTAAATAACGCACTTTTTACAAATAATTTTATGTACCTACTTATTATTTAATACCGTTATCTGATCTGAAAATTGTGAATAAAACCAAACGTCAATCGTATACGCCTTTTTACGTTCAGATACTCGCATATATTTATTACTGCAAACAATATTTTAATATTTTTCATCAAATATCACTGTCTTTTTGTCTAATAATGCATTTATCCTTGAAATACGAGACATTTTTGCAAACTGTCAGCCATATTTAAACGTAGATTTGAGTTAACCAGTGCTCGACGGCTGGTTAAGGTTAACGTAACTTTCTGACTGCTAAAGTGCATGGTGCAACGGAAAAACGGACTTGACGTCTACTGTAACCATGATGAGTTCGTTAAGTGTGCGTGGTGCAACCCGCCCTAACAGTGCACAAACAAATTGGGAAACTTAGATGTAATAAAATTTATTCAGACAACACATCAGCACATTTACAGAAATATTAAATAAGAAGTATACATAACAGAAAAGATTTGAGGCTGAAATGGTTTCCACTCAGCAATGCATTATAAATTTAAGAATAGGATAAATGTGCGATAATGGTGGTGGATAAAAAAAACAAACTGAAATATAAATACCTATACAATCCGAAATTAGTAATTTAATGTCTTAAGTCTTCAATGAATTCGCTATAATAATATATACTTTTTCTGAATCGTGCAATAAAGGTGAAATAAATAACTATAAATAGCGCGTTCTGCTAAATCTCAAACCGTCGGTCCAGTTTTAAAGAAAGTTGCTACATACGCGATATAGGTAGATTAGCAAACCAATATCAACCTATTTTCGATTACTCATTTATATGTCAAATCAGCGAGTCAAGTAAATTTAGGAATAATGTTGTAACCGTGAGAAAACGCTTTGTGAATAAGAAGTTAGCACTGTAATATATAAATATTTAAGCTATAATTGTGTATTAGTATGCCTATAATGTTATAATACAAATGTGAACGCGTACCGGCTTGGTTGTCTGAAGGTTAAGAACGCTACCGGTTTGTCATATTTACAATTCCTAATCGACAAAGGGGCAATTCAAAAGAGCGCAGTCTATTTCTTAGGAATGCATTCCGTGAAAGACCTATAAAAAAGGCATTATATTTTGGATTTTAATTTTGGCTTATCAAAATTACATTTTCCTTAGTCATTTTTGATATGTGGGCGACAGGAGACTATATTTAGACCACGGCCATTTTGGCAAGAGGACTGATTTCTAAGACGCTTTCTTTTTTGCCGGCATACTATTTTTTCCAATACAAAGCGTAATCAATTAGTTAAAAATAATGAAAATAATTGCAAATGTGAACTATGACGACGACGTTAGCAGAACCGGCCGTAAGTCTTTTGCACGTCTTTTGATCGATCAAAAATTAGTGTGAAGACAGTAGGCACATTTAGGTACATTTCCTTTGACATTTAAATTAAAAGAAAAAGCCAATTATACGAAATTATAAAACTTATTTAAATGATATTTAGCTACGATGTAGCCAGGTTTTATCAAATTTTCTTTTATATAAAAACATATTCCAATAAAATCGCAAAACTGCTTACGTAACCAGTTTGTTTACTATTTGTCGTGGGTATTTTTAGGACAAGATTCAGAAATCAGCAAATACAACACGAGAATTGTGACACGATGGCACTAATACGATGTTTATATACCTTATTCACTTGAGATAAGGTTGAAAACTGTTCATAATTATGTTACTCGGTGCGCAGGAGCAGCGGTCGGGAATTGAGAATGATTTCAATTTGGAATCATTCCAAAAATGTAGTAACGATGCGGGTCGCCACACCCCCGCTGTTATCAATGTGTTGTAATGCTACACCGTTGGTTGACAATTATATATTTCCATGACCTATAATTGTTAGTAATAATCCTACCTACCTAAAATACCTACTGGATACACTGTATCAAAAACAGGATGTCGCTTAAGTATGCCAATAAATTACATTAGCATAACTATAACTAGTTATTAACTATCTCACCTGCAGACAAACTGTGGAAACAGTTTTGCAGGGCACTGTGTATACTTTCCGAATAATAAATCAATCAATCAATCAATCGGTACAGAATTCTCACTGTCTAAAAACCGCTGTTAAGTGCCCAACACACTTAGTCGGGAAATTGTTTACGGTAGCTGAATTTTTGTATGGAGCCATAGACAGTATTCAGCCGGATTTCCGTCTTCCGGCTGACTTTAGTCAATAGTAGCAGAATGATAATGTCATGAACCACGTTGGCCGTTCCTAACGCATGGCGCCGATAACGCGTTCTCTTTCTCGGTTACTAGATTGTGCCTTGTATGAATGCGACTAGGACTGAGACATGGCTCATGAAGTCTACTCTAAATACTCCAATGAACTAAAAAAGCTATTTCTCTCATTAAATACGGGACCCCGTGTAACAACACATAAAAAAACCATTTCGTGATTAATTTTTTTTATATTTTTTTCCTGTTTTGGATACTATACAAAAAATGCTCTAAACGTATCGGTAGTATTTTTGGCACACCTTGTACATACTAATGAGTACCAATGACTTTCTGACATACTTTTGTAACAAGGTGCCCATCGTATTTCGACGCCGACGGCTGATTATAACTATCTTACATCGAAACTCGCACCACTAGTTTTTAGGGTTCCATAGTCAACTAGGACCCCTTAGGTATAGTTTCGCCATGTCCGTCTGTCCGCGGCTCAGCTCAGTGATGGTTAGTACCAGATAGCTAAAATTTGGTACGAATATGTGTATGTTTCACGCCGACAAAGTGAGAATAAAAACTAGAAAAATATTTTTATCCAGTGGGGGGTGAATTTTTTTTCTCCAACCCTATCGTGTGGGGCATCGTTCGATAGGTCATTCAAAAAGAATAGAGGTCTCTTAAAACAATTTTTGGATAAAACGAATAGTTTCGTAAATAATAACTCCGAAAGTACAAAAAAGGGCGTCCCTCCCATCTAACTTTTGAACCGTGGGTCCAAAAAAGTTGTGAAAATTCATGGAAGTGAGACCTGATAAGTACTTTCAATGAGAACTATATTGAATCGGTTGAGCCGTTTTTGAGTTATAACTAAAATGACGTAAGCGTCGCAACATATTCCTTAATAAACGACCTTTTGAACGGATGTACCTATTGTAACAGGCCGGCAACTACGGAACCCTACACTGAGCATATACAATGTTTTCACTACACAAATACCTGACCTTGTGCACACGATATTTAGTAGTGTAGATAATCATTTGAAAGGTTAAGGTTACAAAGGGTTATCGTATCGGTTATACTTTACTAATATTTTGTTTTCGAGTTGTTACACTTATTTAGTAAACCACTTATTATAACTATTTGTATTTGCAATGTAGCAAGATATCTGGGGGCTGGGGGCACGGTAGTGTCGAGCAAACCAAACAACAAAGGCACGGCCGTACCATCCTTTTCCTGACGCCATTCAGGCCATTTTCGACCTTAAATTGACTGTACTGTCCATCTTTATACCTACGCTAGTACACAATTTTCTGTAAATGATTAACTTCGAACTTTAATTGGTGCTAAATTTTAACTGAACGGAATGCGATGTCTTTCTTTTTACTATTCAGAAAATTCTAATTCATTATTTTAAGAATAAGCGATCGTTGTTCATTTACTATAACACAAGTACCTTACCTCTACCTAAGTGGTAGGAACTCATTTGATTTGATATTTTTAAGTGGCAGTGCGCAAGGTCAATTTGGCTAATGCCGTGATATTTTTAAACTAATTTAACTTTGGTTGAAAATTGAAACATTTATTTAAACTATTTACCCATGGCGTGTATACTTATAAGAATTTACTTGGCTTTCAAGATAAATTATGCAATTAGTTGCATAATTTTTTTTAAACAGTGAGGTAAACGGAATTGGCCGCATGCCGCAAAGTCAAAGTCAAAAATGTGTTCAAGTAGGCATAGCAACAAGCACTTTCGAGTCGTCAGTTACAATTATTATCTAAAGCTGATATATGATTCAGAGAAATATAAAATAAAATAAAAATTACATGTCATACCTAATGTATGATAATAATTTCACACTAAGATCGTCAAAACTTAAAAGATTAAAAAAAAAGTGTAATATCCCAGGTAGCAATGTGACGTCACTGACGAAACCAAGACGTCATTTGTAGGTCATTCAATTGACGTCATACATCAGTCGGTCTTTTCGACGTCAATTTCACGTCACCCAATCGACGACCAAAGTTCGACGTCCACCTCACGTCTCACAGACGTTACCTGGCTGACGTCTCACTTTTGCCAACTGCAGTACGTCACCACGGCGTCAATTTTAAGTCGCCAAATTGACGTCCGAGGTTCAACGTCCATATCACGTCCCAAGACTCTAACTAAGTCACGTCATTTTTATGGCAACCGCAGTATGTCTTTGCGACGTCATTCTAAAGTTATCCAAGTGACGTCAATATATTCTCGTCGCTTTTACGTCACACTGACTTGAAGTGCCTGACGTCTGTCTTAGAGCAGCTGCTGTACGTCTCCACGACGTCAATTTTTAGTCACCCAATCGCAGTATGTCTTTGCGACGTCATTCTAAAGTTATCCAAGTGACGTCCACATATTCTCGTCACTTTCACGTCACATTGACTTGAAGTGCTTGACGTTTGTCTTAGAGCAGCTGCTGTACATCTCCACGGCGTCAATTTTTAGTCACCAAAACGACGCCCAAAGTTCGACGTCCACCTCACGTCTCACAGACGTTTCCTGACTGACGTCTCACTTTTGCCAACTGCAGTACGTCACCACGGCGTCAGTTTTAAGTCACCAAATTGACGTCCGAGGTTCAACGTCCATATCACGTACCAATACTCTAACTAAGTCACGTCATTTTTTATAGCAACCGCAGTATGTCTTTGCGACGTCATTCTAAAGTTATCCAAGTGACGTCCATATATTCTCGTCACTTTCACGTCACACTGACTTGAAGTGCCTGACGTTTGTCTTAGAGCAGCTGCTGTACATCTCCACGGCGTCAATTTTTAGTCACCAAAACGACGCCCAAAGTTCGACGTCCACCTCACGTCTCACAGACGTTTCCTGACTGACGTCTTACTTTCGCCAACTGCAGTAGGTCACTACGGCGTCAGTTTTAAATCACCAAATTGACGTCCGAGGTTCAACGTCCATATCACGTACCAATACTCTAACTAAGTCACGTCATTTTTATGGCAACCGCAGTATGTCTTTGCGACGTCATTCTAAAGTTATCCAAGTGACGTCCATATATTCTCGTCACTTTCACGTCACACTGACTTGAAGTGCCTGACGTTTGTCTTAGAGCAGGTGCTGTACATCTCCACGGCGTCAATTTTTAGTCACCAAAACGACGCCCAAAGTTTGACGTTCACCTCACGTCTCACAAACGTTTCCTGACTGACGTCTTACTTAAGCCAACTGCAGTAGGTCACCACGGCGTCAGTTTTAAGTCACCAAATATAGTGCCAGACATAGTGGTACACTATAATTTAAGTAAGACCTACAAAAATATTTATTTTTTCAATGACGCAATATGTGAAACGGAACAGAGTACTGGAAACAGTTCCGTTTCACAGATTGCGTCATTTTAAAAAGAAATATTTTTGTATCTTATTCGACTGAAATCTACTTAATGGACACTTATATTGCTATATGTTTTTAAAAAGTACCTACAGTTTTTACATTTTTGATTATTTTGCTTCAAAACATAAATTATGTTTCAAAGACATTTTGCGAACATAGTATGCATAGTTCGGAAAGTGTCACAGGAGTCATCACTGGTGAAAAATACTGTAAAACGGCTATTAGACATGGCAATTTGTAGGGCCCAACCTGTTGTGTCCAACCCCTATCGGCCCCAACGCCCGTTATTACACTTTCCCTACAAATCGCCCCTACCGAACCTACCTCACCAACAAATCGTCCCTACCGGCGTTTACAGAGATGCCTTCAAAACATCAAAAAAATATATTGGTGAAGCACGGTGATAGTCTGATAGTACTCATAACAATACACATTAAATAAAAAAAGAAACAGTTTTTTTACTATAGATATTTAAATGACCGCTCGAGCTGCCTGAATCTAACTTCATCTGCCCAACCCTTTTATTATTTAAATACAAAACTAGATAAATATATTAATTACCAGCGAACCTACACATTTTAACCTTATAGTGCTGGAGCCCGCCTAACTGGAAATTTATCAAAATCCTAACCAATTTTCTTCTATATAGCGTTGTAGAGCCTATCTCGGAGATCATGAAAACATAAGTCCTAAAGGTCTTGAATGGCCACAAGTAATGGCGTCAAGTTGAAAATAATTTTTTTGGCCTAAATTTATCAACGAGCCTAACGCTCTAAATTTTGACAGTAGTTAAAGGACCCATTCAACAAACAAAATCCCAATTTTAAGACCATTCTGGTGCCCACCACCAGTGGACTAATCCGTTTTCAATATTTGGAACGGTAGGATTTAAAATAAATTTACGTCATTTTTCAGTACGTGATATATTCTCAATGCACCTAACTTGACGCTTATCAGTTTAGAGTTATGAGCGACTGATAGAAAATGCCTATAGGCATTATGTCTGGCTTTTCAAATAATATTTTGTGTCATTAAGTTTAAAATGAATAATAATTTTAGTGATTTAAGACCCCCGTAACTAAAGTACTGGTATGACGAATTTCTAAAATTTTCGACTTATTGCGGAGTACTTTTACGGAATTTTTAATTATTAAAGGTTGACTGGAAGAGATCCCTTAAGGGATAAGTCCGCCTTTGTACAAATATCATATATTCTTTCTGTTGTATGTTTCTTTGTTGTACAATAAAGTATTATACTACTACTACTACTACTAGACACTGAAATATGAATATGCAGTTGTGGTTGTGCCAGCAAAATATTTTTTTCACGAATTTATAGTAATTTGCTATATTTTCTAAGAAATCGACTATTTCTTAAATTGGTCTTAAAATCGTATGCGCCCCACGGGTTGGTCTTAAAATGGGTATATAGGTTATGTGAGGTGAGCTAAACCGTTTGTCAATATTTGGAACGGTAGGATTAAACATAAATTTAGGTCATTTTTTCAGTCAGTAAAATACTCTCAGTGAACCTAAGGTGACGCTTATCAGTTTAGAGTTATGAGCGACTGGTATAAAATGCCTATAGGCATTACGTCTGGCATTTCAAATCATATTTTATGTCATTAAGTTTAAAATGAATAATAATTTTAGTGTTTTCTTAGTCTTATTAAAATGGTCTTAAAATCTTATGCGCCCACCAGAATGGTCTTAAAATTAGGATTTCGTTTGGTGAATAGGTCCTTTAACTACTGTCAAAATTTGGAGCGCTAGGCTCGTTGATAAATTTAGGCCAAAAAATTGTATTTTCAACTTGACGCCATACATACTATAGTGTTTTAATTCTAGTGCTGGAGCCCATCTAACTGGAAATTTATCAAAATCCTAACCAATTTTCTTCCATATAGCGATATAGAGCCCATCTCGGAGATCATGAAAACATAAGTCTTAAAGGTCTTAAATGGCCACAAGTATATATATGGCGTCAAGTTGAATATACAATTTTTTTGCCTAAATTTATCAACGAGCCTACCGCTCCAAATTTTGACACATGATTTAACCCACATCAAATAAAATACATACCAATTTTAAGACCATTCTGGTGGGCGCATAATATTTTAAGACCAGTTGAAGTTAAATTTTTTTGGCGTAAATTTATCAAATTTATCGCTCCAAATTTTGACAGTAGTTAAAGGGCCCATTCACCAAACCAAATCCTATATTTAATACCTTTCTGGTGGGCGCATAAGATTTTAAGACCATTTTAAGTCGATTTCATATAGCCAATAGTCGTTTTCATAGAAAAAAATAGCAAATTAATATAAATTCGTTAAAAAAAATATTTTGCTGGCACAACCACAACTGCATATTCATATTTAAGTGGGTAGTCATTAAAAATGCCGTAAAATTACTCCGCAATAAGTCGAAAATTGTAGAAATTCGTCATAGCGGTACTTTAGTCACGGAGGTCTTAATACACTAAAATTACTATTTATTTTAAACTTAATGGCACAAAATATGATTTGAAATTCAGACGTAATGCCTATAGGCATTTTCTACCAGTCGCTCATAATTCTAAACTGATAAGCGTCACTTTAGGTTCACTGAGAGTATTTTAGTGACTAAAAAAATGACCTAAATTTATTTAAAATCCTACCGTTCCAAATATTGACAAACGGTTTAGCTCACCTCAAATAACCTACATACCCATTTTAAGACCAATCCGGTGGGCGCATATGATTTTAAGACCAGACCAGTTAAAGTTGCAATTTTTTTGACCTTAATTTATCAACGAGCCTACCGCTCTAAATTTTAACAGTAGTTAAAGAACCCATTCATCTAACTAAATCCCAATTTTAAGACCATTCTGGTGGGCGCATAAGATATAAAGACCATTTTAAGAAATAGTCGAAATAAGAAACTTCTATAAATTCGGTTCAAAAAATTATTTAATTGACACAAACACAACTGTATATTCATATCTGAGTTTCTTTTAACTAAAACTGCCTTAAGCGTATACCGCAATAACCCCAAACATTTAGAAATTCGTCATAGCAGTACCTTAGTCACGGGGATCTTAAATCACTAAAATTTATATCAATCTTAAACTTTATGGCACACAATATGATTTAAATAGCCGCACGTAATACCTATACCAATTTTTACCAGACCTTTATAACCCTAAACTAACAAGCGTCAAATTTGGCGCACGAAGAACATTCAAATGACGTGAGTTTGTATTTATTCCTACAGCACAAATTTTTCAACACGGCGTCACTACATTTCAAGTTTAATTCGTCTCCAGTTGATATCTTATTTCATTCACGTTTTCAACAAATTGTTTATGCAAATAAATTTTATTCGTAAATTAATTTAATTACTTACGAAAATGCTTGGTTTGAGAATTTTGGTGTTATTTGAGTCTATTTTGTTTGAATATGCAAGTGTGATAGAGACAAATTAAACAAAATTTTAAATTTCGACTTCGTGGTAGAGGATAACAACATTTGCTACGCAAATAATTTAAAAACACGTTTGTAAATGGCTGACAGTTAAGCATAACCAGTTTACATAATTTAGTCGGGCTATCATTGCCCGCCATTCCTGCCAACACTTTGGCCAAAAAAACTATTACATTTAGGACCTTTCAGTAGTAGGCAACAATCTACCAATGACAACCGACATTAGCTCTTACACTTTGTGAGAGTTTTATAAGACCATCCCGTTTAGTCTTGGTAAAATTTCAGGTCATCATCGAGCCTACCGCTCTCTAAGGTTCGTTGATAAATTAAGGTCAAAAAATTGCAACTTCAACTGGTCTGGTCTTAAAATCTTATGCGCCCACCTGATCAGTCTTAAATTGGGTATGTATGTTATTTGAAGTGTACTAATCCGTTTGTCAATATTTGAAACGGTAGGATTTAAAATAAATTTACGGCATTTTTCAGTCCGTAATATATTCTCAATGCACCTAACTTGACGCTTATCAGTTTAGAGTTATGAGCGACTGATAGAAAATGCCTATAGGCATTATGTCTGGCTTTTCAAATAATATTTTGTGCCATTAAGTTTAACACGAATTATAATTTTAGTGATTTAAGACCCCCGTGACTAAAGTACTGCTATGGCGAATTTCTCAAATTTTCGACTTATTGCGGAATACTTTTAAGGCATTTTTAATTAGTACTTATTAGACACTTAAATATAAACATGCAGTTGTGTTTGTGCCAGCTAAATATATTTTTTTAACGAATTTATAGTAATTTGTTATTTTTCTATGAAATCCACTATTTATTAAAATGGTCTTAAAATCTTATGCGCCGACCAGAATGGTCTTAAAATTGGGATTTGGTTTGGTAAATCGGTCCTTTTGGATTTGGAAATTTGGCTTTTCAAATCATATTTTGTTCCATTAAGTTTAAAATGAATAATAATTTTAGTGTTTTAAGACCCCGGTGACTAAAGTACTGCTATAGCGAATTTCTCCAATTTTCGACGTACTTCGGAATACTTTTACGGCATTTTAAATTACAAGACACTTAAATATGAATATGCAGTTGTGTTTGTGCCAGCAAAATATTTTTTTTAACAAATTTATAGTAATTTGCTATTTTTCTATGAAATCGACTATTTCTTAAAATGGTCTTAAAATCTTATGCGCTGACCAGAATGGTCTTAAAATTGGGATTTGATTTGGTGAATGGGTCCTTTAACTACTGTCAAAATTTGCAGCGGTAGGCTCGTTGATAAATTTAGGCCAAAAAATTGTAACTTCAACTGGTCTTAAAACCTTATACGCCCACCAGAATGGTCTTAAAATTGGTATGTAGGTTATTTGATGTGGGCTAAATCATGTGTCAAAATTTGGAGCGGTAGGCTTGTTGATAAATTTAGGCCAAAAACTTGTATTTTCAACTTGACGCCATACATACTTATGGCCATTTAACCCCTTTAAGACTTATGTTTTCATGATCTCCGAGGTAGGCTCTACAACGCTATATGGAAGAAAATTGTTAAGTTCTTTGATAAATTTCCAGTTAGGCGGACTCCAGCACTATAACTTGACGCTTATTAATTTAGAGTTTTAAGTGACTGGTAGAAAATGCCTACCTGCATTACGTCTGGCTTTTCAAATCACATTTTGTGCCACTAAGTTTAAAATGAATAATAATTTTAGTGTTTTAAGACCCCCGTGTCTAAAGTACTGCTATGGCCAATTTCTCAAATTTTCGACTTATTGCGGAATACTTTTAAGGCATTTTTAATTACTACTTATTAGACACTTAAATATAAACATGCAGTTGTGTTTGTGCCAGCTAAATATATTTTCTAACGAATTTATAGTAATTTGCTATCTTTTCAATGAAATCGATTATTTCTTAAAATGGTCTTAAAATCTTATGCGCCCACCAGAATGGTCTTAAAATTGGGATTTGATTTGGTGAATGGGTCCTTTAACTACTGTCAAAATTTGGAGCGGTAGGCTCGTTGATAAATTTAGGCCAAACAATTGTAACTTCAACTGGTCTTAAAATCTTATGCGCCCACCAGAATGGTCTTAAAATTGGTATGTGGGTTATTTGACGTGGGCGAAATCATGTGTCAAAATTTGGAGCGGTAGGCTCGTTGATAAATTTAGGCCAAAAAATTGTATTTTCAACTTGACGCCATTCATACTTATGGCCATTTAAGACTTATGTTTTCGTGATCTCCGAGATGGGCTCTACAACGCTATATGGAAGAAAATTGGTTAGGATTTTGATAAATTTCCAGTTAGGCGGGCTCCAGCACTATTAATTTTATGTAAAAAAACTAGACGGAATGTGTAGAAAATGGCTAACATTATAAATAAAAAAGGTAAAATAACTCTAACGACCTCCATAAACAGCTGCGGGTGTCGGGACACTGCCGATCGCCCTAGATCGGGACTCCTACTCCCTAGGTGCCATTACACCTACCAACACGACAGGTTGGACCCTACAAATTGCCATGTCTAATAGCCGTTTAAATGGGAGCCAATCCGTAGGCTCGGTGACAAATTTCCTGTATGGTGGGCTCCAGCACCATCCGCTTATGCTGAATAAAAGTCAACCTTAGGGAGATTAAATTAGAGTTGATCATACTTAGTTTCGCTTACAACGATTAAGGTCTATAATTGTGTCTATTATGTCTATGGAAAAGTGTCCGTTCGTTTCGCGCCCTCGCGCTCAGCTCTTAGCGGCCTTTTGTCGTGGGGTTGGACTCGTGTCGTGTCACTCGTGGGAATTTGCTCTTGCTCACGCCACGCGCAGTGCTGTAGTCAGTTTAATCGGTCGACGTTGCTTTATTTGCGATACATAGTGATAAAACTAACGTGCCACCACTCCTATTTGTGATAATGTATAGTGTGGTCCAGTTTGAGGCAAGTGAAGGCGGATCAATCTCGGTCATTGTGAAAAAATGGCTAACACCAATGAAGACACAAATTCTTTGGCCACCTAACATTAAGGAAAGTAAATCCCTGGATAGGGTTCTAAAGCGATGCGAGTCACCAGATGAGACGTGGATTCCTTATGGTATTCAGCGATTTTTCTACGAAACTGGTAAGTTAGAAAAGTAATGTATTGTGTTTTAACCTCTTTCTCTCATTTCTGTACATTGCGGCTAGTGACTGAGCCTCTGCAACGATCGTTTGCGTCTGTTGCACGCGGCCGACGGCTGAATGAAATGTTTGAGCTGAGCTGAATCTGAGTCGGCGTCTGTCTGATCTGAGCGAGCGATCGGCCGCAATGTAAGGAATGGTCGATATAGACTGAGACTATTTTGAGACGCCTAAATTATGGCGCCTATGAAAGTCACCGTATAAACACTTTCGGTGCCATTTTTTCGCGGCAAGCCAGCGCTGGCACGGAATAGAGCACGTGTCTATTTTTTGGCGCCAGTGACCCCCGCCCGCGTCTCTCGCTGCTCCCGCGCCTATTTTTCGGACTCGTGTAAACACGTCGCTGCCAGTCGCTAGCACTTTTCTTTCGTTCCTCTAACATATTTATCAGCTCCTCTCGTAATAACGCGGATACTTTGAGTATACCAACATTGCTTTTTCAACTTCAGAGCTCCTGAATTCATTTTAAATGATGGAGATCAGCGTAGAAAGACTGGCGTAAAAACTAGCACCGTCGGCTGTGGCGGCGTGCTTATGACTAGTACTGAAAAGGCACCGTGTAAACAACAAGTGTCGGTTTGCGGGTCACTGGCGGCGAGATTTAGGCGGCTGAAAATAGTCATTGTCTAAACGATCTGAGATGTGCCGTACGGTAGACACTGGCGCCGTAATTTAGGCGTCTCAAAATAGTCTCCGTCTATATCAACCTGAAGTCTAAGAGGTTTGCCGGCTCAACTGTACAATATGTGACATCGAGTTCAGGCTTCATTTTTTTTTGTAGCTTCTACTCGCCAAAAGACAATTCCTCACCAAATTTTAAGTTGCGAAGTTGTTCTTGGTTTGCGAGATAAAAAATAATCAAAGTTCCATATAAAATTCCGATTTTACACCGCCATGACACAATATTTTGCGTTTCGTTAAACGTGTTGAGAAAAACTAAAACGTATAATTTGTTTTATGTTCAGTTTTTACATAAATACAGTTTTTTCGACTTATTTGTGTACAATAATAGTTACATGATATTTATTCAATGATTCTTTTAATTTATAAGCATTATTTTGTGGAAATTTGTCGATTAATAATTATCAAAAATGGTACATTTTACTAAAACGCGTAAAACAAAACGCAAATAGAATTGGCCTGCGGGCGGAGGATACGACATGACACTTTGTAGGAACTTTAATAGGTTAGTTCAAAGTAGTTTCAGACAGACTCTAAGGCAGGTCGGTGTAGGTACCACGACGAGCGAAGCGAGGAGAAGTGTTAGATAGAACTGCGACCCTACAGCGCTTTTATCTCGCAAACCAAGCGTTTCCGCAACTTAAAATTTGGTGAGGAGTTGTCTTTTGGCGAGTAGAAGCTACAAAAAAAATATAAAGCCTGAACTCGATCTCACATATTGTACAGTCCTTCCCCAACCAGACTCCTTTGAGGCCGTGCGACGATTGCATTCATCATCATCATCGACAACGTCCACTGTTGGAGAAAGGCCCCCGCCCCTTAAAGGTGTATAATATATAATACTGTTTAACTCATCATGCTGTCTTCCAGATGATCTTGAAAAAGCTAAGAAAAAGCTACTTATCTTAGAGTCAACATCTGATATACAAACCGAAGAAGAGAATGATGCTAATGCTGTAAATAAGAAGAGGAAACGCCAAAGATACAAGAAGTTTGGATCAGACTCAGACTCATTCGATGAAGATATAGGACTGAGTCGCCCGCCACCGTTGAAGAGATCATTTCTAAAAGGTAAGTAAGTACTCAGTGCTTGTACAATTAAATAGGGAAAACATTGTAAGGAGTCCTAGTCCACCCCGGGCAGCAGTTCTACTACGGTAGAGACAGTTGAAAAGTCCGCGCGGTGCTCTGAGCTCTACAGCTCAGGACAGATTGTCTGGCTACACTTACCATCAGGCAGTTCGTGGTGAGGAGCATAAAAGCACAATAATAAAAAGGTAATTTTGGTGACTTATAAACATACTGTATGTACAGTCGCCATCAGATATATCGGAGCGGCCAAGGTGATCACAAATATCTGAACAACGCCTCTATTGTCAAGGTGATAAAGTGCATGTTCGGATATTTTTGAGTACCTTGGCTGCTCCGATATATTTGAAGGCAACTGAAGAACAAATCAAATTATTTTTAATAAATATTTTGAATTGTTTATTTTTTAAGTAGACACACTACTATCTAAATCATAAACTTTATATGTATAGATGTCATATACAAAGGAAAAAGTGACCTAGGCCTCCGGTGCCCAGGGCTGGGATCGAACCAGCGTCTGCACCCCTGGGCACCGGAGGCCTAGGTCACTTTTTTCTTTGTATATGACATCTATACATATAAAGTTTATATTTGAAGGCGACTGTACATACATCATCCCAATATTGATGTATTTCATGATTCAAAATGCTCCTTTGTTAAGGCTATATATTTGTTATTTAGTTAATATTAATAACTAACGGCCTCCTAGCCCAGTCGGTAGTGGCCCTGCCTATGAAGCAGGAGGTCCCGGGGTCGAATCCTGGTCAGGACATTTATTTGTGTGTTTATCACAGATATTTGTACCTGAGTTATGGATGTTTTCTATGTATTTAAGTATTTATCTATATCTATCTATTATATAGGGGAAGCCCGGGCAAGACGCATATGTTAAGGGAAAGATGAAAAAAAAAAACACCCCAATTGTTAATCAAAATAACACTTTATATTTTTAATTTGTAAACACCCCAATTGTTAATCAAAATAACACTTTATATTTTTAATTTGTACTATGTACAGTTAGCTTTGGAAAATGCTATCAAAAATCCTTAAACTTGAACAACTTCTTATTGTTATTATTTTTTAAACAAATAGTTCCAATTATCCGTTTTGACCGACCACCTCGGGCAAAAGGGATATACCTCTAGGGTAAAAAGAATATATGACAAATATATGAATTAGGCATCGTATTTATAAAACAAAATAGTTGTCAACCCTTGAATAAGAAGTACAACCCTCATGGGTCTATTTTTGCACTCGTTACACTGAGTCTGTCTTCGGTGGGTGGGTCAATGTATCTTTCAGTGCACACCAAAAAGAACACTATAAATTATTCTCTCGGTTTTTTTTGTGGGTAGTTTTTGTTTGTTAGTTTTGCTAGGGCCTAGCAATTACAAATTTAAGGGCTTTTTTATGTTTAGTATCTTTTTGGAGTTTTCCATACACGCATAGCTATCCGTTTTGCCCATATCCGTCTTGCCCGAAGTACTAAATATTTCGAATTGTTTATGCCAAGAATGCGTTTAACAGGTGGATAAAAAGTTATAGTCACAATTTAAGCCAAAGTTAATATACTATAGTTTTAACTAACCGTATTCGTAAATATACGAAACGTAATACTAAAAGTAGATAGACTTGCTTTTCCAAAAATCACAACAAAACAGTCAAAAACTTTGTTTTTTTTTCTCCACAACAAGTACACACGTTGTTTGCTTTGATTGAACGGTCATGACGTCCTCGTATCGATGCTTTACCGACTTAAGCAAGCCTAGATGTGCTATCTATTGTATAGCTTTGGTAAAATCAGATATTCTTCTTACCCACACTATGCGTATTGCCCGGGCTTCCCCTATATCGTCGTCTAGTACCCACAACACAAGCCTTATTGAGCTTACTATGGGACTAGGTCGGTTTGTGTAAGATTGACCTATAATATTTATTTATTATTACCTTATTCATAAACACGTAAAAAAGTTGCCAAGCCGCTGATCATCGTTTGTCCCTTTCCAACGTATATATATGATGGAAAGGGACAAACGATTATCAGCGGCTTGTCAAGTTTAGTAGGCGTTTATGAATAAGGGGGTTAGTTAATAACCCTTTTTTGTAAGATAGCTACCACTTAAACGATTTGGTTATTTACTGTAAGCTTTTGTGTGATAATTAAAAAATCTTTAATCTTTAAACGACGTCGTGAAAACGTACCGCACTGGCCACAAACCTGGCGTCAGCTAGTTGGGTGTCAATGAGACGTGAAAATGACGAGATTATATTAACGTCAGTTGGATGACTTCGCCGGCGCGACTCTGCCGCGCTGCCTCCGCGAATCTGGCAGTGTACGCAGACCAATTTGGTTTGTGTAGAAAAATATAAGATAGGGCTGACCCAGGGTATGATGATGTTAATTTAATGTATGTATGTATGACTTCCAGTTCAAGACAACAATAAAGAAAATCAAGATGATGTAATTAACTCTGACGACGCCGACATCGTAGAACATACAGAACATACTACACCTGTCAAATGGCTTGCTGCCACTATTGGTGGGTAACTAATGTTAAGATTCAATGGCGGATTTGCTAACCACAAGAAACCAGATTTTAAAACGAGTATCGTTACTTTTGTATTGGTAACTAAACTGTGTTTTTAATTATTCAAAAAATTACTTAGCAATTTTTTGAATAAGTAAAAAATCTATGTTTGGAGATTTACAATCGCAACGGTGGAAATATCTATAAGTACGCTGGATCACGATATATTAATTTTTGATGATGGTACCGCTAATTGACTCTGGGGTGCCCCTTAAGGTACAAGTTCGTAGCGGGCAGCAGGCAGCATTTCCATACATTCAAGGTCAGGTGCTGGCCTTGCATATATGGAAATGCTGCCTGCTGCGAATTCGTGCCATTAAAATGCGCTGCTGCCGTCACATCGGTTTCCATAGGACTTATATGAAAAATACAAAACACAGCAGAATGTGCTGCCTGCTGCTCGCAGTGTTTGCACCTCAGTAGCAGGCAGCAACATTAGGTAAAAAACGTTAAGATATCGAGGTCACTTTTCTTATACCGTCGTCAGACTGGCCATCGAGAGATGGTGAATCTTTCAGGCGCGTATTTAATTATGGCCTTTCCAGGTAACGTCAAAAAACCAAAGCCGCCGAGTCCACTGAAATCACTTGGCTCAAGTGTCAATTCTGGAATTTGGACAAAAGCCTTATCAATTGAGCAAAGACCAGGAGGCTCTGGAATTGGGACAAAAGCCTTATCAATTGAGCAAAGACCAGGAGGCTCTGGAATTGGGACAAAAGCCTTATTAATTGAGCAAAGACCAGGAGGCTCTGGAATTGGGACAAAAGCCTTACCAATTGAGCCAAAATTGCCTGAAAACCCAAACACTAAGATCGGTAAGTGGATAGCTCTCCTTATATTATTATTATTCCTTTAACATACACTTCAGTTTTTTTAAAGTTGGTGGTCTAACGGTAGAACGTTCGACCCGAGACCTTACTTGCGATCACGAGATCGCAAATAAGATCTCGGGTTCGAATCATACCGAGTGACCATATTATACCAATGAGTTTTTCAATTAATTTTTAACCAATACGCGTACGGTGAAGGAAAACATCGTGAGCCTAGATGTACCTGTCACCCGTGACTAGTATGGCTCATGTACAATAAAAGGACTAAGTGCGGAAACAAAAATCATAACCTTTAACTTGTTTACTGAACGGTTTCAGTTTGGATAGATTAGAACTACTCGTAGAATGTGCAGATGATTGAATGTATGCCATTATTTGTATGAAAAAACCCTAATAACGTAAATCATGGATCAGGTAAGTTACCTACCTGAGGTAACTGGGACCATATGGACTTAGTTTGAAGTGATCCCAGTTGCCTGACAACCCCAATATCGTGTGCATTTTGTGGACCCACCTTTTTGATTAGGTTGACTTAGGCACTAACGAATATTACTTAATTATTTGAAATTATTCACAGTACTTACAGACACAATCATATCGCTTTTAAGCGAAATAAAAGTTCAAAATCAAAAAATCATAGCTCTGCTAACCAATTCAGCACACACATATTATGAACCATTACATGAAGACTTCAAATTTCCAATCCAAAATGAAGAAGAAATGATAACAACTGAAACACTCTTAGCTGAAGATTCTAAGCGAAAGCAATTGGTAAGAAGGCCTCAACTTGCCTTCCTCAGTAGTCTAGATGCACGATTTCCTGAGGCGCAGCATAGGAGGCAGGAAAGTAGAATGTAGTAATATTAGTGAAAATAGCAGTAGTAATAGGTATTTAGGAATAACATTGGTAGATATTAGTTGTAGTATTATTAGTAGGCAAATAGGTATAATAGGTATAAGCTCCTTAAATTACACTTATTGTCTCGTCTGTGACACTTGTCATCTTCTCTACTTTATTGCTGGCACTGTATATGTATGTATGTATATAATATGTATTTACTTATTTTATTTATCTACACTCGCATTGTAAGTCCTCTAAAACGTGTTCATAAACGGTAGGCAATGGCTAGCATTACCACAACCGACTTCACTATGATAAGCTTTTTATCTGTGACAGTAACGTAATTTTAAATTTACAAGCTCAAACATTGATGTGTTATGAGTTTTGATAACATAATGTACACCTGCACGCGCCCGCGCGGCCGCCGACACGCTCCCCCCGACCGCCGGCACAATCGCGTTGGCCATGGCGGTGCAATGGGGGCCATTCTATGGTTTCCGAACACAGCAATAGCACGAACACCCTTATTACGTAACAGTTACATAAACTACTATTATATACTTAATTTTAATTATTATTATTATGGTTATTTATTTTATTAAAATTACCTTGTTTTGTGACTCTTTCCCAAAAACTCTTCTTTTCTGTTAATTTGCAACACCTACCTACATAGTTTATTTAATGAGTTTCCGCTATCCAAAGGTTGTCTGGAAGAAATCGCTTCTTAGCGATAAGACCGCCTGTTGTTTACCTCCAGATTAGTTTTATACATTTTCTGTACTGTTTTTCTTTTGAGGTGTTCAATAAAGAGTATTTGTATAATATGTCAAGTGCTTTACTCTAAATTAATCTCAACTGCCCTATTTTTATATATATACTTTATAGATAGATTATACAGGATGTAAAGGAAAGGTGAAATAATACTTTAAGAGGCTACTCAGCTACTGTTATGGAACAACTTTGCCAAAGAAACATAGGTCGAATTCCGAAGAAAAATATTGACCTCTCAGTACACTAACCCCGACCAGCTGATCGAACTAAGTATGAAAACTCGGAATTTTAAATTCGGAATTCGACCTATGTTTCTTTGGAAAAGTTGTTCCATATCAGTAACCGAGTGCCCCCCTTAAAATTTATTTCACCTTTCTGTTACACCTGGTAGTTATTAATTAACCGGCTCTGTAGCTCAGTTGGTAGAGGGTTTGTCTCTCAAGCCAGCCAGAGGAGGCCTCTGGTTCAAATTTCCGGGGGTACAACTTTAAGTTTTCAGGGTTGGTTGGTTGGGACATTGCAGGTTGATCATCTGATTGACCGAAAAGTTAGTTATACAATCATGTGCTATTTTGTTATATTTCATGCGCCCTCTTAACAGTTGTTGGTTCTGCTAGATTTGTGTCTGCTTGTTATAAAATATGTCAACTCCAAATTACAGGTGTCATACCTAAAAAGCTTAGGAGGCCGCGAAGTCAAAGATAAAGTAACAAGACTGATGAAGTTCACACTGGCCGACAACTTGGCAAGACAGTACAACTACTACGGAAAACGATCTGACAAGAAACCGTTTTCAGAATCAAGACTTCGCCACTGCGTTATCGGTAAGTTGGTCTTTTATCTCTTTATGGTTTTATACTGTAGGTTTTAAAATTTAGGTTTTCATACATTGTCTAATCAGCTGGTCGGTGTTCAATCTGTTTTAGGGTTCCGTACCGTAGGTGTAAACGGGACCCTATTACTGAGACTTCGTTGTCCGTCACAAAGGATCTCCTCAGCCGTTTGAAGAGCTAGCTAGTACACATGTATGGACGAAATGTGCGTGATGGTATCCTCTACCACGGAAAATACTAAAAATTATTATCACACTTTACTGTACGCTTAAAAAAAAATTCCCCCGCGGTTGCATGTATGAAGTCCTCCAAAAAGTATTTTTTCGTGTTTTACCTAACTGTTACACTGGTCAATTTTACACGCTATAATTACCAGTACCTACTGTAAAATTTTTAAGTCTGTTGTGGTTTCTCTTGGGATTATGAAATAAGAGACTTCTGTTATCCAGAATGCCGAACTTAAATATTATTTTTATTAACTTATATATTATATTAAATTTTAGAAGCGGTCAAGGCAACTACTGCTAAAGTCACCGACAGAGAAATCGAAGACACTATTAAAAATTGGCTGAAGCACGCCCCGGAACGAGAAAAGAAGAGACTTTCCCGAAACGCATCTCAAGAAGAACAACAGGACTAAGGCGCTTTAATACCATATTTGGATTTTATCTTCTAGCTAGATGTTAAGGATCTCTCTTTAATTCGGTAACTAAAAATATTATTTCAATTTGTGTTTTTGTAGGAAATATAAGCCAAAAAATGCCAAAAATACCTAGACCTAAGAAAATAGACATAGGTCTGCGACAATATCAAAGACGGATCAGAGATGAAAAAAACGAGATCATACAAAAAAGTAGAAGTGACACAATTTTAGAATCTTCATTCACGTGTTATGTGAATTCTAATGTGCCTGCTAGTTTTACTCAAGTGCCTAGTGATAGCTTTAGCGATGGTGAAATTCAACTTCCGGCGTCCACATCGCTCACATGTCAGAATAATAAAAATTCTCCTTTACTCATACATTCCTCAAATGTTGGACACACAAGTGATACAGTGCGTGACAGTTTTAGCTTTAGCGACGATGAAATTCAACTTTCAGCATCCCCATCACTCAGTCAAAATAATGAAATTTTTTCTGTCTTCATACATTCCTCAAATGTTGGACACACAAGTGAAACAGTGCGTGACAGTTTTAAAGAAAGCCAACCTTCAGAATCATATTTAGACTCTTTCCCTTCTTTATTAAGAGATTGGGCCACAGTAGATAATAGAATCTCCCATAAGGCCCTGAATGGGTTATTAAAAATTCTCTTACCTTTATGTCCCAACTTACCAAAAGATAGTAGGACATTCCTTGGCACTTCTGTTGAAGAAGTAAACACAATTCCTTTCGAGAATGGTGACTTTGTGCACTTTGGCCTTCTAAATCAATTGAAACTCCAATTAAATTCTAATTTAATTGAAGATTCTGAACTAAAACTATCTTTCAACATAGACGGTCTTCCCTTGTTTAAAAGTAGCACCATCCAATTGTGGCCAATATTAGGACTAATAAAAAATTGCGTTGGTTTCAAACCATTCGTAATATCTCTGTTTAGTGGAAAAGGAAAACCTACCCCTTTGTCAAAATATCTGGGCCCGTTTATAACTGAACTGAATATCTTACTTGAAGACGGCTTTGATTTTGAAGGAAAGCATTTCACGGTAGAAGTACTGCATTTTATTTGTGATTCACCCGCAAAAGCATATATAAAATGTACGAAATATCACAGTGGGTATTCGGCATGTGACAAATGTGTACAACCTGGGGAATACTGCCAAGGTCGCGTTATTTACCCTAGCATCACCTCTGCCAGTCTGAGAACAGATGAAACGTTCCGTAATCAGTCTGACGAAGATTACCATAAAGGCACAACTCCACTTGTAAAACTGCCTTTAAATTTAGTAAAAACATTTCCGATCGATTACATGCATGCTGTATGCCTTGGGATCATGAAAAAACTTTTGAACGTTTGGGTTGGTGGGGACTTGAAAGTACGTTTGCGAAGCAGTTCCGTCACAGCGATCTCTCAGAAACTAGAAAAATGTGCTCAAGACATTCCAATAGAATTCAATAGACGTCCGCGTGGACTTGATGATCTGGCTCGTTACAAAGCAACTGAATTCAGAATGTTTTTATTGTACTTGGGACCAATGGTCCTAAAAACCTTACTGACGACTGCACTTTATGAAAATTTCCTTCTATTACACGCTGCTGTTACAATCCTTTGCTCAAACGAACTTATACACAAACTAGGCACACCCTTGGCAAAGGAGCTATTAAGAATGTTCATAAATCACTCCAAAACTGTTTACGGGGCCAAATTTTTGATATATAATGTTCATATGATGAGCCACATTACCGATGATGTTGAATTATTTGGCGCACTAGATACATTTTCCGCCTTTCCATTTGAAAATTATTTGCAACACATTAAGCAACTTGTCAGGTCACCAAATAAACCTTTGGCACAAATTGTGAAACGTTTGAAAGAAATACAAACCCAAAAATCACTGATCTCCTCAAGTCAAAACGAGGCACTTATATCACACAGCTCAGGACCAGTACCTGCTGGTAAATGTGAACGATTTAGAAAACTTGTTTCTAAAGGTTTTTCTATTTACGTGCATGCATACCGTAAAAGAGACTCATATTGTTATTTAAACGACAATGTGTTTGAAGTACATAACATCTTAAAATGTGTTCTTAGTGACAGAGAGTCCCTGTTTGTTTATGGCAAACGTTTTCTTCAATACGATTCACTTTATGTGTATCCACATGACTCTAAATTGACCAATATCTGCGTTGCTTCCAAACTGTCAAGCGATTTCGAAGTAATATCAGTGCAGTGCATTACAGCAAAATGTTTGTCAGTGCCTACTGAAGATGATAAAAGTATCCGTGTATGTTTTCCATTGCTTCATACTATTGATTAGTAAGTAGACACCTAAAATTAGTAATAAGAACTCAATTACTAAAGTGGGATAAGAATGGATGACCAGGCAAAAGCGGAAAGCCCCAATTCGGAATATGCTATAAGATAGATAAAACGATAATGAAAAACTCCTATTAATTTAGCATATTATTTATGTTACTTTTCATTAAAAAATTTAATTTCAAAGTGTCGAATATTTTCACCGGTATTTTGCTGCTGCTTAGGAATAATAACAATTATAATTAGTTTATATATAGTAGTGTAACTACTTAAAAATTGCAAATCAAAAAATATTGAACAAAATAATTTGATTTGCTTCAATATTAATAACAATTTATTAAAAAAAAATGGTATTGACAAATGTCAGAAATTTATACCAGAGACTATGCAGAGCCTAGGCAAGTGACAACATTTCTTTTGCTGCCCTAGTTGACCCATTCAGCTATCGAAATTTTTGAAGTTAAGAATTTAAATGAAAAGTAACATAAAATTGTGTTAAAAAAATATTGATAGTTTTTTTGGAATCAGTATCATGTATTTAGAAACCCCTGTAATTGTTAACCAAATCAACATGTATATAAATCCTTTATTGCTCACATTTATTGTAATAGAGTCCAATAGAAAAAGTGACAAAGGTATATCTTGTACTGAACCCCCTTGTGACTTTTGCACCATCCCCTGGCGCATCGCACACATGACTAAAGAGTCGAGGCGGCGTCGCGCTTCTAGCCTTTCTACACAAACCTGCGTACACTGCTAGATTCGCCGCGCCGCCGCATCGACGCCGCCGCGACTCTTGTTATTCTGTTTCAAGGCGTTGTATGCTAAATCAGTGAGATGATACTTGGCGCCTCTGCCGCGACTCTTCAATCGAGACCTCGACGCGCCTCCGCCGCGACGCCGCCGCTACTTACCTGTGTGCTATGCGCGTAATGGATGCAACTAAGACTATTTTATTTTATTTATTGAAAACACAGTCACACAAAATATATATACCTGGAGGATGTTTGTAGCACAACTTTATGTATATAACTTTTGTACTAAATTTTTACCTATCTGTATTACTGAGATTCTTATGAAGGTCGTAATTGTAGTATTTTGATTTGAAACATGTTTGTCGTACTCAAATTAATGAATATAAAGGCGCATTTACATTCGTCGTTTGCAAAAGTACCGTGCATGACGGTCGTTCTGGCCCGCGTGTTTTCTAGACCGCATGCTTAATCCGGTTACATTAGTCGTACGGTTGTTTTGGGAGTTAAGGATAAACAGTACCCTCACGTGGCTCCCTCATCGGTTTTTAATTAATTGCAACAAAGCTACAGAAGAGGTAGGTAGTTATGTATGTCATTTCTGAAAAAAGTGGTCACTTTTAACAAAAAACGACATACGTAAGTACCACAAAATCTTTTTAGAGAAAGTGAAAACTCCT
Organism: Pammene aurita; assembly: GCA_947086415.1. Lineage (NCBI taxonomy): Eukaryota > Metazoa > Arthropoda > Insecta > Lepidoptera > Tortricidae > Pammene > Pammene aurita. Next base: position 3,910,711 of record OX352299.1, on the reverse strand, counting down.
AAAACACTGTATTTGCATGGTTGTCGTTAAAAAGTTACCATAGTTATATCTTCTGTAGCTTTGTTGCAATTAATTAAAAACCGATGAGGGAGCCACGTAGGTACTGTTTAACCTTAATTGGCGCGTGCTTTTCGCCGCATGATTCTTATCGACCACGCTCAGAATTATGCCTTTAGAAGCACGTGCCATGCCTTAGATTTATGAAGCATATACTTGCTATCGACTGTTTAAACGACTTATGTAATTGCCCCTCTTTTGTATTAAACTTTTACCTATCTGAATCACTGATTGATGCTTATAAAGGTCGTAATTGTAGTATTACGAGTATAATTTGAAACATTCCCATTATGATTATTGAATAACGATGTTTGTAGCACAACTTTAGGAATGTAACTTTTGTACTTTTACCTATTTAAATCACTGTTTGATTCTATATGACTAGGTCGTAATTGTCTTATTGTAATTTGAAACATTCCCATTATGTGATCATTATTATTATTGAATAACGATGCTTGTGACACTCAATTTTATAAATATAACTTTTGTACTAAATTTTGATATGTTTGATTGAACCGTCATTATTTGTGACTTCTTGAGTAACTTGTCTAATATATCGATCGTTCTGTTTGGCACAGCACATACCAGCGCGGAAGCGGAGTGAACGCGAACCGAAACTGCGGTGCGTATCCCTTTCACGCGCTCATAAAGGTGTTCGCTCTGATTTCGAGCTGGTGTAGCTGCTCTATTTTGGTTGTAATAAGCGCGACGTCGGTATTAGACGTTCTCAGGACGTCACAAGCAGACCTGCCAAGACGTCTGAGCTACGTCCATATTTGACCGTCTCAAGACGTTACAGTATGACGTCTTGGCTACGTCAAAACTACTATACCTCGTGACGTCTTTAGGACGTGCCATCAAGACGTCTTGGCGTCCAAATTTATTAGACGTTCTCAGGACGTCACAAGCAAACCTGCCAAGACGTCTGAGCTACGTCCATATTTGACCGTCTCAAGACGTTACAGTATATGACGTCTTGGCTACGTCAAAACTACTATACCTCGTGACGTCTTTAGGACGTGCCATCAAGACGTCTTGACGTCCAAATTTGGCCGTCTTAATGACGTCTTGGCTACGTGAGAACAATCGGCTTCCTGACGACTTGAGGATACGTCCTTGTGACGTCGGTAACATGTCGTCTTGAGATAACGTCTGTGCGACGACAGGAAATGACGTCAGAAGTCGCGACATCACGACGTCATTTGCGACGTCGCAGGTACTTCGTCAGGTGCGACGTCATTACGTCAGAAATAACTTTAATATGACGTCACTACGACGTAAAATTGCTAGCTGGGATAATAGTAATCTAGAATGTTTCGAGAATAAAATCTAAATGTCAGAAGGAAAATTTCACTAATTATTTTTTTAATAAACCAATAGTATACATTGTTAACAGTTGCAATTTAATCCCACAGTGTTTTATCATCCATGTTCCATGTAGTCTTCTATGTATACTATAATAGGCTTTAAAAATAAGTTTACATTTTACATAATTCTTGAACTTCTTGATTGATAACGCATTGACCTTACCGTCCTTACCTCTCTGTTTGACGTATGAATTTATATGAAGTGGATCTAATTCTTACACGATTTATTATGTATTCTACTAGATGTGACATCTAGAACAAATTTTGTGCGCCATGTTTGGCGGTTGACGGCTATGACAGAATCAAAGAGTAGTTAGTATTCACTACAACTTTTGGGACAAAAAAATCTTAGGGATGTCATCTCCTGTTACTCAATGTTCATAGGTGACTAGTAAAAAGTAGTAAAAACGGTCCGATAGAGAGCATAATGGGGGCGTGTCTCACTCGCACTCGTTACAAAATTGTCATATTTGACACATATTGACATTTTGATTGTCTGATGACGTCATTACCTCGTTAGTCGAAACGAGACACAGTCCCCTAGATAACCTTCTCTGTCGGCCTCACTTTGTGACCGAAGAATTAGATCCATTTCATATAAAAACATGGTTTGACGTAGTTTGAGGACTTTAAGGACTCAAACTCAAACTCAAACATTTATTCAGTAAGTAGGCCACAAGGGCACTTTTACACGTCAAAGTAAAAGAGAGAAAAAAAAATCAAACTACACCGGTTCTAACCCTACACCTCTGACCCGAGAAGAATTATGTCCGGCAAGAAACTCGGCGGGACTTATTTTTTCAAAACAACAGTACATCAAAACTAAACAATACATATAAGTGCGTTGTTCTATAAGAAAACATATCAAACCAAGGTTAGATTAACAAACAATAGGTTATCGTTTAAGAAAAATACCAAAAAAAAAAGAGTCAAGTTTGATATACTTTCTTACCTGAACTGTTTCTTCTACATAAATTTCCAAATTATAATAATCCATCATCAACAGAATTTCAATCAAACAAATTTTGAATTTAAATAAAAAAAAAGTAAGTGATTCTAGTATACAATAAACATACTATTTCCAAATTATCCTTAGAGATGTATAAGGTCTCCAAGTGTCTTGATCTATATATTCTATATAATAAAAAAATATGGATAATCAAGCACCGAATGTTGTGTCTAAAGCCAATTAAACTAAAATTAAATATGATTAATAAAAAGTTACGTAATTGTGTGGCCCCAGTTAGCCTAAACAGACCGGTCTCCACAAACAGCACTCGTTCACGAGTATGACGCATATCTCAGCCATCGCCTCCCTCAACCTTTCTTCGGGACATACCAATGGGGATCAATGTTACTCTGCGTCCGTAGGAAACACCTTAGACAACCCTACACGTGATCCCTGGGTGGTGCTAAAACTGCTGAAAGAGTAACAAACTTGGCAGCTGCACTGTCCCATCTGCACCTCGCAGCACTTACTGGATTTTCTTTATCATCTTCTTTCCCACTACTACTGGGTAGTAGTAAGGAAGAAATGCCCATCTACACTCGAGAGCAAAAGTTTCGGGTCAGTAACATAAAATTTTAATATCTTTGAAACTAAAAAAGCTAGCGTTGCAAAATAAATAAAACCTTATAGGCAATTTAATCATCCTTAATTTAATCATACGTATACGTATAAAAACTTATTGGTTGATGTAATGGAATGGCATGAAAAAAATAAAATAAAATTTGAAGGTTTTCTTTCAAACTAGAACTTTTAATTTTCGCAACTGTCTTTGCTTTTGTTTCTGCTTTGTCATAAAATGTATTTATCTACACTCATATTGTAAGTCCTCTAAAATGCGTTCAAAAACCGTAGGCAATGACCAGCATTGCAACAAACGATTTCACTATGATAAGTTTCTTATCTGTGGCAGTAATGTAATTTTAACTTTACATGCTCAAATATTGTTAAGTTATGAGTTTCAAATTTGGAACAGCTGTCAAAACCAACACAATTTCAATGGGTTTCTATTCTAGTATCTATAGATTTTAAAATGTTGTCGATACGAAACGTCAGTACGATATATTTTTTGACATAAACCGCACGACATTTTGATCTCGGATGACATGAGAATAAGGACTTCGTTCGTTGGCTAATATTAAAAAAAAACTCGTGACAGAAGTTTGTACGGCCGCCATTTCTGTTATCAACTTGTCAGTTATTGTTTGTCGAAACATTTTTAATTGCGAAAATGTAAATGTTTACTATTAACTATATTATAATAAATAAATATACTTTCCTTATCATTTCTAATTTATTTATTTTTATTAAGCTTACACCTGTGGGTATGTTTCAGCACTTGTATCTATATACCTAGTAACGCAGGTTAATTGCCTTCGGCTTCTGAACCCATCTTTGAGTACTTGCAATATGTGTGTACATAATTAGGCCTTATTATGTATCAGTTGCATAAACTACTATTATAAGAAGGATCCCTGGTATCCAATAGTCATTACTTCATTATTAACATAGTAATTATGCCACTTTCACCCGAAGAATGTACGAGAATCCTTACGATGCTGGAAGATGGGAGAGGCCAGCGAGAAACAGCCAGAACAGTCGGTGTATCATTGTCAACAGTTCAGCGTGTTCGTCAGCGCTTTCTACAAACTGGTTCCAACCTACGCCGACCAACAACAGGCAGACCCAGGTGCACAACGGCACGGGAAGATCGATATCTGGTCAACACTATGCTGCGCAATCGATTTCTTACGGGAACAGCATTGACCTTGAGTTACATTTTTTAAGGCTTGGTGGAAGCAACCCTAGTGCCTGGACTGTAAGACGGCGACTTAGAGAAGCTAATTTGAAAACATTTAGGCAAATGATCCTAAATTGGGAAGGCACCATCGTACCGCAAGACGAATTTATGCACGCAAACACTTGGAGTGGACGATTGCAGATTGGTGCAATTTTGATTCGTCCGAGAACATGAGTTCTCGGACCAATCAAAATGTATGCTGTATAAACATGATGGAAGGGCGAAGGTGTACCGAAGACCAGGAGAAAGATTTATGCAAGCCTGTATTGAAGAAAAGGTTGCATACGGTGGTGGTTCGGTACTCGTGTGGGCTGGAATTTCTGCAGATAGCCGAACAAAGCTAGTACTTATCGAAAATGGTACTCTGAACGGTCAAAGATACTTGGAAGAAATCCTGAATGAGCACTTCGGTCCATTTATGGCAAGGCTTGGTGAGAATGCGTGGTTTATGCACGATAACGCCCGTCCCCATACGGCTGCAGAAGTGCAAAATTACCTACAAGACGTAGGTATTCGTATTCGTCCCATGGTGTGGCCAGCACGTAGTCTCGACCTTAATCCAATCGAGCATGCCTGGGACGAGCTTGGTCGACGTGGAAGGCAACTAGATCCTCCTCCAATTACGCTGCGTGAGTTGAAAGATGCATTGGTAGAGGAATGGGAGAATATTCCCCAACAGTATTTCAGAAACTTGGTGCACAGCATGCCGAATCGCATTGATGCTGCGCGGATAGCACATGGGGGTAATAACAAGTACTAAAATGTGTCAAAACTTCATGTAAACATAAAAAGTTCAATATATTTTAATTTTGGTTTTGCGAGCAAATGGACGCCATTTTTATTTTATCGTTTTAAAAAATGTAAATTAACTATTAGTAATATACAAAAGGTATTTTATTTTAGTAGCAATAAATTGTCTACAAGGTCCAATTTATTTGAACTCGCTAGCTTTATTCGTAAAATGCTAGTGACCCGAAACTTTTGCTTTTGTATATCGAGTGACGTGTAGCCATACGATAAATAAATAAGGACATACTGGGGCCAATATAACATTTCACGCACACTTTTTAAATGTCTTGAGCATAACTCCTCCTCCTCCTCCTTTTTGGACCCGGGGTATGTCCTTAAATTACGTCCGGACCTGGGTATGTCCTTAAACTACGCCAAAAAGAGAGGTATGGGCACTGCGAATGGCATCTCGCTAAGTGTGGTAGGGCACGTTCAGCGAATGTCATCGCTCAAATCTGGAGCAGAGCCCGACTGGGGAAGTACCTCCACCTTACAGAAAACCACAGCCAAATAGCACTAGACCCTACTCATAGTGTTGTGTTCCTGCTGGTGAGTAAGGTTGCCAAAGAGCTCAAAGAGGACCCAGTGTGTTGACGATGAGGGACCTTCTTGTTCCTTTAGTCGTCAACACAGTGAATCCTCCTTTTTGTAAAGGGTCGGCAACGCGCATGTGACTCCTTTGGAGTTGCAGGCGTCCATAGGTTACGGTAGCTGCCTACCATCAGGCAGGCAGGGCCGTATGCTTGTTTGCCACCGTCGTGGTATTAAAAAAAAAAAAAAAAAAACTCCCCCGCCTTCCTGTTTCTACCAAGTCGGTCGCAAATCGTCTATCAATATTATAATATGTATTACGTAAACGAAAATTAATATGCATGAGACGTTTAATAGCGAACGGCACCGCGTGGGAGCCGGCCTCTTTATTTATATTTTACAATCATTTTGAAATACTGTTATTGTTTTCTTAATATCATGAGGGCGTTTTGAATGACGAATATGTGCAGTCCTTTAGTGTAAGAGGGACGGATGTCTAGCTATTTGTTGTGATAGTTCTTCAGGTGGCAATGGTGGCATGTGGGTGGGTTTGACTTTGATTCTGTAGTCCGAGTAAATATTTACCTACAAAGTAGTTTATGGACTTTTTAACTATGTTAGCTTGACGAGCTAAGCATAATATATGAGTGAGGTTTATGCAAATAATATACGTAAGTATTTCTGACTGTTTATTAGATAACGAAATAATAAAAAATGCGAGAAATCTGTGGTGCTAGTTTCGATGTACGATATAACCAGCTTTTGGTAATACGTAAAATTTAAAAACAATACTGTTATTTTAAATACCTTTTTGAGCGTATACAAAATCTTGAATCTTGAAGCAAATCAAATTATTTTGTTCAATATTTTTTGATTTGCAATTTTTAAGTAGTTACACTACTATATATAAACTGAAAAATAGACAACGGCGCCTAGCCGTTTCAAATTCAGAGATTGCATATACATGAGAAAATTTGTCAAGTTCCGCCGTGACCGGTGGTCTAGTGGTCAGGACGTCAGCCGCGAAAGCTGAAGACGCCAGTTCAAATCTGGCCTCGGACACCGGAGGGGTTGGTCACTTTTTCTGAAGTATATGACATCTATTTTTCAGCGTATACAAAATGTTGAATGTCGAAGAATTGCGAAAAGCAGATAGGGTGCGTTGGGGTAATTTCGCCAAGCGTGTAATTCCGAAAATCAATGAAATATCGCTCGTATCCCATTGTAATAAGTGTCAACTATCGGAATTATCTGCCACTTTTTCCCTATCGGAATTACCCTAATTGAGAAACTGGGCGAATTAAGGAAAATTCGGAGCTACTGTGATATATTTCAGTTTAGGCTATAGTTTAACTGAAGAACAAATCAAATGATTTTTAATAAATATTTTGATTTGTTTATTTGAAGTAGACACATTAAAAAAATCGCGAATGCAGAAGACGCTGGTTCGATCCCAGCCATGGGCACCGGAGGCCTACTAGGTCACTTTTCCTTTGTATATGACATCTAAGTATATAAGTTCCGGAGGCCTACTAGGTCACTATTTTCTGACCATGTACTCGTAAATGATTACAAAGATACACACGATTATTATCCGAAATTCGTCATGACACTCACTATCCGAACACACCCATAGTACATTGACCTTCTTTTTTTTTTTTTTTTTATGAAATAGGAGGCAAACGAGCAGACGAATCGCCTGATGGTAAGCAATTAACGCCGCCCATAGACGCCCGCAACACCAGAGGGGTCACAAGCACGTTGCCGGCCTTTAAGATGGGAATACGCTCTTTTCTTGAAGGTTTGAAGGTCGTATCGGTCCGAAAATACCGCAGACGACAGTTCATTCCACAGTTTTGTTGTGCGAGGCAGGAAGTTTCTCGAGAAACGCACAGTTGAGGACTGCCAACCATCTAAGTGGTGATGATGGTAATGCTGTCGCGTAGGACGATGGCGGAAAGAAGCGGCAGGGATTAATCCGAACAATTCCTCGGAGCACTCTCCATGATAGAGGCGGTAGAAGATGCAGAGCGAGGATACATCTCTACGCAGCGCCAAGGAGTCAAGCCGATCCGTAAAATCCTGGCAGCCGACAATTCGAGTCGCTCTCCGTTGGATGCGGTCCAGAGGGAGAAGTTGGTATTGGGGCGCTCCCGCCCACAGATGAGAACAGTATTCCATATGTGGGCGTACCTGTGCCTTGTAAAGCTGGAGGCGGTGGGCCGGAGTGAAATACTGTCTCGATCTGTTGAGCACACCGAGCTTTTTTGAGGCCAACTTGGCCTTACCCTCTAAATGGCCGCGGAACTGGACTTCACTCGAAATGTCGACGCCAAGGATCTGGACACTGGCAGTGGCAGTTAAGGAAGTGCTCTCAAAACGAGGTAAAGCGACAAACGCAAGCTTTTTTGCGGTAAACGCGCAAACCTGTGTCTTGGTAGGGTTAAAATGGACTAAATTTAGTCGACCCCATTCTGAAACTTCTTTAAGGGAAGTCTCAACTTCAGACACAAGTTTGTCCCGGCTCTCAATGACATTCTTGCTTATTTTAGTGGCATAATTACAACGGTAAGAAATAATAAAGTTACTCCTACTCGTATTTCTGAGACGCTGAAAGTCCATTTATTTATAAACTCGAGTGTTATCGAGTTTACAATTATTTGGGTCAAATTATAAAGGAGGAGTAGGTCACCTTACGACTGCATCATCAGATAAGCTCCGTTTAATTTATCGAACGCGCAGTGAAGCGAAGTTCATACAAACAACTTCGGATACAACAGAATAATTGTCAGTTCGCTACTGGGACGGACGGTACAATGGCTTATAGATTTTGAATAATTTTAAGCGATAACTTTGGTATCGTTTTCTCATCTTCCTTAAAGTTGGGGTCTCTAAGTTGCTACAGCAGAGATAAATAGAATAAGAGAGTTCTTACATGAGCTGGATTGACCCAGGGCGTCCTGGAATGAGAAGCTTTAAAAGAGTTTTCTTAAGGGGTCTTGATATACTGGTCAACTCGTTTGCTAGAATCTCGAGTTTTTAGTTCGAGGCGGACTACTAGTTATCACATTGTCATGTAAATTATGGAAGTATACCAGATTTCTGCTTTAATCTGTTTTATGAAGGTGGTTGAAAAACATAATAAGAACGAATACGGAGTGAAGCGCAATAAACGTATAATAAATATTAATGAGACAATCTTACACAAATCAACCTAGTCCCACAGTAAGCTCACTAAGGCATGTGTTGTGGGTATTAGGCGACGATATATAGAATAGATAGATATAGATAACATCCATAACTCGTCAGGAACAAATATCCGTGATAAACACACAAATAAATGTCCTGACCAGGATTCGAACTCGGGACCTCCTGCTTCGTAGGCAGGGTCACTACCAACCAGGCTAGGAGGCCGTTAACCGTATAATGAAAGTGTATATAAACGGAGAGAGTTTTCATGAAAATGGTACGGAAATTACAGTGCTGCTTAATTTAGACCGAGGTGTCAAGGTCGTTGCTACTGTTATGTGTTGTGGTTTGTGGTTTATGGTGCAGTAAACTAAACACCAAGGAAAATATTGTTTTTCCTGTACGCTTACAAAAATGTCGCTAATTGTTTAGTCTCGTATCTGTACTTCGAATTAAAGAGTAAACTGACTTTTGTAGCGTATAATTTTGAGATTACAGCGCAATAAGCATGGTGATTTTTTTTCGTGTAGGTATGGTATTAATTGATTCGTTTTTTTGTGAGGATCAAATGTCTATATGCGGGCAATTGCGTTAAAGCAACACAAAAGTCATAAATTAGACTTAAAGTCTGAGATCTGCATTTGTTTCTCGAAACGCTCCTAACAAAATGACGTGCAATAGTGACGTCACGGTTGCATAAGTCGCCTTGTTTAAAGTATGGCAAAATTATAAAATTTCTATTTTGACAGTGAAATATTGCGTTTATGTATATGGTTGCCATACAATTAATTTTTCATTAATATGTGAGGAATCGAATGGTATCATTATTTTATTTCATTTCGTACTTTTAAAAAATCGTAAAATTTTGAAATGTTGAAGCCTAATTTCAACCATTTCAATAGATTTTTAAAATTTCACTTTATAAGGATATATTTACTATTTTGCATATTTATATTCAACTTAATTTTATTACAAAATTCAATATGTGTCATCATCCCTATTATAATAAGTATTTAATTTTTACTTTTTTAATATTTAATTCGTATTTAATCATAAAATAATAATTTTACATGTCATAATATTCTACGAAATTATATAAACTATCTATAAAATTGATAGGTATAGGGGGACAATTGTTACTCGCGTCCGCAGGAATAACCTACCACAACCCTGCACGTGTCCCCTGGGTGGTGCTAAATGAGTAACGCCTTCCAAAGGCAACACAGCAATCAGAGAGATTTAAACACTATGGCGATCACAAATGCCAGCGATTGTACAGATGCGATATGCGATCATGCGAACTCATCCAAAAAGTGCACTCCTCGGAGTCTTGGCACAAGGGATGTCGGACCCTCAGTACGCATCCTGCAACTGAACATAGAAGGAATAAGCTTAGCTAAGAGTGACTACCTGACGAAGGTATTAAGGGACTACAGAGTTGATATTGTTAATCTTCAGGAAACTCACACTAGGGATGATGCAGACTTCGAGAGAAGGGCAAAACTACCGGGCTACACTTTAATTAAAGCCATCCATCACCCTAAACATGGCATAGCCACTTTCGCCAAGTCAGACATCTCGAACGTTAATGTCGTCTCCGCCAGCGCTAAAGACTCTTTTTACTACATCGTCGTGCAAGTAGACAACATCTCCGTAACCAATGTTTACAAACCTCCAAGTATCTCATGGCCTCCCCAATTGCTCCCTGTCCAATCGCACCCGAGCGTATACGTTGGAGATTTCAATAGTCACCACACGAACTGGAGAATTCAGCAATTTTTAGCCCAATGGGTTGATATGAACTACTTGCATTTGGTATTTGACGCAAAAGATAAGGGTACTTTCCATTCAGCCAGATGGAGAAAGGACTATAATCCCGACCTAGTATTTGTGTCCAAAGACCCCTTCGACCAACCACTTCCTTGTAGTCGCGCGGTACTGTCCAATTTCCCCAACAGCCAACACAGACCCGTGTTCTTAGAGATCGGCCTTAGGATTCCCCTCCAAAACTCTATGCCCCTACCGCAATGGAACTTTGCCCGAGCGGACTGGAAGAGCTACGAAGAGCAGTTGGATCTTTACATGTCTTCCGCTAATCTAGACCCTGTAGCCTCCAACTATGGAACATTTTGTAAGCTGATCATCAAAGCTGCGAAAATCTCTGTTCCAAGGGATTTCAGAAAGGAGTACATACCTGGATGGAGTCTTAAAACTGAAGATCTTTATAAAGAATACCAAGATTCAGGAAACCCTCACACTGGCGCCGAACTCCTCGCCTCCCTGGATGAGAGCAGAAGAAAAAAGTGGGAAACCACGGTTGCAGAAATGGATTTCAAACGATCCAGCAGAAAAGCTTGGAAAACCATCAACAGCCTAACGGGGAAGCACACTGAGAGTCGAGATTGTCTGAGCGTTACCCCAGACGCCATAGCCATCAGAATGGTTGAATTAACTACGGCCAAAAGTGACAAAGCCTTCAATAAGAGAATAAAGAAGGACCTAACAGCGCTTAGGCAAAACTCACCAAGAAACCACGAGCTTGCCGGACCATTTAGCATAGAAGAGGTTGCCACTGCTATTAAGCTGCTCAAAAATAACAAAGCCGCTGGCCCTGACAACATATTTAACGAGTTTATCAAGCACATGGGGCCTATCGCTGTTTGCTGGCTTACAACATTTTTCTCTAACATCCTGGCAAACAATAATTTGCCAAAAGAGTTTAAGTTGGCAAAAGTTGTAGCCGTGCCCAAACCAGGAAAGCCAGAAAACCTTACTGAAAGCTACAGACCAATTGCTCTCCTCAGCTGCTTACACAAGTTGCTAGAACGTCTCCTTCTAGGCCGCATTGAACCTTTCATAGAAGCTGCATTCCCGCCCGAGCAAGCCGGTTTCAGGAAGGGCAGGAATTGTGTCGATCAGGTGTTGGCTCTTACTAACCATATAGAAGCCTGATTTCAAAAACGCTTCAAATCGACCGCGGTTTTCATCGACCTTACGGCGGCCTACGACACAGTTTGGAGGCACGGCCTGATTCATAAACTACTGTCAGTAGTCCCAAGCAGAGAATTAGTCGATTTCATCTCCAACATGTTGACAGAAAGGTCCTTTGAAGTCTTCTTGGGCAACAGGAAGAGCAGGAAGCGCAAGCTAAACAACGGCCTGCCTCAGGGCTCGGTCTTAGCGCCAATGCTATTTAACTTGTACATCTCAGACCTTCCGCAAACAGACGCTACCAAGTTTATATATGCCGATGACATTGCACTTATCTCACAGAGCAAATATTTCGAATCTGGAGCGCACACACTGTCATCAGACTTAAAAGCCCTAACAGCATATTTTAGCGCGTGGAGACTTATACCCAGCCAAAGTAAAACTGAAGTTGCCTTCCACCTGAACAACCAGATGGCCAATTATCATCCAACCGTATACCTGAATGGTGTAACACTCAAGTATAATCCTTGGCCGAGATATCTCGGAGTAACGCTGGATAGGTCCCTAACATACAAGGCACATCTGACCAAGCTCTCGCAAAAGGTAGCAACGAGAAATAACCTTCTTCATAAACTCTGTGGCACCAGCTGAGGCGCGTCGGCGGATTGTTTACGCACATCAGGCATCGCGCTTGTGTATTCTGCGGCGGAATACTGCGCACCGGTATGGTTGGGAAGCGCACAAACTAACAAAGTGGACGTCAAATTGAACGAGACCATGCGCTGCATTTCTGGCACCATTAAATCTCCTCCGGTCCACTGGTTGCCTGTACTGAACCATGTTGCCCCACCTCACCTCCGACGCGTTCAGGCCTTGAAGAGAGAAGCGGAGAAGATTGCGGAAAATCCAACGCTACCAGCCCATAAGGAGTTCTGTCACCCTCCTCCACAACGTCTGGTTTCTCGAAGCCCGCCATGTGCTATAGCGTCAAGCCTAAGTAATTTTAGCATTTCGGACAGATGGAAATCGGAATGGGCTACTGCCACGGATGGAAAAGCCGCCCCCTACCACTCAAAGCCGACGAGGAAACCAAAAGGGTTCCATCTCCCTCGTAAAATTTGGTGCCGTCTAAACAGGTTGAGAACGGGGCATAGCCGTTGTAACTATTCCCAACATAAGTGGGGATGGAAGGAGTCACCCCTCTGCGAGTGCGGCGAAGAAGATCAAACCACTGAGCACATATTTCGGCGCTGCCCTCTTCACTCCTATCCTGGTCCAGCTGAGGATCTGGACGCCCTGACACCCGACGTAGTTGCCTGGCTTAGCAACATCAAAGTTGTACTCTGATTGCCTAATATGCATGCCATACGATTAAATAAATAAATAGGTATAATTATATTGTTAAGATTTTTATGAATCAATGTGTCTTTTTTAACAGACTTCAAGATTTCGAAGGAGGAGGTTCGCAATTCGTCGGGATATTTGTTTTATGTATGTTTACCGATTATTCGAAGACGGCTTGACCGATTTGGAAAATTCTGTTTTTGTTTGAAAGGGTATATTTGACAGTTGATCCCATTGTCATCAGGTCAGGATCTGATGATGGGATCCTGGAGAAATCGAGCGAAATCTACAAATATTATAGGCAAACCTATACAGGGTGCCATCTGAGACGTGATCAGTTATATGTTTTTCTAACTCCATAAACAACTAGCAGTTGAATGCCCCAACTTTTACTAAAATCAGTCACTTTTTTTATTTTTTTTACATGTTTTTGTAATTTATTTTTCATTTGACGGGGTTTTCGGGATATTTAAACTACTTATTAGAATATTTAAATAAGTAAATTGAATTACCTCTTTTAAATAGAACTGTCGTTAATAACAATTTTGTCATTTATTCCGGATAAAATGTAATTTAATATTTTTTTTACCTTAAATATCTTATAAAACTGTTTTACACTAATATTATCACTTTTGAAAGAAAAATAAATTACAAAAACATGTACCTAAAAAAAAAGAAAAAAGAAGTCTGATTTTAGTAAAAGTTGGGGCATTCAACTGCTAGTATAATGTCCAACATTTGCTTTTTGGAAAGGTGGAGGCTAAGTGAAGTAGGTTTTTTATTTATTTAAAATTACTTACGTGGCTATAGATAAATAAGTACGTAGATAAATAAGCTTACTTTTTTCTGTGATATTTAAATAAATATGACTGAGTTGAAACATATTTTCCAGCTGCTGTCATTTTATTTGAATAATACTTATAATAAGTAACTAGATATGGGCATTTCTAATTTTTTTCATCCGTTTTTAGGGTTCCGTACCTCGAAAGGAAAAAACAGAACACTTATAGGATCACTTTGTTGTCCGTCTGTCTGTCTGTCTGTCTGGCACGACCATTTTTCTCAGGAACGCGTGGAGGTATCGAGCTGAAATTTATATCATATACTCAGGTCTATTGTCCCTTAGAGCTGTGAAAAAATCAAACTTAAAAGCCAACGCAATCAAAAGATACAGTCGTTTTTGCTACAAATTTCAGAGTTTTTCGGCACTCGCAAAACCTACGGGGTACTTCCCGTGAACTCAGAAACTTGAAATTTGGCACGAAGCAACGTCATAGCATAGACAATGGAAAAATTACAAAAAGTAGACATTTTTAGTAAAATCATACATATTTTTTATTTTATTTTAAACTTACTACCTTTTTCCTCGTAAACGCGTGGAGGTATTAAATTGATATTCATATAAATTCACTCAGGTCTATATTACCTTTAAGCTGTAAAGGTTTGTACGGAACCCTCGGTGCGCGAGTCCGACTCGCACTTGGCCGGTTTTTTTACTTTTAAAACGAATTTTTATAATTTTATTTTAACTTCGTTTTACTAGCACTTAGGTATTCTTCCCAATATTTCCGTCACACTCAAGCTGACTAAAAAGTGGGTTACGTTACTATGTAAATAAATCATGACTAAGGATTCCCGCGTGTTACACAATCACTACAAAATATCTTATCTGAATTAGGTATCAATATCAATACCGTAACAAATTCAGATAAAGATAATAGATTAAGAGCAGGCCGTAGGCAACCCTACCTTATCGAGTAGCAGAATTCGGCTTATGTAGAGCAATGCACGGTAAAATTTTATGTATTTCAGTATATGGTAGCCTGAGCCAAATTTGTAGCATTTTGTACAGTCAGCAAACAATAACCGTATTTATTGACAAAAACTACTTCAACGACTAGCAAGTGGGCACGTGGCCCATTCGATAGTGCTCGTCGAGTAGTGCCAAAAAATGGTGGCAACCTCACGCAGGCTGACATTTTAGATTTTTTCTTCTTTAATAGTTGATGAGATCCTTCGAATGGCACAAGGTACATCTTCTTGTACGTTAATTATTTCAATTATTTTTAATAAGGTAGAATCACGAAGTTGCCAGTTTTGGGCAATGCAACTTCTTATTTGTTGGAACTTATTGATAAATAGTATCTTATGTACCGCGTAACACTACATTTAAACCATCCCGTGAACTCATTTGCACGTCGTACTTGCATTAGTCGATTTTCACTTTAAAACGTAAAACTTTGCTAAATAACTTAAGCAGGTTTAAGGTCGACTACTTGTTATTACCAGGTAGATTATTACTTTCGAATGGCGTATGGTTCAATTTGCTCCTAGATGAGGTGGATTTTATAATGATATTTTTGCTGACTGTACAAAATACTGCAAGCTTAGCTCAGGCTACCAAGTACTAAAATACATAACTTTTTACAGTATATTGCCCTACATAAGCAGAATTCTTCTACTGGATGAGGTAGGGTTGCCTACGGCCTACTCTTGATCTATAAGTTATCTTTGAATAAACACAAAGGGTCGTCACAGAATAAGTTTAGACATTCACAGCAACTTTAAACCACATACAAAATGTAAAGAATCAAAATCATGTAAGTAGGCATGAGTGGCATGACATTGGGCGAACGGCTGACCCGACTCAACTCAACGCTCAACGCAACGGCACCACCGTAATATACCGCATATCGAAACTTTGTAATCTTATCTCCCTATCCGTCGGAAGTCAGCCGACCATAGATCATATTCAACCCTGTACGGAAAATTGTATATGGGTTCTGGATATTTTGTATGGAGCTCAAAGACAATCTGAATATTGTCTACGGTTTGCAGAATTCCGCTGACTTCTGGACTGAATTCTGCTGAGGTGTGGACTGAATTCCACTAAGTTTGTATAAACCTGTTATAAATAAGTAAACTTGAACACTTCATGAAGCAAGAAAAGCAAACCAGTTGGAGATTAATACGCAAATAAATGACATTACAATAGCATTACAAGTATTACAACTCTATCGTCGTTTAATGCTATATCAACACGCAATATTAAGTATTATTACTTATCGGTTAAGGTCAGTAAACAATTAAACCATAATTTTTCCGATAAATGGCGAATGAGCGTGAGTAGGTACGGAACGTCATAAATTATAAAGTCAGTTAAAAAAAACAAATACGATCGCCCTTATCAGGTCAATGACAATGTCAAAGACAATGGACATGTTCACACATTTGTCTGCTTTGTTTATCTTTTTTTGATCTTAATGAGTAGCATAGTTGTGTATTTTTCATTTCTTTTTTTATACTACTGATTAAGGCTTGCAATTATCCGGATATTATCCGGATAATACAGATATTTCGAATAGTATTCCATACAAATTACTATTAGAAATATCCAGATTGCAAGCCATAGTACTGATTGTGTGTTTATCTCGCTTTTAAGCGGTCCAGAAAGAAACTATCAGTAATAATGTATTTATTTCTGTACCCGTCTTCTCTACTTATACATATTTATATGAAGGAGGAGTAGAGAAAGTCAGTACAGTGTATGCGGGCCTTTAAGGACAAATATGCGTGTTAGTGTGCGATCGCCTAAGTTCGTACCGAGCGCGAATTTCGTAAATATTCAATTGTTTCATTAGAATTTCAATTGTTATTCTGGACTTTGAATACCGGTATTCGATGGTAATCCGCCTGTGATAAGTTTGTGACTGGAAAGTACAGTTAGCACTAGCACAGCTCGTACCTATTTTATTAAATCACTATATCCAATTACATGATCTTTTTCGAGCATCATGAATTTAAATAGCTCTTCTATTATTGGTTTTCTTATGTTCTGATTCTTCTATTATTGTTTTTTTTACTATTTATTGGTTTGTACAAAAAACCAATAAATAGTAATTCCACGATTAGTAATAAGATTAAACGTCCAAAGAATGGTCAAACACATATAATGTAGTTGATAAAAATTTAAATTGGGTGTACCAACCTACACCATATTGTTTAATTAATTAACGGCAAGCAAGGAAGAAGTATTAATTATGCATACTTCCTTTTTAATCTCATTAACACTTTTAGTTTTTATTAGGATTATATTTTTCTGCACACCATACCATTCACAACAATTAATGAAATAAAAAAGATGTTAATTCCCATTAATCGCGGATTGATAACAATTTAACAACACCTGTTTCCAATTTATCCGGTTTAACCAGACCAACCAAACACACAACACAACACACACCCAAACAGCACTAGACCCTACTCATAGTGTTGTGTTCCTGCTGGTGAGTAAGGTTGCCAAAGAGCTCAAAGAGGACCCAGTGTGTTGACGACGACGGACCCACTTGTTCCTTTAGCCGTCAACACAATGAATCCTCCTTTTTGTAAAGGGTCGGCAACGCGCATGTGACTCCCCTGGAGTTGCAGACGTCCATAGGTTACGGTAGCTGCTTACCATCAGGCGGGCCGTATGCTTGTTTGCCACCGTCGTGGTATAAATAAATAAAAAAACCAGTCTATAAAACCAAAGTTAGTATATTATCTGCTAACCTTCAAAAGTATTTTTAGTAACGCAAATATAGTTTGCGTTACTAAAAATGTATAGTGTTAATTTGATTTGTTTGTATTATTTGGTATTTGTAATTATTGTATTTGACATTTTTAATAATACATTTTGTGACTATTTGAATAAAGGTTATTTAATGACTAAAATGTAAAAACATAAAAACGCAAATAAAAACTGATATGGGCGCCGATTGCGCGACATTTGATCATTGTGTTTGTCGCGTTGCGTGAATAAATAATATATCTTGACAGGTCCTACACGATCCTATCAGCAGTAATTATTTGGCCCGAAGGACCAGAACTAAATAACTCTAGGTTAGTAACCAAGAAAAGCTGCGCAATATTTTAAACTTATTTATGTTTAGATTCTCATTTTTATTGCACATTTCAACGATCAAATAATACTAGGGATACAAAATCAGTCCAAAAAAATGGCCCCATAATAGTAACGCATGAACGACTCGGACGGTACTTTCTTTGACAGTTTGATTACAGTATAAGACTGTCAAAGAAAGTACAAATTTTCACGAGATATATTTTCAGTAAATCTTGTTTGAGTCTACCTCCTTTACATTGTCACTTTCCCGAAGAAAGGTTGAGGGAGGCGATGGCTGAGATATGCGTCATACTCGTGAACGGGTGCTGTTTGTGGAGACAGGTCTGTTTAGGCTAACTGGGGCAACACATTTACGTAACTTTTTGTTGATCATATTTAATTTTAGTTTAATTGGCTTTAGACACAACATTCGGTGCTTGATTATCCATATTTTTTATTATTATATAGAATATATAGATTAAGACACTTGGAGACCTTATACATCCCTAAGTATAATTTAGAAATAGTATGTTTATTGTATACTAGAATCACTTACTTTTTTTTATTTAAATTCAAAATTATTTTGTTTCTAACTGTTGATGATGGATTATTATAATTTGGAAATTTATTTAGAAGACACAGTTCAGGTAAGAAAGTATATCAAACTTGTATGTAATTCATTTTCAATAGTCCGATTTGGACTCATCTTTTTTCTTTGGTATTTTTCTTAAACTATAACCTATTGTTGGTTAATCTAACCTTGGTTTGATATGTTTTCTGTTAGAACAACGCACTTATATGTATTGTTTAGTTTTGATGTACTGTTGTTTTGAAAAAATAAGTCCCGCCGAGTTTCTTGCCGGACATAATTCTTCTCGGGTCAGAGGTGTAGG
Organism: Pammene aurita; assembly: GCA_947086415.1. Lineage (NCBI taxonomy): Eukaryota > Metazoa > Arthropoda > Insecta > Lepidoptera > Tortricidae > Pammene > Pammene aurita. The sequence continues at coordinate 3,891,921 of OX352299.1, read as the reverse complement.
GTTAGAACCGGTGTAGTTTGATTTTTTTTTTCTCACTTTTACTTTGACGTGTAAAAGTGCCCTTGTGGCCTACTTACTGAATAAATGTTTGAGTTTGAGTTTTAGTTTGTTGCTAGCAGTAGGCACATTTACAATATAAATAATTCAGTAAATCTTAATACGAGTATTTCGGCCATAGGTAGGTGCCAAAGCAACAATTATCATACAATATAATGTATATATGTACTAAAGACAACGTCCGGCCAAATTACAATGAACTAGTTAACAAACACGTGTTTAAACGAAAATAATTCGTTTGCCGGTTATTTGTATTCACAATTTGCACAAAATAAATACGAAGCGGTCTATTGACGCGACTAACAGTGTCACTAATATCGTAAATATATTGGTACCTATGACAATCTTATCGCAAATTTGAAAATAGTCTGGAAATTACGATACATGTGTGATACTGATATTTCCAATTTGCAATAATCACGTTATAATAGTGATACTCATAATTATTTATGCACGTTTTTAAAGTGGGGCATTACACTCGTACAATAGTTTGTTATCAAATCAATTTTTCCAATGTCTGTATTTGATTTAATAACAGACTATAATAGTAATAGTTTACGGGCCATTATACACCGCGGGCACTATTTACTAGACAGATTTTAACATACATATATTTTTTTATAACTCAGTCTTTTTGGTGGCGTTGATGCCACTATCGGGCATAACACATCATTATTGACAGATATCAAAGTGAAAAGGAACACTGATTTTTTACGAAAAGTAATGTCGTTTTAGGCGATCATTTTATTACATTAACATTTACTTTTCATGTGCAAAAAACATTTAAAAAAATTAAAAAAGGAGAAAAAATATTTTTTTCCAGTGATATTGACCTATGACATTAGGTCAATATCACTGTAAATCATGTTTATGTTCTCGGAAATACGTGGTTAAGATTTTTCGGATTACTCGAGCCCACGGTATATGTCAGAACACTGATCAAAACTGCCTCTAATCTGTCTGCCACTATAATTCACAAATAACACACGTATTATTAGATTACCAGTTTTTAGGATTAACAATTTTCACAAAACAAATAAATTAATGGCAGTAGCAGTTCATTAAAAGTATCTCTGACTTCTGTTATAGATAGTCCTGTGACTCTAATGAAAAGGGATATTAAATGCCGATCATTTTATAGTACTTGTAGGGCTTACAATTCGGATATTTCGAATAGTAATTTGTATGCAAATTATTCGAAATATCCGTATTATCCGGATAATATCCGAATAATTGCAAGCCTTAAGTACTTGTGCTCTTTTTCACTAAGCCAATTTGACTTATACCCCTTTTCACTAGAGTCTCAGAGATATAGTTGTAGGTAATCATTCCTTGAATTAAGCGGAACTTAACGAAAACAACTGCTTAACTAATTGAATAGCCGAATTTTGGATGCACAAACTTCACAAAAACAAGTAATAATAAATGCATGCCGAGACTTCCTTTAAAGTATCTCTGACTTCTATTATAGTTATCTACCGCCACAACGTAGTTCACAAATACGTAAATATTTCGGGAGCCGGTTACATACCGTTTCGCGGCATGATGCGTGAGGCGCGGTCGGGAGTCAAACGCGGACTGTGTCGCTCGAGCTTGCGTGGAATCGCCGCCCAGCCTCCCGCCTAATCTAACAAGAAAACAATTATGATAACATGCTCCGCCGAGAGCATAGCGTCGGCTGCTAATACTTTAGATGAACTTTTGTCCTTTAAGCTTCTGATTAAGGATGGTTCATGCTGTACGCGTAGCGCGTGTACACGACACTTCCGACACTTCATTTCGTATAAAAGCGTCACGTGATGTTCTTTTATCTACACTCACATTGTAACTCCTCTAAAATGTTTTCAAAACGATAGGCAATGGCCCTCATTACATCAACCGATTTTATTATGATAAGTTTTTTGTCTGTAGCAACGTAATTTTAACATTACATGCTCAAATACTGATAGGTTACGAGTTTCAAATTAGGAACATCGATTTTGGTAACGTAATGAAAATCCTGCCCTCCTCCCCGACCGCCAGCACAATCCAGTTGGCCATGGCGGTGCAATGGTGGTCATTTTAATGGTTTCCGAACATGTCATTTAGTATTTATAATATGTGTGTAGATAAAACAGTGTATTCAACTGTACGTAATTAGACTAATTAGGCCTTATTACATAACGGTTACATAAACTACTATTGTTAATATTGTTTTGATGTCATAAAATTTTTAGGTACAAATAATAAAGTTAAAACCGTTCCTATTTATTGTCAAAAATTATACGACAACAATTAAGTTTACAATGTTGACAATGTCCACTGTAACCATGTGATCTTAGAGTAGTGAAGTGTGTTCAGGTGCGCAAGCGAGTACACACGTGTAAACCCACATTACCTGAGTGCTTCGGAAAACAGACAGAATCGCACCACAAATTATTCTTTTTAAATCATAAATTTTATTCGAAGTAAATACATACAAAAGTAGAAATAACAAGAACATTTAAACATTAAAAGAGTTTACTTCGAAATGGGCCCGTCTCAGCATAATGGTACGGATGGGGGTGGTAATTTTGGTACGGAAGCAAAGAAATCGTTGCGACTTCCGAGCGATTCGACGCTCCCACCGCCGATTTCTATACATTTGTTTTAACCAATACCAATGTATGGCGGTTGGTGCAGCGTCAAGTAATTGATAGGTATTGCTCGAAGCTTTTCGTATTCGTAGCTTTTTTGACGTGATAACGTCTTTAAAATCGTTTTAGTCGGGTGACATGTTCAGAAACTTGTGTCACACCAAAACCTCACGAGCGCGATCGCAGGTATAACGAGAGAGAGACGGACCGATCTCCCGTCTCATCTCGAGCGCTGCCAGTCATTCCGTGAAACTTGTCACGCGGAATCCTCACGAGCGGTTAGACGTTATCACGTAAACATCTCGATCGTAAACCTACTTTACAAACAACCAATTTTTTTAATACCACGACGGTGGCAAACAATCATACGGCCCGCTTGATGGTAAGCAGTTACCGTAGCCTATGGACGCCTGCAACTTCAGAGGATTCACATGCCCTTTAAGAACCTATACACTCCTTTTTGAAGAACCTCATACTGTAGCCCGCCTCCTCGGCACCTCGGCAGGGAGTTCATTCCACAGCTGAGGCTGAGGCATTAAGTTGCTGATTGTTAAGCTGTTATGTGAGCGTTTTACACTGGATCAATTTTTTTTTTCTGCCACGTAGACGTGGATGCCTAAGGAGTAGGGCTGCCATCTGTCCGGGTTTCCCCGGATTTGTCCTAGTTTGGAGGCCGTCCGGGGGGGTTGTCAGGAAACACCTTATTGAGTTTACCGTCCGTACACGCCCGGGAAAAAATGCGATTTACGCCAAATGTCCGGATTTTTAAAAGTCTTTGTCCGGAATCAGCGAATTTAGAGATGGAATTATGAAATACTTACTACTGGCATACTTTCGGTATACCGTTCAAAGGGTCTCTCAGATACAGAACAGAACAGTCACTGGGTCATATTATTATTATCAGTGTCACTACATTATTATTACTGCCACTACACCGGAAATAGTCGAATTACCGTATCTTCTATGTTATGTAACTTTTGTAATCTTATCGAAAAACGGAAAGGATTAAAAGGACTTTCACATGTAAAAGCTTTTACCTGTTTTTACTGAACATATATTATATTATCAATATTATCATTTTTTTATGAGGGACTCGGTTGTTGAAGTATAGGTGCACTTTAATACGAATAGGGTTGTTTTCTATTGACCAATTTAATTTTTTTAATTGCTTCACACCGACCATGAAACTAAGAAAACTATGTACTCAAGTGAAGTAAAGTCTGACCAAACTCACGTTAGAGGTACATGTAAAATGATAATAAAAACGATTTAGGTACTTCTCATCTTTAAATTCAAACATTTTGTTCTCACGAAGGAGTGTACAAAAAAAGTATACCTACTTCTCAACCTATTCAGATCCAGATGTTACATCTGTAGTTGGGTATTAAGTCTAACAATTTGTTTTTATATGTCGTTTGTGTGTGTCGGCACTCTATTTAGTCATAGTTCAGTTTAGTTTTTACCCCCCACTGAAAACCAGCGCCAAGGTTTAAATTGCCGCGGCATGATGCTGAGTGGGGATCCTATTTCACGTCTTTGTAATGTTTTATTACTTTCTTTGTTTTTGTGTGTATTTGTGGCGTTAAATAAATGTATTCTCTTTCTTTCTTTCTTTATAAACGTCTAAAGTAATAATATTTGAAAGCTCATCATTGTCATCTCTTCTTAGGCGATACGGCTACGGCGATGGCATCATGCTGGCATCATGGGCTCCTCAGGTGCACTCGAATGTGACTCACATCACATCACATATCCAATTTTTGTAGTGAAAGTACGCCCGCATTTGTCACATGTAAGGATCCCATTAGTATAATTGTAGTTGCGCTCCTCGGATAGCCTGGAGAGAATTGTCATGACGGGAAAAGTTGAAGGCACAAGAAATCAACAGCTATTAGACATGGCAATTTGTAGGGCCCAACCTGTTGTGTACCCTGCCTCTCCCTCACCCTCCTTCAGCTTCCTACGAGCCCAACCTCCTATTACACCTCCCAACACAACAGTGGGCCCTACAAATTGCCATGTCTAATAGCCGTTTAAGAGGCCCTCCCTGTGCAAGATGGTGTGCCCAAATCACTGCACCCATGCAATTAAAACTGCAAGAAGCCATGCGCTTAGCGAGGGATAGAAGCCTATGGAGGATTCTGGTCTTCAATAGAAGGACATGAAGTCACGATCCTCAGCTCTGAGGTAACGACTAATAATGATGATGAATTGTAGTTGATTACCGCGGGTGGTTGGGCTTTGAGTTGATCTCGTTTAATATCGAGATCTGTTAATCGTCGCTCTTCAAAGTTGTTGACACTTGTTTGTACAAGGTGTCTCCACTCTGGTCTTTCAGCTGCGCGCTCCCGGTTGTCTGGGGTTATATTAGCCCTTTTCAAGTGTCTCTTGAGCACGTCCTTGTAGCGAAGGAACTGGCCTCCTTGTTTGCGTTATTTGGAAGCTGTACTATACAGGTATAATTTTTTCAAGCTAGATGTTATTAGGATATTGTTTTGTGATATTAAGTTTTTTTTTCGCTTTTCTTCAATTTTTGCAACACCTACTGACTTAGTTTATTTAACACATTCCCACTACCTAAAGGTTGTCTGGGAGAAATCGCTTTTTAGCGATAAGACCGCCTGTTGTTTACTTGACTTTATGCATTTTTTGTACTGGTTTTCTTTTTGAGGTGTTCAATAAAGAGTATTTGTATTTTATTGTTTCAAACTATCCGTTTGCCGTTTACAAATAGTTGTAATTTTAAGTATTGTTTGGATTCCGAGTTCCAAGAAATTGTAGGTTATACGTAATAAGAAAACCGGCCAAGAGCGTGTCGGGCCACGCTCAGTGTAGGGTTCCGTAGTTTTCCGTCCGTCACAGTAAGTGTCCCCACTTAAGAATTAAAATAACACCGCCATGTAGGATATGATATGAGCGTTCAACGTACAGCGACATCTATCGGCAAAGTAAGTAAGTAAGTAAGATTTATTTGTAAATATAGGTAGTTACAATGGTGGTAAATTCATACATAGTTTCACTATATTTTGCCATCAGGCGTACAAAAAATATGAACTTAATCCTAAACAATAAGGTATTTACATATCTATACTATCATGCACAGACTACAGATTGTAATATTAAAGCTACAGCAGTTTGTCATTATACTAAATATATGAAACTTAAAAAAAAAAACGAGTCAAGGCAAATATTTTTAACATAATCAGAATAATGAATAAAATAGTTATTTAATTGGTTAATTGTCATATTTCATTCTAAACTATCTTTAAAATAATCTGCAAGGGAGTAATGGCATTTATTGATTAATAATGTCATTAACTTATTTTTTAATGCTGGCATATTCAAGGACTTAAGGTTATTCGGCAACTTGTTATCTATTTTACTAGCTAAGTAATACACTCTTATTCTTCAGTAAACAAATTAAGTAAACTATTGCGCGCGAGCTTAAAGTAAGGAAGATGATTTTTATGAGATAATTATTTATTGCGTGAACCGATTTTCACCGTTTTTACTTTATTTTAAAACACGTCATTTCATTGTGATTTTTTAGAAATTTCAGGTACGACAAACACCTGCTTATACGGTTATAAAAAACTTAGTTCAGAAATTATTTTGTATTTTTTTTTCAAAAACTATTCAACCTATCAAGTTCAAAATAATTTTCCTAGAAAGTTTTTATAAAGTTCTACTTTTGAGATTTTTTTCATATTTTTAAAACTTATGGTTCAAAAGTTCGAGGGGGGGGGGGGACGCATATTTTTTTACTTCTGGAGCGATTATTTCCGAAAATATGTACATTATCAAAAAATGATTGTAGTAAACCCCTATTCATTTTTAAATACCTATCTAACAATATATCACACGTTAGGGTTGAAATGAAAAAAAAAATCACTCCACACGTTACGTATAGGGGAGGTACCCTAATAAAACATTTTTTTCCACTTTTTATTTTACCACTTTGTCGGCGTGATTGATATACATATTAGTACCAAATTTCAGCTTTCTAGTGCTAACGGTCACTGAGATTATCCGCGGACGGACGGACGGACGGGCAGACATGGCGAAACTATAAGGGTTCCTAGTTGACTACGGAACCCTAAAAAACCGGCGAATTCGAGTTGGACTCGCGCGTCAGGATTTTAACAGTGTTTTTTCTTAAGTCCGACTCACGCTTGCGTAGAGTTATAGGTTTTTCCAGTAATCCGTATAAAAAACTATTTTCTGTGTTGTTTTCAAAACTTTAGATCAAAGTACTAGTGGAAATGCGGGAATGGTCAGTCCAGTCCAGTAAATTTGGAGCAAATTGGGTGTGAAAAACGGACAGATGGACAGACACACACGAGGGTGCCGATCTTACCTTTTGAAGTACGGAACCCTGAAAAGTTACGGTAATTAGGGTGGGAACAACAATATCTGCAAATGTCCCATGAAATCGCACTTTAAGTATTTACTGACAATTAGATGGCAGGTCACAGGGTACCGTGTCGAAACGCCCAAGGTGATGACAAACCGATTCCTCGCCTCGCCACGGCCAATCGGCTTTACATGGATTCTGATTTATTTGTGCTGAATAATGTCCTTTCTGGGAGATTGAATGCGCAACGAACCGTCACCCGTCTTACAGAATCGTTGCTACTCAAAACAGCTCCCATGCAGGTCATTCTAGAAGTGCCCATGGGTTTCACAATGATTTTACTAAAAACATTGCTTGCCGCCTTCCAGCAACAATGTAAAGGAGAGTACACAATACAGACTCAAACAAGATTTACTGAAAAAAAAATGTAAAATATGGCTCGTGAAAATTTGTAACCGGCCAGTCTTATACCGTAACTAGCCTTTTCCCGCGGCTTCGCCCGCGTACTATAAGTACTTAAAAAGGATACGATACCCATGTTGATTTTCAGACTTTGTGACCACATTTGCCCCTTTTAGGGTTTGAATTTTCAAAAAACCTGAAACACGTGTTTACTCATTTATCGTTAGAAATACTCCTGTGAAGTTTCGAATAAAATAGTCTAACAAATCTTGATTCGCCATACAAATTTTGGACCCCCATTTTACCCCCTTAGGGGGTGAATTTTGAAAAATTCTTTCTTAGTGCACGCCTAGACCTTATAAGGAACCTACGTGCCAAATTTGAAATCTCTAGAACCAGCGGTTTGGGCTGTGCGTTGATATGTCAGTCAGTCAGTCAGTCAGTCAGTCAATCAGTCAGTCAGTCAGTCAGTTTCTTCTTTTATATATTTAGATAAGACTGTCAAAGAAAGTACCGCCCGAGTTGTACTTGCTGTAAAAATTTTGGGGCCATTTTTTGGGCTGATTGTGTATCCCTAGTATTATTTGATCGGTGCTTGCCGCTAGGTTTTTTGGGACGCTTGGACAGGGTGGGGGTCGAAATGGGGTGTAGTTTAGGTTTATGATAGTAACAGTAGTTTTAGTTAGTTTTAAGATGACATTTTTATTTTATTTAAATTGATTATGCTGTATGACCTGATTTTAAGTTTTACTTACTTACTTACTCCTCTGGCGCAGTGATCCAAAGTGGGTCTTGGCCTCCAACACGACTGCGCGCCACTGATCCCGGTCCTGTGCAATCTCTCGCCAGTCGCCAGCTTGGAGCTCGCACAGATCCGCATCCACCACATCCGCCCATCGATACCTAGGCCGACCGACCGGGCGGCGTCCTGTCGGTTTTCTCTCGTATGCTCTTTTCACCGCCCGTTTTCACCGCTTCCCATCCGCTCAAGATGACCGAGCCACCGTAGCCTGTGCGCCTTTGTCACACCAATAATATTTGGTTCAGCCACAAGTTGTTCAATTTCGGCGTTTTTGCGGATCCTCCAGCTGCCATCGGGTCTCTGCGTCGGGCCGAGGATTTTGCGGAGAATCTTTCTCTCTGCCACCAAAAGCTTGTTCTGTTCTCTTAAAGTGAGTGTCCAGGCTTCACATCCGTATGTTAAGATAGGCCGCACTACGTTCTTGTAAATTCGGATCTTGGTTTTCTTCTGAGAAGCCTGGACACCAGGACTCGATGCAAAGCGGCACCGCACCGCAAGGCATTTTGAATGCGAATGTCGATCTCCTCGCCACGGGTATTGTTGTCATTGATCGTACAACCTAAGTATTTAAATTCCGCCACCCCTTTAAACACAGTATCTCCAACCTGTAGATCTGCAGGTTTGTCTCGACCAGTCTTGTAACGTCGCAAGTGGAGATACTGTCTTATCGTGGTTTATACGTAGGCCTACTCTCAAGGCTTCAGTCTCAAGGGTCTTAGTCGCCACCTGGACCTCTCTCTCTGGATTTTAAGTTTTGCTTAAAACTAAATACATATTACAAGTATTAGAACTATCTCCAGAATATACATTAAGAGAGCATAAAACGTGTCGAATTACCAATATTACCATAGTGCAACCAAAACCATTAGTTATTCAAAATTCAAATCATGGGGCTAGAACAAACCTTTTTAAGGCACGGCCCCCTGCTGCCTAAAATTAAATTACCACGCCCCCCTTCGCTTCGATGCAAGGAAACGGAAGTAAATGGTCTAGCTAGCCCTGTTTAAATTTCCCGAGGCCCTGCGCCCCCCTAGGGGGGCGCGTCCCCTACTTTGAAAACCCCTGGGCTAGAACATTTTGTGGCCGCGGTTATGACTGTTTTTTTTGTTTTTCGCGATGCACGAATATACCTACGAGTAATACAGGATGATTTCGGTGTCGTGGAACTAGAGAACAAAGCATGATTTCGTAACAACTATTATATAATCTGTGGCATGATACAGAACTTAAAAGTGACCGCAATGTAGGTCGTTATTTTTTATAACCAATATTGATAATCTTTTTTCAGATGAAGCAGAAAAAGACATTTTTGCAAACGATTTGGTCACCCTACTTAATGTGACGTCTTGTCGTTTCCTATACAGCGTATTTCAAATGCTATACGGTGATCATGATTTACTTAATTAAAGATTAATTTTACTCGAAAAATTGTACTGTTAACCGTGGTACCACAGGGGGACCACGGGTAATTATTTTCCCCGTAGACTCACCCCTATTTTCCCAGTAAGGTCTAGAATGCAAAATAACCACTCATAGGTACCTACCTATGAGTGGTTAAACTAACCTTAGTTTCGTTAGTTATCTTTTAATGGCCGAAGGCCAAATCGCACAGGAATAGGAGCCCCGCGGTAGCGGGGCTCCGTCGACATCGCTAACGTAAAGATAAACCTATTTTGATGCAGTGGGTCTACGGGGAAAAAAATTACCCGTGGCCCCCCGTGGTACAAAAGCCGTGGTACCACGGTTAAACCAGGAAAAATTTAAAAAAAATGAATTCCATTTGAGAAAATACTAGGTACTATACGATAATTTTGATCAGTTACAGAGTCAGAAAAAGAGGTTTCGGATGACGACCCAGAAATCACCCTGTATAATTAAGCGAAATAAATATTATAGGACAATCTTACACAAATCGACCTAGGCCCACAGTAAGCTCAATAAGGCTTGTGTTATGGGTACTAGACGACGATATATATAATAAATAAATATGGATAAATACTTAAATATTTACATAGAAAACATCCATAACTCAGGAACACACAAATAAATGCAGGATTCGAACCCGGGACCGCTACCGACTGGGCTAGGAGGCCGTTAAATATTAAATGTTTTGCAATTTCCTAGTTTAATAAAAGTATTAATGTCTCTAAGGTACCAATTTGTTGCCTTTAAACTTCTGATCTTACCTTTATCCCGTAAACACGATATTTTCAGGTCAGATGACTCCAGTTGAAGCCAACAGCTCGTTTCCGATTGCCCTCATTAAAGTCGTCCTTAATTAGTCTATTATTACTTACTAGCCTTTTCCCGCGGCTTCGCCCGCGTACTATAAGTACTCAAAAAGGATACGATACCCATGTTGATTTTCAGAATTTGTGACCACATTTGCCCCTTTTGGGGGTTAAATTTCAAAAAACCTGAAACACGTGTTTACTCATTTATCGTTAGGAATACTCCAGTGAAGTTTCGAATAAAATAGTCTAACAAATCTTGTTTCGCCATACAAACTTTGGACCCCCATTTTACCCCCTTAGGGGGTGAATTTTGAAAAATCCTTTCTTAGTGCTCCCCTAGATCTTATAAGGAACATATGTGCCAAATTTGAAATCTCTAGACCCAGCGGTTTGGGCTGTGCGTTGATATGTCAGTCAGTCAGTCAGTCAGTCAGTTTCTTCTTTTATATATATAAATTTCCAGAAAAACTTCGCGAGTAACGAGTCCTTGAACTCCAGAGTTGAGGAAAAAACTTTATATTATAATAATTATAACGGCTCACACTAGGAAATGCAAATCGGTAATCTTTAGAATAAAAATAACTGTTTTTTCGGTTAAAAGCTCGTTATTTTCATGCTAAAAATAACCGCGATATTTGTACAACAAGAGAAGAAAGTTCGTATTTACTTCGAGTGCTAATTTTGAGTCCTGAGCAAGCGAAAAATTCTATAATAGAATCACGAGCGTAGCGAGTGATTCTAATTTAGAATCTTGAGCGTAGACAGGGACTCAAAAGCACAAGATGTAAATAACTTTATTCTCATGTTGAACACACTATTTTTCACCTCAGCAATGAGAATACATAGAAAAATACAACCTGGGTGATGCTTAATCCTTCTTTGTCACTTTTTTCACTTGTATTTATTATAATATTCTTACATTTGAGTTCAAAAACCTCAATTATAAGTTAATAACACAAAAAATAATCAAAATAAATTAAATATTTTTAAAATATCTATAGCGCCATTTTGACTTTTGTCAACTTTTTTTTATCTGCGTTCGGTAACTACTGTTTGATCACAATACGAGAGATTGTTGTAAGTAATAATATTTTTCACATGATAATATTGTAATTTTTCCGTTTATACTTATTTGATCTTGAAATAAAGAACGTAAATTATTTTAGGTGTTGTATGGTTAAACATTTCAAAATTAAAATTTGTTTAAATTATATTTACAAATTAGTACTTCTGCGCATTTCGGAACGTTTCGTTCTGACTCTGTTTCAGGGATCGAATCGAAAGTTCAGAATACGAGTTAAAATTACATAAAATTTGATTGAATGACGTTTAAAATATTTCTGTCTCTCTCTATTTACTATTGACGTGAAAAAGACAGCAAGAATAGCTTCCGAGTATTTCGAATTTGTATTAGATCTCGCGCGCGGATTGACATTGTAATTCCAAGGTCAACAAGGTCATTGTGTCTCACGCTCGCAGCAAAATTGAGTTTTGCTCACTGTTTTTAGGTATCAAAGAACCCTCGTTCCTGCTGCTGAGGTGAAAATAAAAAATATCTATTATTAATTAGCCAACTGTATTAAATGAATCTCAGAGATAAGATAACAAGGCTATGGTATAGAAGAAGATGAAAAACATATATTTTGTTACTACGGCGAGACACAGGGACACTTAGGAGTCGGCTTCCTTATAATAAAAAATACAAAACCAACATAATGAGCTTCGTAGGCCTGTCTGAAAGAGTCGCTGTACTAAATTTAAGTATAGAACACTAAAAATATTATTATTCAAGTCCACGCACCTACCAGTACCTCTCCTGACGAAGACATAGAAACATTCTACAGTACAACTGAAAAAGCTCAGCTGATTTCTGGTAAAGTACAGTTTATAATAGGAGATTTTAATGCGATCATTGGTACACCGAAAAAGGAAGAAAACTTTATAACAGGAAACGACGGATCAGGAATTAGAAACCAACGAGGACACAGACTTATACAGTTCGCCACAGAAAACAAACTTACCATTGTGAACACCTTATTCCTTAAAAACCAAAAACAACGGTAAGTAAGTAAGTAACGGTAAGTAACGGTAAGTATCGCCGGATAAGAAGACTAAAAACGAAATAGATTATGTTTTGACCACACATCCAAAAACAACAAAAAAATATGAAGTCCTAAGACCAAAGTTCCCTTCAGACCACCGCCTTCTACGAGCCACAGTATCTCTAGGTAAGCAAAAGAAAATAAGAAGAAAATTCCAAAAACCCCTACCCCAATTTTTTAAAAACGGAGAAGAATGTGACACATATAAAAAGAAACTGCAAGAAAATACCAAAGAATTAATATACGGTACATTGGAAGAAACGACTCAGGAATATTACGTAAAAATAATAAAATGCATACGAGACAGTGTGACGAGCTCTACACTTATGAATCATCGCAAGGAAAAATCATCTATAATATCGCACGAAGCTAGAAATTTAATAAAACTCAGACATGATCTACAGAATAAGCATCCGTTAACTAAAGAAGAGAAATCAACGCTTAAAACACTATATAAAAAAGTCAACAAAAAAAATAAACAGGAATATAATGAACATAGAATTGTAACACTAGAAAAACACCTCACAATGTCTGGAAGCACAAAAAGAGCATACAAAGAGCTTAATAAAGGTAAAAAATAGATATCTAAGCTAAAATCAGGCTCTACCAATACAGAAAATAGACAAGACATACAGCAAATTGCAACTTTGTTTTATGAAAATTTATATAAAAAAGGACAACCAAATTGTACTAAAAATTACCCGGCAATTTAAGAAAACAAAGAACAAAAACAACATAGTGTAATCAAAAACTTTGATGAGTTAGAAATACTTTAACTTATAAATAAACTGAAACCTAGAAAAAGCCCTTGACCAGATCGCATAACAAATGACTTATTAAAAGCTAGTTGTCCATCCATACTTACACCCCTGACCACACTTTTTAACAAAATACTACATTCTAAAATGGTACCACAGGAATGGACCGAATCGGACATAACTTTGATCTGCAAAAAACCCTGCTGACATCTCAAATTATCGTCCAATAAGTTTAATGTCCAGTCTATACAAAGTTTTTTCAGCAGGCCTTCAGTCGAGGATCACACCCGAAGTAGAGGCTTTTCTAGGTGCGGAACAAGCAGGGTTTAGAAAAAGCTTCAGTACTATCGACCACCTGCAAGTAGTACAGCAGTTAATAGAAAAATATTCAGAACTAGCTTTTGCCCGCGGCTTCGCTCGCGTTAAATTGGGGGTAACACGGTTCCCCTTTGCCCTCCGTAATGCTCCATACAAACTTCCACCCCCCATTTTAGGGAAGTGGGGGTTAGAAAGAGACAAAAAGTAGCCTATGTCACTCTCCATCCCTTCAACTATCTCCACTTAAAAAATCACGTCAATTCGTCCCCCCGTTTTGCCGTGAAAGACGGACAAACAAACAAACACACACACTTTCCCATTTATAATATTAGTATAGATTTAGGAGACCACTCTATCTTTGTTTCATCGACTATCTAAAAGCTTTCGACTCTATCGAACACGAAGCAATATGGAAAGCTCTGACTGCAGCAAAAGTTCACTCTACATACATAGCCATAATTAAAAACATTTACAAAAATTGCAAAAGTAGAGTTAAACTGGAAACAACCGAACCAGAAATAAAAATAGAGCGAGGAGTACGAGAGGACGACCCGTTATCTCCGACCCTATTTATAACTGTTCTTCAACATACTACTCATCATCAGTATTTAAGAGCTATGCTCTTGTCGGTGGAGTAATCGCCACTCTTCTTTTTGCTGGGCCAGCCTTTTAACTCTCTCGTACGACACGACAGAAACTTTTTCTTTTATTTGGCTGAGATATGTGAGCCTGGGCCTTCCTCTGCCTCTTTTCCCCTCAATCTTGCCCTCCAGGATGTTTAAAAAGAATCTGTCGTGCCGCATCAAGTGGCCAACCATCTTGCCCCTTCTGTTAGCTATTGTGTCTAACAGGCATCTCTTCTCTCCTGCCATGCTCAAGACCTCTTCGTTCGTCTTCCTTTCTGTCCAGCTAATCCTTAGCATCCTCCGCCAACACCACATTTCAAAGGCCTCCAATCGCTCTCTGTCCCGTTGTGTTAGCGTCCACGTCTCACACGCATATAAAGCGATGCTCCAGATATACACCTTAACTAAGCGTTTTTTGACATTCTTCGAGATGTGTGCTTTGAGCAGGTGTTTTTTGCTATTGAATGCTTTTTTAGCCATTGCAATCCTCTGCTTGATGTCCGCCGTGCATCTGGAGTCATTGGTAATAATACTTCCTAGGTATTTATATTGTTGGACTTGTTCTATTGCTGTGTTCTGTAGTAATATTGGATTGTGTAAAGATTGGTGTTTAGAGATGGTCAGAATTTTGGTTTTCTTACAGTTTATTTTGAGTCCGAATTGTGTGAAAATATCATTCATTTTTGAAACTAATAACTGTAGTTTGGAGTTAGTTTCGGCAAAAGCCGCAATGTCGTCAGCAAATCGGACAAATTGAATTTTCTCCCCATTAAATGTAACTCCTCCCAAATCTGACTCTACTATTTCTTGAATGGCATGTTCCATGAAAATGTTGAATACCAGCGGTGAGAGTGGACACCCCTGTCTTACTCCTTGGTTTATTTTGGCTTTCTCTCTCTCTCTTCTTCTATTTCGATGATTGACTCTTGGTTTTTGTATAGTTGGAATATAATCTTTCTATCTCTGTAATCGAGTCCAACATCACGGAGGATACCCATCATTTGTTTCCAGTTGACCTTGTCGAAAGCCTTCTCTAAATCTATAAAAGCTATGTGAGTGTCTAGGTTGAGATCTAGTCGCCTGTCTACTACTAGTCTAAGTGCTGAAATGGCCTCTCTGGTCCCTTTATTTTGTCTGAACCCATATTGATCCGGTCCCAGATGGTTTTCAGCTATTGGTCGTAATCTGTTCTGAATGATTTTAACTAGAATTTTTGAAGCTTGTGAAATGAGACTTAACGTCCGATGCTCTTCACACTTAAGGGTGTTAAGTTTTTTGGGCATTGCAACTGTTTTAGTAATTAGAAAATCTGTTGGTAATTGTCCTGTGATATAAATGTTCTCTATTAATTTGAAAATTTCCTGTGTCATGGGTTCACATACAACGTATTTGATCATTTCTATATATACACGATCGTCCCCCGCTGCTTTGCCATTTTGGATACTATTCAAGGCTTTGACAAACTCTTCTTTCAGGATAGCTGGACCTAACTCTTCCTTTTCTACTAATTCCTCTTCTTCTACATCATCTTCGTTCAATCCCTCCCCCTTGTAAAGTTCTTCTATGTACCTTTTCCATCTTTTGACTATATCACCGTTGTTTATTAAAACATTACCCTGTTCGTCTAAAATAGTATTACTTCTTGTAGTGTGTTTTTTATCTAGAGATCTAATCATATTATATGCTTTGTCCATCTGACCTTTTCGCATATATTCATCAATTGTTTCGCAAATATTTAATGTATCCTTCTCCTTACACTCTCGGCATTTACTTGTAATTTTATTGGATAGTCTTTTATATTCATTCACACTATTTTCATCGCATTTATTCCGGAGTTTCCTTCTTTCAATCATCAAATCTATAACTTCCTGGGTGAGCCAGTGTTTCCTTGGTACAATTTTCTGCATTTTCAAACATTCGTCGGCTGAGGATGTTAAAATGTCCCTCACTATTCCCCACTTATCATTGACACTAACATTATCATACATATCTGTTTTATTCTTGTATTCCTCTAGTTTATTACCTACTTTATTACTAAATTGCACTCTAATATTGCTATCCTTATCATTAAGTTTCTTGAGATCAAGTTTCTTTGTTTTGTGTCTCTTATTTTGTTTTCTGCCTTGAAACATATGTTTACTTAGTAATAAATTATGGTCTGTGTTGAGATCGGCTCCTGGCAGTGTTTTGCAAGATGTCACTTGGCGTCTAAATGCTGATTTAACTAATATAAAGTCCAATTGATAACGTCCAATGTCCCCGGGCATTTTCCATGTGTATAGCCGTCTTTTTGGTAGCTCAAAACAAGTATTGATGATAAATAAACTATTTTCTTTACAAAACTGTACCATTCTATCCCCTCTGGTGTTTCTCTGTCCCAACCCAAATTTTCCAACTATATTATCTTCTTCTCCCTCTCCCACTACTGCATTGAAATCCCCCATTACTATGAGATTATCTTTTTCTTTCACAGCGTCTAATATTGAGTCTAGAGAATTATACATTTCTTCAATTTCATCATCACCATGGCTGCCCGTGGGCATGTACACTTGCACTATTACTATATCTACGGGTTGCGCTTTAATCTTTACGGAAGTTATTCGGTCACTGTGATGAATAGTGTTATCTACTAGTTGGCCCCATTTTTTGTTTAATACTATTGCAGTTCCATTAGCACCTTGTATCTCTCCAGTGTATATAATTCTATAATCTCCATCCCAATAATCTCCACTTCCTCCCCATCTTACTTCGCTTAATCCTAGAATATCTATATTTAATCTTTCCATCTCCATCTTCATTTCTTCAATTTTTCCATCCACCAACATCGTCCTCACATTCCACGTCCCTATCTGGCAAGGATTTCGCAGGATGACGACCGATTCAGCCTTGCGTCTGAGCCTGCCGGACTCGGACCGCCACGGCATGTTACTTCGTGGAAGCCCGTTGTCAAGAACCATATTATCATTGTTTGTCATACCCATTACTCCATATTTGAGGAAGTTAAGTGCGGTAGTATCCTCATTTGCTTTCCGCACCGCAGTTCAGAAGCCAACTTGTCGCCTAGTATGTTCAGAAGCCAACATACTACTAACAGCCTTAAATGGAAAAATAGAGGCATCACAATGTTACTGAAAGAGTTAACACACCTCTGCTTCGCTGATGATATCGTGCTTGTCGCAGAAACAGTAAGAAACCTACAATATATGATGTTATCGCTGAGTACAGCTAGCAAGGAAATAGGTCTAGAACTTAACCTACAAAAAACTAAGCTAATGACAAACTTCAACGAAATACCGATTGTCATAGAAAACACGGAAATTGAATACGTAAAAAACTTCGTGTATTTAGGTAAACAACTTTCATTTAATCAAACAAACAACCTAGAAGAAATCGACCGAAGAATGAAGAAAACCTGGAATACGTTCTGGAGTATGAAAGAGGTTCTAAAAAGTTACCTTCCACTAAAAGTAAAAAATAAAGTGATAGACTCTTGCTTACTCCCTACTATGACTTACGGCAGCCAAACATGGAAATATACTGAAGACGCAAAAAACAAAATTCAAAAATGCCAAAGAGCCGTAGAACGCAATATTATGAAATTAAAACTTAAGGATAAGATAAGACATAGCGACATTAGAGCAAAGACTAAAATAATAGTAATAATAATAGACGCATTAGAATATAGCTTAAAGTCAAAATGGAAATGGGCCGGCCATGTGGCCAGAATGCACGCCGAGAGATGGACAAAGGTGGCCACAATGTGGAAAGGACCAGACGGCAAGCGCAGAAACGGTAAGCCCAACGCCAGATGGTCTGATGACCTTCGGAAAATCGAAACGGATTGGCCTAACCTAACATTGAACAAAACAGGACGAAATGGCAAGAGCTGGAGGAGGCCTTTACCCGTAAGGGGTCCTAACCAAATTTTTTATTAGTTACTAATACTCGTAATATTGGGTAGCGCTAAACAAATCTCCAAAATTGACTTTCTCAGGCTCCCTCCGATACTCTTCGATGGTATCCAAATTCCTTTTTCCAACCAAGTGAAAAATCTTGGCGTAATCATGGATCGTTGTCTATCATGGGTGCCTCAGGTGAGTGAAGTGAGCAGGAAGATGTTTGCTGCCATAGGATCTCTCAGACGGCTCCGGAATTTCCTGCCAATTGCTACTAAAATTGCGCTTGCTCAGTCGTTACTTCTCCCCATTCTTGATTATGCAGATATCTCCTATTTAGACCTAACCAAGGAGCAACTTAATAAGCTTGAGCGTGTTCAAAATGCCTGCATTCGGTTTATTTTCGGATTACGCAAATTCGACCATGTTTCTAGTTTTCGTTCTCAACTCAAATGGCTCCCTATTCCGTCACCGCCGTAACTCTCACATACTTTCTTTACTCTTTTCTATACTTTTTAACCCTGCAACTCCCCGCTACCTCAAAGAGCGTTTCTCTTATCTTAATTCTATTAGATCCTTTCAAAAATTGCTCCTAAAAGTGCCATCTTCATCTTCCAAATTTTATAATTGCTCATTTACGTTCCAGGCCGTTCGTTTGTGGAATTCTCTCCCTCTCAACATAAAACGCGCGCAATCTATTGGTAGCTTTAAATCGCAACTTAAGGAATACTATTTATCTCTTCCTTAGGTTTTTAAGTTGACACTGTTGTTTCTTATTGTGTGTATTATATATGTATATATGTACGTATATGTATGTTTATTTAGTATTTATTTAAGTATGTATATTCATATGAATGTGCTGTGTTATCTATTTCGTCTCTTTTGTTTCTATGCACCACCTACTGCTTATTGTTTTTCTCTAGTCTCCACTACCCAGTTGTCTGGAAGAAATCGCTCATTAGCGATAAGACCGCCTGTTGTTCCCTCTACCTAAATTTATCTAATTGTAAAATTTGTGCTTGTAACTGTATGAGGTGTGCAATAAAGAGTATTTATTATTATTATTATAATATTACATTAAAAACAATAGCTTTATTTAAAAAAAAAGAAATGTTTAACTAATTTAGTAAATTATTTTTAAGTTATGCTTTATACTTTGGTTATGGAATAAATGGGCTTTTTATTTTATTATTTATTATTATTTTGTTCAATGAATCTTGGATCAATGCAATGAATGAAACGCCGCTTAGGTAGAAAGAAAAAAGAATTTGGTATGGTTTTAATTAAATCAATATGTTTGTTTTGATCGATCGAAGACAAAACATTGAGTCATATTCGCGAAAATAAGTTAAAACTACTTCGCGCCATACAAATTCAGCTTTTCTAAGGACCAATATTGGAGATGTCACTTTAACCGCTGCCTTAGCTATTAATTTCCAAGTTCGTTTGCTCATTTAAGCTTTTTTCTTCCTCTTTAAGTTAGGTTAATTCGCTGTTAAAAAGTAGGTATTTTTATGGGTTATATTATATGTATATTTGAGGTAAACCTATCTAATGTACTAGAGTTTCGTATTAATTTTTTCAATGGCATCTAAATGACTAATTTTTATTTTAAGATAATAATATTTTGTTCTGTTACAGAGTCAAGGAAACATACACGATATGACTGTCATGTTTGCGAAGTTGTCCCGATAAAGCTGACATTTTAATACTGTACGCTAACAATATATCAAAGTATGTAAATAACCAAACAATAGACCAGTTTTCATGTGTGTTAACCCGTGATTTACTGTCTAGATAGTTGTTGAAGTAAATAGGTTGAGAGACCTTTGTTTGCAAGTGATGTCCACACTAACATGCCGTTTTTGATCAGACAGCGACTTCAAGTTCCACTGCGCTCCAAAAACCGTGATCCTGATCACAGGTGAAGTTATCTAGACACGCGGTAGTGCGTCAAACCAAGTTCAAGTATAACAGAACCGGACTTCCTTGGATCATACGTTGCTCAATAGCTATGGATAGACCGACCGCTTTAATAAGTCCTCGCCGCTTTACAGGGGTGGAGGGGTAGGAAGATTTGGGGGTACGACACTTCCACTTCCCTCAGTATGTGGCCAAAGAAGTTAGGCTAGTTAGGGTTGGAGGGCTCTCACACTGCTGCGGTTTCCGCATGCGGTGCCGGTGCGCGAGCGAGATAGCGCTATGCATGTATGTAGCGCTGACACGCTTGCACACCGTCGCCGCATCCGGTTGCGGTGCCAATGTGATAATAGACTATGCAAGAGATGACAGACGTTACTTGATGCCAGGTTCCTGACGGCCTAACGCAAAGTTCGAAAATCGAAGTATCGTTAATCTGCGTCCCTTTTGCATCGTATAATTTATCAACAAGTGCGATAGAGAGGGAGATAACGAAATTTCGATTTTCTAAGGTCGCGGTTAGGGAACTGGAGTGCAGGCGGGAATTTAATCCATGATATTGACGTAACCGCTTAACTATTTGTTTTCATAGTTTGGTAATATTACAATACCAATACATTAGATACGATGTACTATTACCAGATAAAATACTAACTTGTTAGCACTAAATATGAGATAAAACGAGCTGTTTTGATAATTTTGTTTATACACAATTAGATATCATATAATTTATATACCTAATGAGTAAAATGACTTGAACTTCGTGAACTGCAATTTGTTTAAAAATAAATTCTCATTCATTAAACTCTCTGGAATTAGATCTTTTTATTATAAATACATTGAACGACACACAACACAACAGTGTGACTTTAAACAGAGTCTTAGAAAGATCAAAGACTATAAATAATATAGACAGCCACAGTCTAAGAACTTTTTGAAGCCCAAGTCTGAAGCGCCATCTGGACGAGATCAACCCAAAGATACAAAAAAAGTACAGGGAAATGATGATTGCGCTGCAGCGCCATCTCGTAACGGGTAGCGTACCGTAGTAATGCTAGATGGCGCTGCTTTCATTTCCCCGTACTATTTTTGTATCTTTAGGTTGCTCTCGTCCAGATAGCGCTTTTTCTTTTCTTGACTGTGGAGGCCTATACCTAACCCTGTAACCTATCCAGCTCTTATCCTGAGATGAGATGACAACAGCGCTCTATACATGTATATATTCAGATTAAATGACAACAAAGACAAATACAACTAGTTCTCATTAGTAATCATTATTAAGTAATCATTAAACTTCATTAGCAGTCGGAAGTGATTGACTTGCAGATAGTATTGTAGATGTAGATGGCTTGCGCGTGCGCAGCATGTCGGCGGTGTCATTAACGTAGTAGACGGAGAGTTGATTTGTATCATTATTGTTAATGAGTGCGACGAAACGCCTCTCGTTAGCTAGCTATACTTTGCTTATTTCTAGATCCGTATCTCTGGCAGCTGTAAAGTGGTGGATGTCAAAGAATGCAAACCAGTTTAATAATACAAATCCTAGAGTTCTGGTTTTGATGCAGTATTATAAGAAATTAATATAATATTAATATAATTAGATAATATCATTGCCCAAAACTTTCTGATGGGGGAAAGTCGTCCAAAAGGACGTATATTGTAATTCATAGTTTGTCGCCTACTGTGTCTGTTTCCGAAATAATACGCAATGTTTTTTGTTCTAATGTTAAAATATAGGCTCTGTCCTTTATACCTGAGACAACTTTGGCAGTTTTTATCTATTTTGGTACTCTGATCTCCACCCATTTAAAGCTGTCAGATGCCTGGATCTATCAATAGGGATAGTATAGCAATCTAACCAGACTGGTTTTGTTGCTCTCATTATTGTGTCATATTTGACGTGGCCAGCTCTCAGTCCATCGGTGGCGAACAAATTTTCGCATTTATAATATTAGTAGGAGGATATGGGCTACGCACAGTATTCACGCTCCAAAAGTGCAGCACCTAAAATGAGTGAATTCAAGCAATTGTCTCTTACTCACGCACCGGCAAGCGAGAGATGCCGTTGTGCCATGAGCTCCCGTCGCCCGCGTGAGAAAGAGACGAACTGAACTTTTCTAACAACGAGAGTGACAAGCATGTAATGGTTGTCAATATGGAGGTGACAAAACAGAATCGTTGCTATACCTCGTTTTTTTCAGATTAGAAAAAAAACGGTTGATTTCGCCAATGTATCTTTACTTTTTTCAGCCATATTATAGAAAAATTTAAATGAGACTACTTTTTTCCATTATGAGTGATATGCTTAAGCCAATAAGATGCAAAAGTCGTTTTGTTCAGTTTAATCCAGTTTTGGGTGGGCTTCATTTCACCTACTAAGTGGCAGAATGGCAGACGTTATAAACAGTTTTCCAAACAAGTAATGGTGAAAATTTACAGAATCACTTATTTCGTACATTACTTACATATTAGCATTTAGATACGTAAATATTAACAAACGTCCCTAGCCGTCAACACAGTGAATCCTTATTTATATTTAAGGGTCATCAACGCCCATGTGACACCTCTGGAGTTGCAGGCGTCCATAGGTTACTGTAATTGCTTACCATGCTTGTTTGCCACTGTAATATTATTTAAAAAAAATACTGTTTTAGCATAATATTAATCCTAGTAAGTAACACATATATACTTATACGAGTAATGTTCACTTCTCACAAAAATTCTATAAAATCTCGAGAAGAGAGATAACTTTAGATTAGATACTTATACTGTTATAAGAACTCATCCTATAAACATTAGAATCCGAGGCGCCAAATCTAAGACGGCGAGACTGGTGTAGGAGTCAGTGGGAATGAAGTAGGAGTAGATGGAAGAAGTGGAAGAGAGTGGGAAGATCGGTGGGAGACGGTGGGACTTGTAAGAGCCAGTCAGTGGGAGTGGGGTAAGAGACGGTAGGTCTGGCGTAGGAGTGAAGTTGAGGTCGATGGCAGTCGGTGGTAGTTGGATGTCCGATGTCGCCGGGTCAGCTAGTTCCTTATAAAGTGAGTGTACGTCGCGCTTTTTAACACGTTCCTTGTCCGGGTGACCCCAATGTGGGGCATGAAGCTTTTTCAGGAGTCCGTGCTCCCACTATGGGGTCACGTCCAGCACATACTGAAATTGACAATTGGACTTTGTGACATTGTCACATCGTTTTGTGGACAGTGAACGTGTTAAAACATTTTTACATTAAACCTGACGTTTCGAATGCGATGAGCACTTAATCTGTCCATACTAGAGGAGCTACGCATTAAACGCACACAACCATGTCGACGACGTGTCAGGACCACATACTCACATACTTTGGATACCTCTCACGACGCTCCTCGGGTAGCTTGGAAAGAATCATCATGACAGAAAAAGTAGAAGGCACAAGACTAAGAGGCCCTCCCCCTGCAAGATGGTGTGCCCAAATCACAGCACCCATACAATTAAAACTGCAAGTAGCCATGCGCTTAGCGAGGGATAGAAGCCTATGAAGGAACCTGGGTGCGTAGCCAAGGTGCCAATCGTTAACGCGTCGTAGTGAACGAAACGCAACTGTCACTGTCACACAAATATGGAAGAGTGATAGAGAGACGTGACTACGATACGCTACGGAGCGTTAACGATTGGCACGTTGGCTACGCACCCTGGTCTTCAACAGAAGGACATGATGTCACGATCCTCAGCTCTGAGGGAACTAATGATAATGATTTTTATGGTCCCAGGCCTACCAGCGATCAGACGAAATAAAATAAAAATGCAAGTGTAGGCTATTTAGTCCTGTTTTCATTTAAATAATGAGTGAAATAATTGTGAGTTGGAATCAGTAAGACGTGTTTGTCGGAATGTGGTAAGACTGCAATGATATGTGTTATTTCTGGCGGTGACATACCGCGGGTTATCGCGGGCAACTTTATCGCCCCGGTCTTCACAGCAGCGCGGCGATTTCTATGGTCAAGTTAATTATAATTGTTATTGAAGTGAGACTTAGGATTTAATTAAGCATAAGTTGAAATTTTCATTGATACTGTAATATTCGTCATATACAGACGAATTTTTTTTAACAAAAAAACAACACGAATTTATCAAAAACTATAATTTGAATTTTCCATGAGAGAACAATACTTTATTGGTCTATTGCATTAATTGTTATATTCATTACATATTTTACAACATTCGTAACAATAGGTGTTGTACCGAAATAACCTCAAAGTGACTATTAATCGTGCTCTGAACAATGATATTTACTATGGATGGGTCATACTCTAACAAAATGGGCAGAAAAAATACTTCCAGAGTTATTTCATAACCTAGCAACAATTCTGTTATGTTTATCTATTTTGACAATCATTACCTCTTTGTCGCTCTCGTTGATAGAAAATTACAGTTTGTCTCTTTCTCACGCGGGTGACGGGAGCTCATTGGCACGTCCGCATCTCACGCTGGCCGGTGCACGACTAGCGGCAATTGTTTGAAATCACTCATTTTAAGTGCTTCACTTTAGGAGTGTGCATAACCCATCTGTCATTATTATATGTCATTATTACATATCTCTGAATTGAAAAAACGTCGTTCAATACGCGGGCAGAATCCTTTCCTCCCTAGTATCGAAATGTAATTACTATTTTATGGTGACTTGCTTCTGTAGGTACTTATCATTATTCCATCAAAATGCCGCTAACGGCAGCAGAAAAACATAAATATATTACAAACATACACACTAGCTGAGATGCTAGCTTGCATTTTGCTGAGCAGGGTCGCGATTCGAAAAATAAACACACACACTGGACAGACAACTCCAGCCCAACTTAACTCAATGCTAGAACGACATTGACATTTGCTATTCGAACAGATTTTCATTGTACCAATGTTGTACCAATGTGAGACCAATGTGTGACCAATGAGAGATCAATGTTGAATGAAAATCTGTGTCCGAATAGCAAATGTCAATGTCGTTATAGCGTTGAGTTGGGTTGAAGCTATGTCTGTCCAGTGTGTGTGTTTATTTTTTGAATCGCGGCCCAGTGCTATGATATATAGTAAATATCATTGGAGCAGGGTCCATTTCGTGGTGCTACACCAACACGTCTTTATTTTGTTTGTCTGTAAATTTGTATGTAATATTGTGCACGTCATACATATATAAATATCTTGAATCTTGAATCATATCAAAATTTTATAAGACTCCATCTATGCTTGGGGACTTTTAAGTTAAAAAGTCGAGTCCTTCGTATGATCTTGATCAAATTCGTTTATGATAACTAATTAAATAGTAGGTTATTTTAAAACAATAAAAGCGGAATAATTGGAACATTAAAGTGAAGTAATGGAAAGGTTATCTCGGGTTATTTGCACATAACGCGGTCACTTGCTCGTTATGTAATGTACTTAGTTGATAATGATAAGTTCGGGGCGTTTGCTTGAACCGTAGACCACTGGGACCGAAAGGTTCATATGTTCATTATATGCCCGAAATGGTAGTAGGTATTCAAAATCGGCACAAACCTAAAACGAAAAAAACGATAAAACGATAAACGATAAAAGGTGTATCACTCACTGACCTTTATGTAGGCGACCCGAAATATGTAGATCAAAACACATCAAAAAATATATTCGCCTCGTTTTAACTCAGCGCCATATTCATAAGCAAAAAGAGATGACGATTATATACGTAAAAGCCGCAACCGGATGCAGCGACGGTCTGCAAGAGTGACAGCGCTACACATGCAGAGCGTTATCTCGCTCGCGCACTGGCGCCGCAGTGTGAAAGCCGCATTACTACGGTAACTTTGTGTTGCTCTCGTTCAGAAGGCGCTTCAGACTTGGAGTGTCATCAAGTTCTTAAGACTGTCACGCTCAATTAAATGTAATACTATCTGGTTACATGACAAATACTGCTAAGTACATAAAAAAAAGGTGGAGAGTGCATTTTTGAGGCCAAAAAATCTGAGGGAGATTATCATGGAGAGATGGATGCCCATAATTTAGAAAAATGGTAAAACAGCACTTTTTTTTAAAACTGCATTTCTTTTATACAGAGCAGTGTTGGCCGAACGTTAGTGTAATTGAAAATTAAAAATTGAAGATTGAAACACGTTAGTAAAAATTGAACACTAATAGTTTAGTGCAAATTGATTTCAATTAGAATTGAAATTAATTGTAACTAACGTGTTAATCCTTTGCGAATAACTAATAATTGAAGATATTTAATTTTTAGTCTTTCTCATAAATTGAAACATTGATTTAATTTTTAGTGTAGATTGAATTGGTAATTGACATTAATAATTTACCTAACTAAACGCGAATTTAGGTTAAGCTACGAGGTTTTGATTTTTGTTTCGATTTTGACTCTGGACTCGGGGGCTTGTATTAATAAGCAATGGGACCGGTATCTTAAGATGGAGGTCATGCTGGACCCTGGGGATCCCTACTGGATCTCGGGTTTGGTTCATCATAGACTCATGCTGTTTGGGCTCATTCGACTTGTACTGATGAGCAGATGGTACCGGTATCAAAATCTGGAGCTCATGCTGGACCCTGGGGATCCCTACTGGATCTCGGGTTTGGAGCATCATAGACTCATGCTGTTTGGGCTCATTCGACTTGTACTGATGAGCAGATGGTACCGGTATCAAAATCTGGAGCTCATGCTGGACCCTGGGGATCCCTACTGGATCTCGGGTTTGGCGCATCATAGACTCATGTTGTTTGGGCTCATTCGACTTGTACTGATGAGTAGATGGTACCGGTATCAAAATCTGGAGCTCATGCTGGACCCTGGGGATCCCTACTGGATCTCGGGTTTGGCGCATC